>MPNW01000089.1:59524-102897 GCA_011800805.1 Hirudo medicinalis
ACTTGGGAAGGGAATTGTTTATTTAGTAATTAATCTTTTCGAGCTCACAACAAAAGATATTGAATCTTATATTACTAATTATTAATAAATTCCTAAAACTTTATTATATAATAATTATCCTAATTATTATATAATACCACTACAACAATGATGAAGATGATGATTTTGACACTAACCATTTCTGGCATCCTCCTCTGCCTTCTTGGCCTCTTTCTCTGACCTGGCTCTAAACCTGGCAGAGGTGTACTTGTACGATCGGGGCTTGTAGAGAGTGTTAACAATGCGCTTGGTGCGCACCTTTTTACCCTGAATGTACACCCTCATGTGAGGATCAACATACAAGATGGAAGCATAAGATCTGAAGGACTTCCTTTCTGGTAGCAATCTGCATCGAATTATTCTGTCGACCATAAATCAGTCAAAGAGTCAGTTTGTTTAGACTTCTTTTTGATAGTTATTCTGTATATGTGAGTGGAGTAACATTGTCTAGTAGTGTTAGTTGGTTAGTGGAAACCCTTGCGAGCGGCTAGGATTCGACCTCCTAAAGGAGCCGCAAAGAAGCAAAAAACCTTCACCGCTCAGCTATCGACATCCAGGATGGAGAGCAGATAGTAGTTACAATGTCTAGTAATGCAATGAATGTTGTAGTTTGATGCAATGCATTTAAATGAGCTGATGGAAAATGTTTTGTTGCCTTCCTAGAGATGTCATAATCACAAACTCTCTTCATTGCATTTCATTTTACATCCGCCATGACTAAAAGACATGAGAAGCACATTGTGTCATCATAATGCAACACTTTAAGTTTCAATAAATAAAAAGACAAAAAGTGATGAAACTTACCCCTCGTTGGTATCATCATCAGCTGAGCTGAGGAGTATGTCGTAAGGATCGGTCTTCACATCCAACTCGGGCTCTCCTGTGTCCAGGAGTTTCAGATTGTAGACAATGACAAGAGTCCCTTGATGATGACAGCAATTGTTATTTCATTACCAATGTAATTACGTTAATGGTCTCTATTATTATTTTGTTTTAATGCATATCAATCACAACGGTATTGCAGTGAACAATTGTAGACATTTTCAGAGCTACCTGATGTGCCCTCTATCTTGTCGAATTCCTTCATGAACTGGGCATCTGTCCGGAATGGAGAATACTTCAATATCAGCTCCATTTCCTGAACATGCTGTTGACCAATCAAATGATCAGTACGAGAAGTAGTACGACCAATCCCATCAACACGAATCGTCACACTAAGCATCTAACGTCCTCCTACCTTCTCCTTTTCTCTAGGAGTCTTGGCCAGAGGTCGCTTTGTATTGGCATCAAAGGATGGCATAGGAACTATGATCTGAGAAGAACATCGAACAGAACATAAATAATTGATTAATGTGAATGATAAGTATATCATCCATGCATAAGACCACCCACCTCCTCCAATTGCTCCCTCTCGTGGAATGTCCTGGAGAGGAAGACGCAAGTGAGGGCCGAGTCTTTCTTCGTGAACAGCATGAGGTCGTTGCCGATCCTCATAGAACCCCTGATCAAAAGGTCGTCAACATCAGGCAACAGTGCTATAAGAGCTAGGTAGGATGTTTGTGCAAGTGACTAACGAAGAGCTCTGTTTAACCAAAGGCTAGGAGCCTAACACCTGCCACCTCTATCTAAACTTTAAAGTGCTTCCGCAACATTTAAATTTTACATGGCTATTTTATCAATTAAATGATTGAACGAATCACTTCACATCTAGTTACATAATTAAGGGAAACACTTAGCTAGCCCATTAATTAGAGCCTTTTATGCAGCTAGATGATATTTTTTAGGAAGAGCTTGGGGCTTGCATATCAAATCAATGTACACAAATCAATTGCAATGCCAATCAATTTAAAATTAATTTAGTAAAAGAATGTCTAAAACATTACCAATGATAAGGCATTTCATTGTTTTTTTTAAATGACAGACTTAGTCCAAAATCTGCATGTCGTTGGAGAAATTACTAAAAAGTAAAGACGACTAACGATTTCAGGCCGTTGCCATATTTCCCAATCATGTGTGAGTCGAGTGATTTCTTAGTGGATTTGCCAAACGTGATGATGTCGGAGGCCTCCTCTGGAATAGTAATGAACAGTGATAGATGAAAATGACTGACATCATGATGATTTTGATGATGGCGACGATAATGCTCACCTGGAGACATCCCCTGTCCATCATCCAGAAAACAGAGCATGTATCCTCCTCGCAAAGTGGAGTCCGACACTAAAAGTCAAAAGATCCCAGAAACATTCAATTAGCTTCCCTAACCATCAGAAGTCTGGTTAACATCTAATCTTATTTTGATTTTTAAGCTGGAGGAAGGCAGTCATAAGTGTGACAAGGCAACAATGAAAATTACAAACCTATTTACAATTTAGTTTTTAAATTAACTTTAACTTGTATCCTCTGAAACTCGAGGTAAAATGACATTGTCCTAAACGTCACAAAAATCAACAACATTGTCGTAAATGTCATAAAAGACAACAACATTGTCTTAAACGTCGACATCATAGAAATTAAATGCTATCATTTCCCGAGGAAATATTTAATTTGTCTGTCCACTTCCTTAACCAAATCATCTAACTTTTAACATAAGAACATGAGCACGTCGACTAAGACACGACTTAAGTTATTTTAATTGTTGATTTTGAAACGAAAACTCACCCGAGTGAATGTTGATTTTTGTTGCGTAGGCATCCCTGAGGCAGAATATTTGTAATAATTACAAGTCAAACTAACAAAACTAATCGAGCGAGCTAATTTCAAGTGATGGCCGACATCAAAAACTACAGGAAAATGTCTAAATAAGCGGCATAGAATTTTTATCCCGGGTAGAAATAATTAACTGGAATAATAAACAATAAGCTCGCATCTGAAAGCATGGGTGATGTAATTTTATGCGTGCCCCGACGTACCGCTACGATAAACAGAAGAATATGCATGCACAGCAAGTGTGGCCAGCAATGCAAAGTTTTCAAACCATGGCTTTGACTTTTTATTGCCAGTTATGCTGTATTCATTAGTGCTATTATTTCAGAAATAATAATAATGGTAATGCTGATGGTGATGATGGTGGTAATGGTAATTTGGCGCACAGGTTGGCCGAATGGGTTAAGAAAAAATAATTAAACATCTCATACCTGGCATTGTCCAACAACTCAGCTAGGGCACCGAAGAGAAATTCGTGTGTGGTCCTGTCAAAGCAATGTTTGAGTGGTTCACTGAGTAATGCAGACTGGAACAGAGGTGAAGTGTTCAACTCCCACTCATATCCAATAAAATGACCAATATGTTCATGCTATGTATACATAAATAATCAAGTGATAAGTTATGAGGTTCTCAGTTGATTCAAATGCTTTCCTACCCATTATATCTTATCAAATGCACTTTAAATCACAGAGATTCACAAGATTTCAACCATACAAAATTGGCTATAGTTCTTAATCGTATCTTCAATTTTTGCCATCCACTTCAGAAGAGAATAAATGCCAAAGTATTAGCTAATCCCAAATAACAGTGGCAGAAGTAGCAACAATAACCACCAGAAATCAGAAAGTGGAAAAATTTTGATAATATGAAGTTGTCATGACATGTTTATCTCTCTCAAGAATTGAACTGTGTTTACAAACAAATGTTTCCTTCTTCAAAAGAATGAAGTGGTCAAGAGACCATAACAATGGCTGGCATTTACCGATCATCTAACTGCCTTAGTCATTTTTCATGATGACCACACAGACATTCCAATTCCAGTTTACTTCAAATTTGTGAGCAGCATTAGTAATAACTGATTTGTATTCATAATAAATTTTTGCCATGAATTATGTCGACGAGGCTAAGTAATTAATATAAGCTACTCGTAAACAGCAAAACTAAATGCTAGCTTAAACATCCCTTGCACTTACATAATGACATAACTCCATAATGACAAGTAATTGATTTTTTGAACTGAAAAGTAACTGGGGATAATAAAAACTAGATTTGGCTAAATTGGAACTACTTCAGTCCCAATTTATTAGACCTGAATTCTGTAAAATTACACCATTATAATTGCTTTATTAACGCAAATGAAGTAAAGACAGAAAATAAGTTTGTTGATCAATAAAATGTTAATTTCTACGTAAATTAACTAACGAATTGGTATGTAGGTAATCAAAGCTCAGTTGAGCCCTGCTCAGTCCTTTATACATTTGTGCCTTGGGAAACTCAGTTGTAAATAATATTCTTTAGATGCTGTAACGATAACAGTTTTATCCGCTTGAAAGTAATATTGGCTAGTGGACAAAATGTATGGTTTTTGATCAGCGGTAAGGTTTCGTTTGTTATCCAAAAATCGATATTAGTCGGCATAACCAAGAAACGAGTCTGAATTGCCCCTTTCTAATCATCAAATTATCAACTCTGCATCGAAATGCAGACACTACGAGGCTCCAAACAACAAAACTTTAATACTCTGATACGATAAGGGTACGACTTTTAAAAATTGATGAAATTGTTACAAAACAAGGCATGGCGTAGAAATTCTAGTGCTCTTACTAATTTGCAAGAGTTTGCGCGAAATATATTTAGTGGAAATTTCTTTACACCAAGTGGAGTATAATCAAATTTGTATGTATTAGAAAATTAAATTTGTCTTAAAAACAATCTGTCTTTATATCATGTTTAAACAATTTGCATTACTTAATTTCATTATTTTTTGTTTAGATAAGCAATGGTTGTAGTACTATACTAATTTATTTTAAAAAATCAGTATGGTCCGCCTAGCGATAGTCAAAAAAATTCAATGTATACAAAGTCATGGCTGCTGGTAGGGCGCTCTTCAAATTCGGGGCCAATGTCAAAGAGTTTCGTTTGCATTTATGCCAGAAATCGGCATCTAGCAAAGGTGTGAGGTAAAGACTGTAATATAGCGTTGTGCGTAAACTTATTTTTCTCTTGTTGTGTATGAAAAAGCAATTTTTTAGGGAGTTTGTTGAAAAACACTATGTTGAACTGAAGAAAAACAATCCAAAGTTTCCTTTCTTGGTCCGAGAATGCAGTGACGTTGATCCAAAATTATGGGCAAGATACGGTAATTCAATGTTTGATATTAAAAGGTATAGTCGGACTAAGTCAGTCTATAATCTATTAGCATTGTTTTATGCTGATCTATGTTTGTAGCCACTGCTCGTCTATAATAAATAGCATTCTTTTTATCTGACACTTTCCAGTGTTCACTTGGAGCTTGATTCCTTCAAGTGAGGCAGTGGATATGATAACTTTAATACTTATTTTGTACATTGCATGGTGTCAGAGGAAATGCAGTTATTGTCCATAATATTTTTGTCTGCATGACATGCTTGTTAAGTAATGTCTACTTGAACACTTATCTATAACTACCTCATAGTAGCTTGAATGATTTGTAGAACTGGCTTTATTATCTTGATCAAGTAGTTGTTTTAAAATGTAACATTATCTTAATGAAATAATAAAAGTATTCTAAATTTAAGGTTATGGCAAGGAGTCCCATGTTTCCTTGACTGATTTCACTAGTGACCAAGTTTCTGAGGCCATACAAAAGTTGGCCCAAAAGTCTGCATAACTCCATCTAAAAAAAATGGAATGATTTTAAAAAGAGCTTAAGCCACGCTGGAAGACTTTTGATGTTATTTACATCATGGATTGGGTGTAAATAAAGTTTTCTCCAATGACTGGTTTAGCATAACCATGTTTTATTGTGCCCTTAAAATTCATAGAAAGTGAAAATGCTTTTGTAGGGTTTCCTTAAACATTTAACAAAGTGTTGATGGTTAAATTTCTTGATATATTTCCATTTTCACCTCAATCACAATCCAGAATGTTTATTTCATTTGTAAAGCGAGTAATTAAAATTGGTTTGTCCTGTTAAGTCAAATTTTTATAATAACAAAGTGTTTTGATTCTAAATAAGGCCCACATCTGACTGTCTTTCAGATACAAAAGTCAAAGTTTAAAAACATGAAAGTCATTGTGCATCAGGATGACACAATATTTAAATTTTCATTCCTGTATTTGACCTTCGGAGTGATTTGCACTTCTTTGATGCTTAGAATTTCTGAATTTTTCCAGGTCTTATTAGCAATGCATGGCCAGGTAAACCTCAATTATTCTTGTTTGTCATAAATTAAGTAGATTAAAACCAGGCTCCACATAAAATGTTCAATTCAAAACTGGCAACATAAACTGCTTCACTGGAGAAATACTATTGAAATCACCAAAAACTGATCAAAAGTAAAACGTCGAGAATGGACTGTGGCATTAAAGCACAGGTTTCTGATCAAAATGAATCAGTATGTCCCTCGTTGGTGTATGTGCCAGAAGGGCTTGTGTGGTTGAAGCATAAATCAGAACTCAGTGCGATGATTTAAATAAATGTTGGAAATGATAATAATGATGATAAGCAGAAGCACATTACTTGAGAGCAATCATTCAAGCTTTTAGGCAGTTCAAGCATACCTTGAAGTGGCATCAGACTTGGGACTGGATGCTAGTTTAATTAAATATTAAAGTAAAGGGTTTACTTAAACATTTAACAAATGTATGGGATTTTTAATCCCTTTTATGACCAGAATGTTTTGGACTACAACATAAGAGCATCTACAATTAGTGGCAGCTATCGTTTTGAAACACGAACATGACTACCAGCTCGAACAACAACCAGAGAAAATGATAATTTGAACAGATGATTTCCTTGAGGTAATTAAATGAGTGAGGAATGTGTATCCATGATGAAATCATAAATATTATGCGATTCATTTCATCCTCGTTTCGATGTTTCACACATATTCAATTCTCCATAGCTGATTCTTCTTCCCATGGAAACGGTACGAGCAGAGGTGAGCCCCGTCCTCTTCTGAACCACCACGAATATCCAGACTTTCTTCATCCCCATTGAGTATCTTGTCTTCCTCGACTCTCCATTGGTGGCGTTTGGAGTTCCTGTAGTCAGAGGTCTTTAGCTTCTTTCCATACTCTGAGGAATAAGATTGTAAAGAAGTGAAGGAAAACATCTAGGCTTTCAGATGAGCTTGCAAGCTTTGAAATACAATTATTGAATAACACTTTGTACCAAGAAAATAAGTAAGAACATAAACTTATGATACAGAGAATTAATTGCTTGGATGATACAAAGAACAATCACTTAAGACAAATAAACATTATAAGCTAACTCACTTTTACTGTGAAAGACCATGTTGTTGAGCGAAGATCGGATGTTTCCCAAAGAGTCAAGGTACCACAGCTGGTTTGGCTGCTTCTCGTGACCTTTCTCCACATGATGACCTTGGCCCCTTCATCTTCTGAGGCTCTCTCAATGTCAACAACCTTGCCACTCAACTCACTCACAATGTAGAACAGAGGAGGTCTGGAGATGTGTTGTACCAAATGAACAATAAAATTATGTAAATATCCTGCTTACTGTATAAATATAATCACTTATAACCATTTGTAAAACTGAATGACATGATAACGTCAGTACTAACGAGGGAAGCGATTACCAAAATCAATTAAATAATTACAAAATGTAATTGAGTGGGATATTATTTGACAACAATCAACAAGTAACATGTTTTCCAAGTAATTTACAAGTTCACATGCATTTCAAATAAGTCTCACATTGTTTACAACATGTTAATTAAATACTACTACGGACCTCATGTGATCGGCACATCCGCCCACTGGTTCAAAGTCCCACAACTGAACATCTTTATCATCAAATTCATCAGAACCAATGACAGCACCTGCCTCTACACCTATATCAAATATTGGTTAGCGATGTCTGCACTCAATAATTAAGAGTCATGGCATGGGGATTCCTCAAATTCTACATTAACAAGAAATATCTGCAAAATTTGTTCTTTTACTCACTTCCTTTTATTTCCAAAACTTTGTCATGATCATGAATATTCCTAATAGTGTTCTTATGGAACTGCCATTGTTGATTCTCATCTCCTGATTTGAATGGATTCAGAACAACACTTCCATCTGTGCATTATAGGTTGTATTATAAATATCTTAAAATCAAGCATGCCTTATAAAGGAATTAAGTGCAGCTCAATCAAGTTTCGTTATTAATCTAAGATTATAAATAATTGAGAGTAGTGCTTTCTAACTTTTCTTTCAATTTAGAGTATTTATTCATACCTTTCAAATCCAAGCAATAGTCATTCATTTTTGATCTGATGGTGCCAGTAGCTGGGTCGTTGTACCAAGTCTGATTTTCATTTCCGTGTTGCGTCCAAACAATAACTTTTGCTCCCTCCCTGGTGTTGGCACCACTGACATCCAGAGCAAGTCCATTGGACTTGTTCTTGATGAGGCAATAAACAAACTGAAACATTAAAAAAATAGACCTATTTTAATGTTTGCGAATATTTATTCATAATTGTATTGTTCGTTTCATTTTTTTAGCAAGAATATGAAATAATTAGTTTAACAAATTTGCCTCTATTTTTGTATGTCAACTCGATCATAACATTATTCCTTACATCCATGATTTCTCGACGAAATGATTAATAAGTTCGCAAAGTAAACCAAGCTGGAGTATTCCTAAAAATCTTTCAGAAAGACGTCGCACAGAATAACCCTCGCAGCAATCCTCGACAAAATTAGAATAATTGGCCTACAATGATCAGATGATTAAAACCAAGTGTTGTAATATGAAAACGTATTTGAACAAAATCAAAACTGCAGGTAAATAAGTGCTAAAAATATAGTATTATGTTGCAAAATAATTGATATTTCCTATTAACTTTTAGTCAAAAACTATCAACTTCATGAAATTGATGTCGGGCGTTGACCTCTCCGCAGGCCTACTTTTGCTCAGAAATGTCTAAGTTGCAAATGATAAAGCAGATGATCGGCACTCTGACCAAAGGCCCGGGCTTTGATACAACTTTGAACAAGGTTTGAACAAATGTTTCTTTTCAAATCTTTTAAATCTTCTCAAGTATCGAAATGGTTCATTAAAAGTTAGGATAGCTTTGATTTTTGTTTCTGCTCAGTTGTCAGTGGTCGAAGCATCGGCTGGTAGATGTGTTTGCGAGTTAAAACTAGATGAAGAGCACTTAAATAGAGGAGGATCCCTACACGGAGGTCTGACAGCCACTCTAGTGGACACCGTCAGTACTGCTGCCCTTGTAACCAATGACAACACGGGGCCTGGCATGAGCGTAAACATCAACGTTTCGTAAGTTGGTTCTTTATAAATCTTGTAACTTAACGATGGTATTTTGGTCGTAATAATTAGTATGTGCCATTAGATACGTCATTCAAATGTTACATCAGGTATCTTCGGCCAGCTCTTTCAGGAAGCGAGATCATCATTGATGCTTATACAACAAAACTTGGAAAGAGATTAGCCTTCCTAAACGTGGAAATAAAGGACAAGGCCAATGGTAAAATGATTGCCACAGGAAGTCACACAAAATTTCTCAGTTAGAATATTCTTGTAAAGATTTGAAATAGTTGTTTAAAATCATTTGACAAGAAATTATTCATGATTTGAATTTGAAAAAAGGAATAACCAAATATTTGATCACGAAAATTATGGCCCGGGCCATTAAAGGTTGTGTTTTTTGAGGTATTAGTCAAATTTTTATCTAACGTGTGATTTTTAATCTAATTACGATTATTTTATTTGTTCAAAAATGGCAGTCTTCACACTAAAATACAATATTAAAAAAACTCAACAAATCATGGTGAAATTATCGTATAAAATAAAATTAATAACTATAAAAATCAACACTGCAAAAATATGAGACACTGACAAATAAGTTTAAACATTATCAGCATACAGACTATCTATTTTTTTCACTACTCTAGGTAAGTAATGGGGAGCAAAATGGTGAAGTCTTGTGCATGATTTTGAGTTATTCTCCGGCTGACCCCCATTCCATTGTCTGTAATGATGGAGCAGGCCTACGTGTTCTTTAACTGGAACTTGCCAACTGGCATGCGGTGACAGAAAGACGTGCACTTGGTGAACTGCAACTGTTTCCACCAATTGGGTCCATACTATGTACTTTGATCTGATGTACCAGTTGTAAGACTCGCTCTCACACCCTGTAACTAGCACTGAATTCATTTTGAGTCTTAGGATTGTTTCAATGTCATCCTTTGACAACTTAGAATTTCTTTGAAGGCTATACAATTTTGATTTGTCTGGAGTTCCGATTAGGTTGCTTTTCCACTGGAGGGGAAAGAAGTTGTTTCGGATGAGGAAGGAACTCGGAAAGATTTCCGATGCTCCAACCTTCCGAACAAATACAAGATCTGCCTCTGCCTCAGCTGTAGCATGTCTGATCATATCAAACCATGTGTCGTGCATCTGCGGGACAATGAGCTCATCTAGGTCAGAGAAAACAACAAACTTGGATTTGAACATGTTCCTGTAGAGGCAGTCGTTCAATGAGACTAACTGGGCAAAGTAATGAATCTCCACCTCCACTGTCGGATCCGAAGGGTTGGTATCCACATTCACAGGAACATCCCATCCCAATACTTCTACTAATCCTTCTGATGAGTAGCTTTTCAAGACTTTGGAGACGAGCGGACCGACCGAGTAATCGTAAAAGGTGAAGTGGTCGGCTCCAAAGAGTTTATTTATTTCTACCATCTCTATTAGCTGTGCGGCATTGTTGAACTCAAAACTGAATGGTGTCACACAGACTGTGAAGTTATGAGTCATCTCTCGTCTATGGTTTGCTGCAACTCTCAGAAAATGATGCTGTCTCTTGCATTTGTGTATCGACAGTGCTACAGCCACCGGTAAGTCCTTCCTTGCAAGTACGCAACGATAAATGGAGGCTGCATAGCTGACAATAATTAAAAATCAGATTAGATATTAGATATGTGGTGGATTAAAAATTTAGTCTCAAGTGACCTCAACTTACATTTTGCCGTGGGTTTCTGGAATGACTTCATAGCCTGCACCCATCACGTCGGGCCTGTCCCGCCCCAAAAACCATACATAGCAATACTTGAGACCAGATACATGGTCGGCATCCAAGGTCACCCCACTCGACATTCCAAGGATTCTAACAGAAGGTGGATCCTGTCGAGGGTCATAGTATGCAGAGTAAACATAAGTCTCATTCTGTTTGCCATCATCTATGAACCTCCAATGGTCCTTAACAATGAGTTGAGCTCCATCAGGCTTCCCAAGATACTCATCACAAGCTATTAGTTCTGGTTCTATATCATTCTTCACGGGAAATTTAAGCATTTCATCCAATCTGTAAAAATCGTTGGGAGCGTAAGAAAACCTGGATCTATGAGACTTGTTTAAGTGAAATTTTTGCAAGACTTTGGTATAGTTATAACCAGTGTTAACTTTAGGAGGAGTTGTCCTAGTGCACCAAAGACTGATTAGAAGGCCATTTATTGAAAGAAGCAGAAAAAGCATGGTTATTAGGAGTCCTGCCCTGTAACCTGATATAGAGCATTTCTTCCTTCTGGTCAACATTTTGTAGCATCCCCTGAATTAGCTTCTAAGTCATGTCTTCAAGTCTTTGGCAGGGCATGGGGTAACATTGTCGTTTAAAAATATTTGGCCACTGGTGATAAACAAATACAACTCGAATTTTCTAAATATAATTTCGTTAATTGAGTATAAATTTTATATCGAGGTTAAAGCCGACTCAGCTATCATTTTCATGCAATATGTGTTTACTGTTTACAATGATAATGAAACAGTTTTATTAAAGTGGCGCATGTACAAAACAACTTCCAGACCACGTCAATACTTCATCCACAATAACCGTCAATTAACTCATCCAGTTCATTCTTTTCGTACATATGCATATGAATTGAATGCAATATCGAGCAACTGCTAATATTTATGTTTCGAATCGATTATTTAAAAGTTAATCAGATTAATAAGCCCACGAATGTATCAACAACAAAAGAACTAGCAAAACAAGTAGCATTATAAGAGTACTAGAAAATGTAAGCTGCATACATCGCATTATTCCTAAATAGAATTTTTTCAGTTAAATATGAAACTGATATGTAACTAGACCAATCCAGAAAATCGATATTTTTTGTTGTTGAAAGACATGCCTATATAGAATAAATTCATTGAGGCTTACTTGGGAAACCTCAACTTAAACTCCAGCTGAAAGTAATTTTTCAGCGGATACTGACAACGTCCCGCCGTCAAAAAGCATTTCAGCTGGAACGTAACTCTGATGCACAAGAACTCTAGATAATGATAGTAAAAAATGATAAGAAGATTTAGAGATTTAACTATGAGACGTTAAAAAAAAAAATGACTGCAATAGTAGAGACACTGGGGGATCATTAACACAGACTGCGTGCAAGAGCAGAAGTTGTGTCGACAGAGAAGAACGTACAAGCATGTCAGATAACCATGAATTACATCGAAGCCGATGTCTTGTCAACATCGACACCCAGATTTATGAGATTTACATCACTTCTTTGCTTTTTTTTTACATTTTGTCCATTGAATCACGCCCATGTTAAATCTTACTTAAAGTTATTCAAGCTTTTAGAAAATTTTGATCTCCTTCCAAGCCATGTTGAATCAGGAGGAATATACCTTGAGTTCATGTAACCAGTCTATGTTAATAAATTGTGAGACTTTATGTTATTTTTGATCAAGCAATATCAATTTATTATCCAAAGATAAAACTGGGCCTTCAAAATGAAACCTTGACATCAAATCAGACATTCTACACGATTTTAAAATTTAAAATATGCAATAATGATCCACTTTTGTAAATAATAGGGTCCAGTTCTTATGATTAGATTATAAGGCCTGCTTTCTTAACTGCTTCTTCTGGGTCATTCTTGTAGAACATGAAATGACCTTGAACTCCAGCAGGACTCAGGGACTTACCAGGATTGAGGTTTCTTGCTGTAGTAACAAACCTCTGAGCTTGTTCTGGAGAGCATTGAGGATAAAATCTGGAGAACATGTTTTCTAGCTGGTAGTCTGAGCAGTGATCAATCTTTATATTCATATCAACTCTTCCTGGTCTCACTAGGGCCATGTCTAGCCTGTAAAGAAAATAACATTCAACCACAGGACATTTCCCAATCATACAAATATTAATAATAAGCGAATTTTGAAATAATTTCGTATTTTAACAGCGATATGGCAATAGACAACACCACTGATAAACAAACCTTTCTGGATAGTTGGTAGTCATAAAGACTATTCTGCCTTCAGAAGGAGTTACTCCATCAAGTGCATTCAAAAGTCCACTGAATGTCAAGGTTCCCATTCCTTCAAATGCCTTGGGATCTTTTTAAACATACACATTGATAAAGACTAATGCAGCAATTAATTGCTACTTTCTACCAATTAATGCTTTTATAAAAACATTAAGATAGAAACGTTCGGCAGGTTGGCTGAATGGCACGCATTCCTGCATGCAGTGATAATGGCAACAGTAATGTCACATTTCCAACACAGCCTGCATTGCCAAGGAGAACCCTCAGGTAGGGGTGATACATAAATGGTAGAGCAATAAAAAAAAGTGTCTTCACATCCTATTCGGATACTTAGGGCACTTGAAAGATCAGCTAAATACAAATACAAAAAACATGCAACTTTATATATATAAAGTAATATAATCCTTATATTAAGGATGCATTCTTTGCAGATTCAAGCAGTTGTTTTTAAATTAATTTTAAAATGTTACATATAAGCTTCTTACTTTCCTCAGCAAGATTTCTACTCTTAAATGCAGCATCAATGTCTTCTAAGAGTATGATTGTCTGCTGTGGGGCAACACTCATGAGGTGAATGAGTCGATCATCTGACAATCCCATCTGGTTCAGACTCAACAGACATATCCCATATCCCAATTCACCTTGAGAAATAAAGTAATTTTATAAAACATAACTTGAAGTGTTAAACACAATTTTGAAAGCATGCATGTAAGCTGCATCCATAAATGAGAAATAAGAATTAAAATTAATAGCTTTACTTATGATCAAATCCTAAAATCACAGCAGAAGTCCCCCACCTGTATCCACTCACCAGCAAGAGCAGTGATGAAACTGCTCTTTCCACAACCAGGTGGACCATGCAGCAAGTATCCCCTCCTGTAAGGTATGCCTCGATCACTGTACCAGCCCGAACTTTTGCAAAACTCCCTGACGTCATCCAAGGCCATCTCAGAAATGCCTTTGTCTAGGATCACTGATGAGACGGGTCTCTTTTTCATGGGGCGACCGAATGGTCTCCATTCACCCGCTGCAGGTATGTACATTATTGTTTTGCCTTCCTGCATCTGCAGTGCAGCCTCCCTGGCTTTTGTGAGAATGTTGGCAAACAGCAGCTGCTTCTTCCCAAATGCTGTTAGCTTGACAGATTCAAATGGAGCTCCAGTTTGCATATTTGTCATCTGTAGAAAAAAAATATTATATTGCATTCTGAAAATTTCATTTTATTTCCTAATACAAACCTGATTTTCTCTATTGCGTTCCACTTGGATCCAGGTTCCTCCATATTTAAAATGGTGCAGTCCTGGGCCAGGAACAAAATGAAATTGCGTCTCAATGTTTCCTTGAGTTGTCTGTTGGAAAGAAGTGTTTACGCTGATGTGCTGAGTAATACGACCTTTGTCATTGAGCCATTGAAGAAGCCATGGGTAACTCTTATCACGGCTGGTTACTTCTAAAGACGTCATATAATATCGTCGGAACAATACTATTCCATGTTGAGAACCTCGTCGAAGAATTGCTAGCAGTGTACCCACACCGACGAGACCAAAACCTGCTCCGAAGAATTGGTTGTCCTTAAGTGACGCAAAGAACTCAGCCATAAAGAGTTAACGAACAGGTTTACGAGAAAATAAAATAGGCGTCAAGGTTTTGTGAGGGAAGGAACTTTAAGTGCAACTATATCAAAAAGCAGAACCACGCCGGCCGGCAACCACCTCTTTGTAATTAAATAAACACTCTAGAATTACAATCATTTCAAATTGCATTTTCACTTTCATTATATTATTTTAATTAAATTTTATAATATCAATTAGCAATACTAATTTTATATAAGTATATCTTCATTCACATAAAATGTAAAAAATATTAGCTTAACATTTAGTTGTTTACATGGTTCCATGAAGATTACATGCCGGAATAAAAGAATTATTGAACTCTCTTTTGGAGCTTTGACATGTCTACCGAGGTGGCTAAGGTGGGCCAAGGGCCAAAAATTGAATATTTCCTCCAGGGAAGTATCCTTGAGAATCATAGGGAACTGTTGCTAAATCGTCTCAAAGGTTTATGCGACATGGCAGAGAGCCCTCCGGAAAAGTTCAATGACCATGAGATGGTTTTTTCTTTACGTTGGTTACCATGATTATTCTAATATTAATTAGCTAATTTAAATTTAATGTTTTGTAGTTAATCTTAATTGAAAGTAGAATGTGGATCCTGGTATTATGTTGCACATGGAAGGCTGATTAAGGAATTCAAAATGATATTATTTCATATTTATTTGAAAGGTGGTTGAAATATTTCAGGGGGTCCACCACCTACAACTCCTGTCATTTTAAATGTAAGACATGCTTTGGACCATCCAGACGAACCATGGTAAGAGCCCAATAGCTTCCATCTCCTTTGGTTTTGAAGGTAATTTTTTTTAAGGTAATTTATTAAATTCTTAGGCACCTCAAATGTGTTGGAACATTTGACTCTGGAGATGCTGGTCGTCCAACGATGACAAGGAACATTGTTGAAGTGGGTGTGACATCAAATATCACTCAATTCCTAGCTGAAATGGGATTTGCGTAAGCCATTAATTTTTAACCATATTGGTCTGGCATTAAGCATTTATTTTAATAAATTTTAGACTCCTTCAAATGTTCTATTTTATTGTCAAAATTAAATAAAACTGATTAGGTTATTACCATATTATTACCATATTATTACCATTATTACCGTAATTATGATTGAACCCTACAAAACATCAAAAACTTCTTTTAATTGCCAATTTAATTGGACAATATGATTTAAATAATGATATTGAATGAAATCTCTTTTTCATAGGATGGATTTTGAATATGTTGCCAAAGGCTATGTTTTCAGGAAGGGTTGGCTAAAGACAACAGTTTCCAAGTTGAATAAGGTTGCTATATGTCATGTGATCTGATACTGATCACAAATTGCTTTCACCACCCACAATAGGAAAAAAATTGAAAAATTAAATCATTATAATCTTTAATTTGTTAATACTTCAATATTATCACCTGCATCTGACAAGGAAGATAAAACAGTATAGAGTAGAACACTGATGAATTATTGAGTTAAGTCAAAAATTTTGTCACTACCTCACTATTGTCTGAACTATTATTATGAGTATCCTTGTTAATGGCATCTTAAATGGATGCAGGTCATCAGTCCTGGAAACATAGAGCATTTGGAGCCTCAATCAAACTTCCATCTTGTTGAGTTGAGCGTCACTGCCAGCCAGTCGCAGGACAAAGTTGCAGAGGACATAAAGAATTTCGCAGAGCAACTCAAACCGTGAGTTTTGGATTTTTGTATGATAATTCTTATTTTTGAAATTGTTGGCAATAATTTCACTCCCAAACATAAATCCTGCTCCTATGAGTCAATTCTTTCCATTGTGATTTAAAGTAGCTTCAAATGATGCCTTATAATATTATTTATAACACAATATTATGCAATAATGACAGTACATGCACAACATAACACAAACCACTGACATGATCTAAACTTGAGGATAAGAACAAACTTTTATTTTCAGCCTTGTAGTGCTAGAAAAGCTTGATTACAGGAGACTACCTCAATGACCACAATGCCCAATTTTTTCTTTTTATTATTCGTGCACTGGTTACACTCAATTCTTGGAAATTGATTCATGAACCTTATTTGTACGTGAATAAAATAACCTCCGGTTAATGAATATTAGAATAAAGGATGCATGGAAATCCTTGAGACTGCTTTGAAATACGTTTTACAGATAGCAGGAGCAACTCAGCTTTCAATACAAGCAGGCATTAAGTTGAATAATGCACCAGCACACAATAAATATTTCTGCTTGAGACAAATCAGAAAAATTTTATCTGGAACCGCTGACCATCATCAACGAGGATGCAGCTCACTGCTAAACAATTCAAAATACATGGAGCGACTTTAATTCATTTACTCCAACGAACCATCCCAAAAATCAGGCTGTTACACGTAACACACAAATAACTATATTTCTAGAAATCCATCACACTGAGATTTAGTTACTTTTAATAAGTCAAACTGCTCAAAGTAAGCAACCCTCATAAAAGCCTGGGCCTGGATAAGATAATAACAAAAAAATAGCCGTAAAAGTTTCAGCTAATTCTGTTCAGCAATGATTGCAGAAAAGTCAATTGTTGCTTTCAGTTGGAGATACGGATCGAGATCTTGCATGTTTCTTCTGTGGACTACGACTGCTCGAATCCCTTTCTCTCTTCCTGCTAGTAGACTTCTCTCTTTCTTCATTGTCACCTCTGCTGCAGCTGTGTCTATCATTTCTACCAGGGCTTTCTCTGCGACCCCTGCTGCTGCTTCTGCTGTAGCTACGTGATCTATCCCTCGATCTTGATCCACTGTGGGAACGTGACCTGAGACAACAAAGTAATAACCGTACAAAAATTAAAAGCATGGCAAATGAGGTTACTAAATACCTTCTTTTTGCATCCATGACCTTTATTTTGCGCCCTTCAAACTCATATCCATCATATTTCTCGATGGCCTTTCTAACATCGGCACTGGAGGCAAACTCCACAACACTGCCAACAAAATATTAAATAAGAATAATGCTAAATTATTAAGATTTCAACAAATCATACCCATCCCCTGGTCTTATTTTATGGGCATCAGCAAAAGTCACATCACCAACTCTCTTCATCAGATCTTTCAGGTCCTGCATTTCATAAAAATAGGTTACTAACTAGTATTACCACAATCATATGCTTGACATAAAAAGAGGCATGTTAAAAATATCTACATCATGACAAAAGTTACCTGACTCACACAATAACTCAGAAAATTTGGGGTAGAGATCAGGCAGGAACCAACTAGTAAATGGTCCTATTGACCTGAGGAGGGTCCTGATAGCTAATTTATTTTGACCCCCATGTTCGGGCCTTTTATCTAAAGGAGAACCTCTAATGGAATGGAATCCCTCAAACAACAGTGATTTGTTTGGGAGGTAGGTAGGTAGGTAGGTAGGAAGGAGGCCACCTTGGGACATCCACACCTCTAGCAGGCAAAAGGAAGCGACCCTCAACATATACATTTAGGAAATAATTCAGCACCCCTGATGTTAATGGTCCTCTCTAGCCAAAAAGCTTTCAAAGAAACAATAAAAGAGATTATAAGTATTGTATTAATGGATTGTTTTCTAGCCTTTACTGAAAAACAAATTTCCCAAAAAATTTAAATTGCAAGCCATTAAAAATGTTGCAAACTTCTTAAAGTAGTATCTCTGATAGCCATTGTGACACTCACCTGCCAGGAAACTCTGCTGGACAAGTTTTCAATAAGAACTCTATTCTCAGTTCTAACAGGAGGCGGATTTCTGGGCCTAAACAAAAATGTAAACAAAGGCTTATGAGCCAAACGTGATTATCACTGAATAGAAAATAACTCACCTAAAATCTGAATATCTTCCTCTATCTCTTCCAAAACTCCTTCTCATTGGGTAGTTTCCACTCCCTCTCCTTCCACTAAATCCACCTCCACCCCTAGAATCTCTTTTGGAATTAGGACTTCTTGCCCTTTCAATCACAACTCTGTCAAAAAGTTAGCAAAAATGGAAGTTATGGTCAACAATTTAAAGTATTGTGAATTACAGTAGTTTCTACCTTTCACCACACAGCTCCTTTCCATTCAAGTCGTATACAGCATCATCAGCATCTCTATCATCCTCAAAATTCTGTTACATTGGCAAAGTTTAAGTAGTTAATCTAGATTGGATCTTTTTCAATATTGGGCTAAATAAAATTAATTATCCTTCTCAAATCTAACAGCCTGGTCAAGTTAGAATAACGATTAAAATAAAACCATAACACAACTCACAACAAATCCGTAGCCATCTTTAAGGGAAACTTCAGTTATTCTTCCATAACCTTTAAAGAAATTTTCGACGTCTCTTTCTCTGGCATCTCACTTAAGCGTCCAATATAAACTCTAACAACCATTCTCATACGTAGAAATTAGCAAGACAACAGCTACTCGAATTGTGGCCACGTAAGTAAAATGGCGGCATGTCGAATTCGTTGGTGATTACATGCTTAATAATTTTAAACGACATGATATTTAAATGAATATGTAGAGAGAAAACAAAGTTTCAGTATTTTAAATTAATATTTATAATGAACTAACATTATATTACTGATTTATGAATTATGTCAAATGAATAAAAATTAGACACACAACATTAGAACCATATCACGAACATAATGAATTTATTATGACAGAAAAAATCGAAGCTCTAATGTAATGAATCCGAATTTGATTATAGTGGTGAATGTTACAGCGAAACATCAAGAGTGGGATTTTATGAAAACAAGGGACTGTTACAAGTTTGCGAGCCAACGTCAAGGAACATCATCTATCATATAAACTCCCACCGCTCATTCAAACCCTCTTTTCCGTGTTATGCGCTTTACACATTATCTTGCTATAATTTAAAATTATGGACACTGAAACCAGAACTACCGATGTCCTTTAAAACCACTTAAAAAAAAGTTCGCCGCATCTCGGACCAAACACCGCAACGGTATCCCCATCCATTTCAGATCCTCAAAATGCACCACCTAAGCATGCCTTCTTTATAACCAGTCTACTATAATTACATTTTCAACTCTGCAACTTCACCAATCATGAAGGATCTCCAAGTAAAACTTTCAGCTTACAGACCCACTTTTAACAGTCACATACATTGTCGTCAACACTTATGCATCAAGACAATTTCAGAATCATACATTTCTAAATCCTCAATAAAACAACAACATGGTTTTGATAGTATTTATTCAAAATCCAAACTGTCTTAAATATTATTCCTGATCAGCCTGAGACTGAACAGCACCAGCTCCACGTCCAAAACCTCCTCTCTGTAAAGCAAAAATTACAAATTTGAAGAAAACTGCAAGTTACTAACCAAAAACAATGTTACTCACAAAGTTGAAGTTAGCATTGGCTCCTGCACCAGCTTCACCCCTCTTGTCTGGCCCACCAGGACCCCTTCTGTAACCAGGTCTCTCATCACCTGGCATCTTTCCACCCTCTGGGACTCTTGGGCGTGACTTTCCAGCATCAGGTCTGGGAGCCTGGGCTTGCCTTTTAAGAGTCGTTGGGACAATCTCGGGTGGGAGGTGGAGGAACTCCCTGAGATAAGCAATACCCTCGTTGGTGAGGCTCCAGTAGTAATGGCGCCAGCAAAATTGTTCCTTCACGTATTTCTTAGAGACAAGAGACTAAAAACAAGAATGATACGTTATTCTTGCGTCTAGTTTGCTCGAATGTCATAAAATTACTAACGAACCTGAACAGCCTTAATGACGTGCAAGTTAGGGACATCCAACTCGGTGTGCTTGGCAGCATGGAAATCTTTCTTAGCTACGAGAACTCCCTCCCTAAAAAGGTGCTCATAGATTTTAACACGGTTCTGCTTTGGCATCAACATCTTGAAGCTGAAAATACATGATTTCCGGTAAAAAAAAATATGGCGGCCCAAGGTAAAATTATATCCATGCTACCACAATATCAAAACAGTATGATAAATTCATAAAGCGATTTCTATACTTATTATAAAGCAAATCTATCCATTAACATCAGCTTGTATACTCCTGTTTTCGATAAAGAAAAATCGCACAACCTCACTAGTCGAACCACGAGAGAAAAAGGATGGTAGCCTGTAAACACTCAATGATCCCAAAGAACAATGATGAGTAGAGTATACATTAAAAGATATATACACAATGTTTATTACAAAAATTTTATTAAGCAATTAAATATTTTAGTACAAAATTAAAAAAATAAATTTTTTAAAAATAAAATAAATGTTGCTAATGGAAACAGCCTATATTTCATAAGAATGCTTTGGCGACCCGTACTTTTGGTTGTGTCTCATATTTTAATTTATGATGCAGATGTCGATAAAAATAATTTACCAGGACTAAACAATCATTGGAAACAATCTTCCATTTAACATAAGTTAAATCACACGAAGCTATAATATGCCTAATTATAGTGATAACCATGAGTTTAATTTGGAAAGAAATTTTGACAACGTTTCTAAAGTTTCGCCTGGTAGACCTTCTAGTGCACTTTTAAGGGGTGTTAAAATAACCGAATTTAGCGAAAATAAAATTAACCCTGAACCAGTAACATTGGAAGAATTTGATTTTTTTGTGGGTGATGCTCTAAGTCCTGCCAAATTGGTGAGTTGGTGATATAACTTCGAATATAAATAAAGTTTGGCTTAGATTATGTTGAGACTTTTATTCGCGTGATTGTTACATAATTAGAGAAACCTGACTGGATGCGACGATTTAACTCATGTTGAAACTCTGGAATTGAAAGTGAACACAAGTGGAAGGAGTCTTGGCAATTTGGGAGAGTATTTGCCAAACTTGAAATTGTTGAAGTTATCACATAGTTGTGTACCAGTTGTGAGGTAGTGAGAAGATTTTGTATGAATTAGTATGTATTTTCTCGAAATGAATAGCGACTACGATGAACTTTACTAATTAAGTCGTGACTAACTATTCATAATTAACGAGAATCATTTTTAGTTAATTTTTACTTGCCATATTAGTCTTAAAATGTCTTTCGAGTGAATTTCATGAAATCTAAACACATACTGAGAGTTTCAAGAATTAAAATTATTCAAATTTTATGTGGGAGTTGTTATATGGATTTATGAAAATAAATTAAATCATCGCTTTATTTTTCATGTAGGGACTTAGGTAGTTGCTTAAGGAATCTGAGAATATTGCACATGTGTCGTTCGGGGGTGACAGACCTCGATGGTCTTCCCATGTTGGTGTCCCTTAGAGAGCTTTACCTGGCTTATAATGACATATCTGATATCAGCAGTTGTGGTCTTCTTGAGCACCTGACTGTTCTTGACCTAGAAGGGTAAGTTGTAAGGCTATTTGGAATTCAGCTTTAAAAATTTATTTAAAGTTTTCATTGATATTGGCATTAATGAATAATGGCTAGTTCAAGGTTACTCCAAGCTTCTTTGACTTTTATTGGTTTATTTTTCTATAAGCTTTTGTGTTCATGAATCAATTTTAGTAAGTAGTTGCTTATAAAGAATATAAGAAAATCACAAGTGTTTTTGTAACTGGACATCAAGAGTCACTTTCCTTTTAGAAACAATGTATCAGACTTGTCCCAGCTGTCATTTCTTGGTCTCTGTTCTAAGTTAAGTAGCCTGACTCTCGAGGGTAACCCGATATGTGTAAGACCTCAGCTGGATTCTGATGAGGTAAATAAAAGCTCCAAGCATTACCAACATTTGATAATCTTAAACATGATACAATGCAAAGTATTACCTAATTAAATATGTAGAAGTTTAATTGAGAGAATTTTTAAGACTAGAGAATATTCTTAAGGTGAGCAATTAGTGGTTAATTAATTACCTAATTAGATGTCATTAAATTGTAGATGAATTACAACTACAGAGAAGCTGTTTCAGATGAGATACCACAGCTGAAGGTTTTAGATGGCAAACACATCCCCATTGATAGCACTAAGACTGAATATCAAAAAGGCGACCCATTGAAATGCAAACAAGAGGCTTTCAAGAAAGATTTAGCTGACAAGAACCTGTTGGATTTGCAAGAAGATTGGGACATGCTTTATGATTTGATGGAGGATGACACTGTTGCTGATGCTGAGGATTCACCCCAAGCCTGTTTTCATCTCAATGGTCTTTGCAATTTTTACGATCCACGTTCATTTCTAATCATCATTAATATAGTGATATAAAGGGGTCTTGAAAGTATGACTTTGTACCAGGACGACCCATGACACAACGACCTTTAACCTCCCAGTCTTCAATACATAGACCAGGGTCATCGATGAAGGCTGCAGGGTTCAGATCTAGTGGGCGCAACGTAGGTTCATCACCAAAATTGACACAAGAACTTGGGAGGTCGCAAGACGACTTCAATTACTCATCGAACCTTGCCGAATCTCCGACAAGAACTGCTCCTGATTTGTCAAGACAAGTTTCCACTCCAAGGACCTCTTCCTCCATAGAATCGGGAGTCTACTCTGCATCACGTTTGTTACCGTGCAGTTGTTTAAGTTTTACAAGTTGAATCATTTTGAGGAATTTGGTAAAACTTTTAGTGAAACTGCATAAACTGGATATCATTAATTTTTGTGACCTAATGTTTTAGCACATAATGTAGGTAGCCATTTGTCGTCAACCTAACTGCAGTACCTTCTAATATTCTAATAATCTTTTTTATTGAAAATAATTGTGAACTATTAAACCTATTGAACATCACAAACCATGTTTTTGAAATAAGCATTTTAAATATTTAGACCTGGAATTCCCGGCCTTAGATTACCCATCAGGTGTGGTTTTTTGCGGCAACCTCGCAAGGGCCATGAGGTTTAGAAAGCAGCCTACCTTCCTCAAAAAGCTGCTCGTAAATGACGATGCGCATGATAAAGTTGATGATAAACATGAGCTACCTGCCTGTCCCAAGGTACATATTTGTTTGTATAGAATTTGTGTTATTGCTATTAATTTTATAATCATCATCATTACCTCATTCAATTTTAACCAAATTATGATAAATTTATCTTTCCTTGTTTTTACTCTTAGGAAAGAGTCCTTATCCTTGATAAAGAAGAGGCGATGCATACTTTGGACTGTGAGTTAGAGGACATGAAAAATGAGATCAAAAAGTTTGCAAAAAGATTTTTACTCGGACACCTGTTTCATTTCGTTTATTAATGTTCTGATTTCAATTTGTTTCACATGGAGCCGTCTTTAAACGCATTGACCTGTGGTTAACGGGATGTGAACGATTGTGCACTCGAGACCAACTTAATGTTTTAATGTGCTTATAATTTTTGGGCATGATATGGTACGGTGTGATAGAAATCATTGAAGCTGTTTGGATAACTTAGAAAAAAAAATTCCTCCCACAGATCTATCGAACACATCAGAGCCAAGAAATCTCCTCAAGTATTAAAGATCAGTCATGACAAAAATTATGACGACGACGACGATGCAATTTGTTTGAGCGATGATGGAGATATTGAGGATGAGGTGACTTCACTTAGAAAGGATAAGCAACCAACAAATGACGTGAGTGAAAAGGACAGAAAACGAGAATCACTTGAAAGTTTTGCTGATTATTTCATAGGTACGTTCATTTTTTTTTTATCACAATCTCGTGGTTCCTTGTGTCGTGTTCACAGAAAATGAGCCTCTTTTCACTTTAGGCAAGTTATTTGTACTTTCTCAAATTATTTGTTTGAATGTAGAGTTGGCATCAAACCCCATTGATGCAAAGTCAAAGCAATTTGAGATGGATTCTGACCTGGAGAAGTACTTTGACAAAGAACTTGAAGGTAGGGAAAATGTCCACAACATAGCAGGAAATGACATAAAATTGAATCCATTGAGAGATGATGCTCGTATCATTGGACAAAATATTAAAAGATGCAACAAATCGTTTGCAAATCCTTTGGAGATGCCTTCTTCAAGTTCAGTTTCAGCCAATTCAATGAAGAATAAGAAGGATGGAGTGAGGTAGAATTATGCTGAATTTTTGAAAATAGTGACTGAAATGGACCAAATAAAAACATTTGTGAGCCATTCCATTATTGGATAGCTTGAAGAAAATGCTGATGATGTCTTGTGCATTTACTACTTGTTTTCGACATAAAACATGTTTACAACTTGAATTAGACTACATGCCTCTTGTGAAACTTTGCAGACTAAATCCATTACTTCGAAAAGCTCCTAAACAAGGCCATGACTTCTCTATAAAAACATCTCCTAAGATACCAACATCCTCTGATCCCAGACTTCTCCCATTCTCAGATGCCACAACAAAAAGGTCAAGTTCAACCATGTCACCTCTCCATCACAAGACAGTCATGAAAGCCGCCTCACAGTATCTCAAAACAGGACAAATTGATTAGCATTTTTAGTAAAATACCAGCTGGATTGAAATGCTGAAAAAATCTGATTTTTTTATATAAATTTTTACATGGAATGAATAGTCAGTGATGTTTCTGTTCATATTTATGGTTTTTAAATTAGATGTAGTTTGTTTACTTATTGATTGGACTTTCGCTTCGGTCAAAGTTAACAGCGTCACTTCTAGAAATTACCCGCAAGCTGTGGCAGGGCGCTAGCCTGCAACTTAAATTAATTCTGGATAATAGTACAACCAAAGCAATAAATAAAAATACAAGTGATTTAGGAGCTTTTCGGATCAATATTTTGAATGGCCCAATAATTCTCCACCAAGTTTCATTTTTTATAGTTCATTTCGTCAGAAAATTAGTAATTAGTTCAATAGAGCTTACTTAAGTTAAGAAAGTGAAAACAACGAAGCGTAGCTTCAGTCAGCCAAGCTTTTTACGGGATGGAGCGAAAGTTTGTTCCTTCATGATAAAGTTCAAGTTCAGGCCTGTGCCAAATCTGTGCGGAATTAAAGATACTTTTTTATAAGCACCACTGAAAAAACAATTTTTTTCCCTGATAACATATAGGTACCGAAAACAAATCATTCATCAATTGAATGTTGTTTGGTTAAATATGGGTGATGTAAACAGTGCCGTGTCTATTTTAAGAAACTAAACCTGACCGAAAAGTTTGAAAACAACTGTCATGTTACTGCGTATGTGTAATATATGAAGTGCTGTTAACAAGTTTATTATTATCAAGACCTATCAGGTTTAGAAAACTATCTTCTATCACCTTGTAGTCCCTCAAAACAAAAAAATAAGACGGATATTGTCGGTTCATTGTTGACCTTCGCTTCTGAGATAACACTTTTTATAAAAAAAACAATTTGTAAGGAAGTGTACTCAAGGTTGACAAATGTAAACAATGTTAAAAATTGAGAGCGTGCATCAAATGCGGAAGACTGTTTTTGAAGTTAATTCTATTGATTCTTCTACAAAACGAGGAAAACAGCTGCCGGCTACTAACATGGTAAAAATTGAAGAGGTCATGCTTGATAAATGCGCTCGATTTATTGTGAATTCGGAAGAGAGATGTTATAGAAATGAGGGAACCTCGATTTTGACTTCTAGAACGCAGTAGGTTACCAATTACAAAAGTCTAAGCACTTCTGGTTTATGGTAATGTCCAAATCATCTTAGTCTTGTAACGGACTTAAATCAAATAAGTAAATAAATGGTTTATGGTAAACTAAGAAATGCATTCCAAAGTTCCAGATGCCGTTTTCTAAGCTAACGTTGGTTTCGTTTGAAAGTACGATTAAGATTATGCATAAGTGGTAAAGTTCTTCACACTTTAGAAGTTTGAATAATCGTGAGTTGTGTTAATTTAGAGTAGAATTGAAAGTGACGAGAAGAGAATAGGTTTGAAATGCTTGCGGGAAGGTTCATACTTGCATCAGTCGGCTTGTGAGTCATGCTTGGTGATGAGACCGTATCACGGGGTATCCATCGATTGAAGAGCAGAGTTGTTGTCATAGCTAATATATTATAATTTAAAAAAAAAATATATTACGATCAAATTATTTGCTTATATTTTAAGTATTGTAGGTTTGAAGAACAAAGGCCATAACCATCGAAAGTTGAAGTGCCCGAGAGTAACAATAACAAAATAGACTACGTAGGAAATATTCCGACCATTGTACACACGTACAACACATGCTTGCGAATCTTCTACGAAGTAAGGGTCGTCTATAAAAGTGGAGAGGCGTGATGCGAAATCGGAGGCAATTGCGGAGAAATTTGGTCTCTTTCAGAAGTTTAGAAGTGTATTTATTTTAGAAGTAAAGCGGTCGGGGTAGGAAAAATAGTGACAGTCGATATCAAAGTTGAAGAGAATTGAAGTTTTCATTTAGAACCTCTTTGAAAAGAAGTGTTTCAGTTTTCCTACGCCGACAGTCATGTCAAGTGTTGCCCACGAATTACCGTCATCATCAGCTCCAGTGAAACATCTGGCCATCAGGCAAGCTCAGATGGCGGATGCATATCCCGGGGAATACAGCTCTACACCTGGAGGCACCATATTCTCAACCACACCAGGAGGTAAGATATTGCATCGTCTAAAAGGTGAATTTGAATAAGGTTCAATTGAGAGTTGTTATATTTTATTCGTTTAATTGAAAAGCCTTAATAGTGCGTAGTATCTGTTTGCCTAATTATGTTTAAGTAACGGAGCTATTGCGCAATATCGTTGAAACGGTAGTTCTTCTATCACAATATAATTTATATATTCAAACTTTTAATAAAAAATGTGGACATGATCATCTTTAAAAATTTAATCAACAAAAAGCCTATTAAATTAATGTTGAAGCGAATCGAATGCAATACTAAATAATTAAAACCGCGCCCGCTTTAGTCGTTAAGAAACAAAGACAATTATTTATCGGCAAGCACTTCTGAGTATTAATTAGTCCAGTGCCCCATTTGTCTGAATTGAAAGTCTGGCTATTGATAGACATTGGTTCAATAAGAGCGCTTGTAAGTAAGATATAATTCAGAGGAGGTACCTGGTTTTATTTTTTTAAATTAAAAATTGTAGGAGCCTGTAGATTAGACAAGTAGATTTAAATTGTTAATAATTTGCAGCTTCTAGAAAATAATTCTAATAATGATAAATTTATATGAAATATTAATTACTTTTAAAGATAATTCTAATTTTAGGTAATTTGTAAATGAGCAATCAATATTTGGTTTTCCAGTACTCAGAAAATGTGTCCACATTCAATTCATTTTGTTTTTATGCAGACCTTGATGAGTGCAAAGCTATTTATAAGCTTGTTATGCACATAAAGATGTTAGAAGTTTCCAATGGCTTATTTCCTTGTTGATGCAAGCACATCATCATCTTTCTTATTAAATGACACTTAAACATCCACAAGTTCAAATTATATACGTTGCAGCATTTGTGATTATGATCTCTGATCGTTAATATTGTTGGCAATGTTTTTAGAAATATTTTTGGTGCAAGTATTAAAAAAGAATTATTTCGAAAGCCTGTTTTCCTTGGTTAATAGTTCATGAGCAGTTCGCTGATAAAATATTCCAGCATTGTGGCATTAGGTTTCATCAATTTCGGTGTCCTGGATGTCAAGAGATGAACTTATGACTTATCTGAACTTATGTGAGGACTTTAGATAACTGAGAATATCTATACTAATCAAGTCATGGGGATTCCATCTTAAAAGAATCAGAAGATCGAAATTACTTGATAAATAATTAGGTTCTCTCTTTCTATTTTGGTATACTCTAGGAAAAATGAGTGACTCATTATTGGTGAGCAATACCATGACAGGTGTGAGCTTGCAGATAATATTTGTTCTGATGTATGCAGGATACTAAACAATCTGTATCCTTTATTCCTTACATTTTGGAACTTTTAATAGGATATTTAAGTCATTTAGGGACAAAAACCTTTTATTAAATTATTAATTCAGAGACTTGATTATTAAGAATATTTACTAATATTTTTTATTACTTTGAAACTATTAATTTGAGTAAATTGGATATTTTGGATGTGCAGGTAATCTATTGAAATTAAGGTTATCTAAGTTTAATAATAGTATTTTCATTTTGTCAAGGTACGAGGATCATCTATGACCGAGCTTTCCTCATGCAATGCAGGGAATCTCCGTTGGCACGGACTCCCCCTACCAACCTACCGATGATACCCGGAGTCACGTGCCCCAAGCAGAAAAAGAACCACCCTAAAGGCAGCAGTCCTCTGACAACCAGTCCAAACAAATCCAGTCCTTCTAAGAACAAGTTTCATGCTCAAGGTTAGAGATTAGTTTCGAGATAAGAAGTATTTATTTTAATATAAGTTATCATAACAGATGCATGCAAATAAGGCAGATAATTTTTATCCATCAATATTTCCAGGTGCACAATCTCATCCTCAATCTGTTCAACAGTGCCATGAGGATGCACAGTTCCACATGGATCTGTAGGTTTTCAGCCATCTTCAGGACAGACAACAATTCCTGTCACCAAAGTGCTCATTTATCACTTTTGCATATGTTTCCATGTTTCACTTATCTATTGGACAGTTCAAAACTCGAGTCCGGCCACCACTGACTTGTTTTTGGTTCATCCACCATATTTCCTCACTATTCATTACTGTCACTGAGGCTAACTTAATAATGGTACTCAGAGCTTTAAATGTGATTTGTTTTCCAACAAAAAAGTCATCTGTCAGCTTCAACTCGTTTCGATCCGAAATCTCTAACGAACAGAGATCAAACGTTCTGTGATACTGTTAGTGACTATTGCAAGGATGAATGTTTCGATCCTGAGATTGAAAATTTATTGCTTTGAAGTTTTGGCATGATTTGAGCATAATTGCTATTTAAATTTATTCGTTGTTCCAAATATTCAGAATAAAGGCAGGTGAAAGTTGAGTTTGTTTTCGATTTGTCCAACTTTTAAACAGAAACGCCATTTATGTTCTACGAGTAGCCTTTGCTGTGTGTGACCTGGGTGTCAGCAATCTGAACGGGGAATATTGTTTTTAACTGTCCAATGGATAAGTGAAACATGGAAACAGAACTGCCCAAATTAGGGTTCAAGCGTAAACAGCTGATTGTTTAGTGACGAGTTAGATGCAATTGTTTATCAATCAGCCAAAAAAACCAAGACCGCAAATGATATTTATTAGCGCGTATAACGCGATATATTTAGGCACCCTCGAACGACTGGACGCCACGCTGTCGAAACCAACTCAATAATATTTACAGCATAGGCAGTTGCATAGGCTCATCTACGCCGTATCTTTTACTCAAAAACAAGCCACTTAATTTGTTTGCCAGAAATTCTTTAAGTTTATTTCTCTGATATGTAATATAAAACGCAGGGAGGACGATACTTATATTTTTTTATGTGAAGTTTCGCTCGAAACTCCGGCAATATGTCCTGAAACAATATTTACGAAGCAAAATCAAAATCGGTTTAAATGAATCCTGTTGTAACTGGGCCTCCCAATCTAGTGAATCAGGTTAACGTAGATAAAGGACAACATGTGCTTAGAAAGTGAACTTTAAAGAAATCGGGCGAGCAAATGATTCCACAAAATATAAAATAATAAGAATTTATTTTATTAATTATAATGAAATCGTCTAGAGCCCCTGTCAGCTTTTTGTACAGCTTTTCGGACGAAATTTGTCAAATTATGTTAAGAAAGTCTAAACAATAAAGTTTCGTTATAGCATTGGAGCTTCATATTATTTTACCCAGAAAAGTTAAAGTAACGAAGAGTCTAACGCCAGAACTTATTTTTATTGAATTATTAACATGAACAAATATTTCCACAGAATATGAAATTATATAACTCGTACTGCTAGGCAGGGATTTTACCCCACCCCTAAAATTTTGGAAACACCTCCCAGTAACTGCACATTACCAACATAGTGTACATTACCAACCAAGTTAGTTCAATTTGGAAAAGCAAAATAGGTCATCAGATGAGCTCCATGGTCAGGTCTGTAGCCAGTTAGGGAATATGTACCCTAAGATTAGCTAGGGATTTCGGCGCCTGTAATATATATAATATCGATAATTTGGCGTCCCCTAACATTATTAATTTGGTATCCAATTTTTATAATTTGCTCACCTCCCCATCCACTTAACAGTATCAATTTGGCGCTCCCTAGGCATGAAGCTGGGGTGCCCCCCCCCCCCCCCAAAGCTACACTTCTGGATGCACCCGCCTCTTGGTCAACACTTCCTCATAGTGACAAATTTTTATATAAATTAAATTCCTATAAGTGCGGCTCGAAAGATTATCTGATCCCAATAGCATCTCCGAAGTCTATGATGCTCTGAGGAAATGCGGGAACTCATCGCCAGGACCACGACTGTTCAAGTGAAGGACTCCTATCAGGGGAGTCCTTCGATATAGACATTTTGAGTGATTCCTTTAGCGCCCTAAAGGCACTTAATGATTGCAATCACCGGGATATAAAGAAAACTCCAAACAATTACAACTATTATTAATCTAATACTTCTTATTACAATATCTAACACTAACTAACAAGTCCAAATCACCAAATAAATATAAAATATAAAGCTCAGAAGCTTAAAGATTTTCATTTAAATTACATAGAACATATTATTAATATTAAATCACAAATGACTTTAATAAATAAAATTTAAAAAAAAAATCGTATTTCTTTAGTAATTAGCTGACAACTTTTTTCTTGTCATTTTTTGGAGAGTATTCGCAAGACATTTCCAGTGTTGAAACATGAGAAACATGGAGACCAGATCTTCAGCTTATGAGAGGTCTCTCTCTAGCCATCAGCAGAGGGCCTTTTTACATTTTTCTTTCAAAAGTTAATTGTAATAAAATAAGTCATACCTTGAAACAAATTTGAAAAATCACGGACGGGTATAAGGTTCTTCCAATTGGGACGACTTCTAAAATTCTTAATTCGCTTGACATTATAAGTTACGTTTACATAACCATATCAATTTTTCATTAATCAACTTTAGGCAATATTTTAACATGTTCTATGTAAAAAGAATTAGAAAACAATAAGTTGAATACATGCTTTTTTGATAATAGCTTCTGTATAATTCTAGTTTAAATATGTCTTTCATTATTTTACAATGATTTAATCATTTGTAAATCATCACCCCTTTAACACTTAAATGAAATTTTTCAGTTTGGGTTATTAGTTTCAAAGGGTAACGTTCAACCGAAACAACATTTAATAGTTAGTCTAAATCTTTAGTTGTATTATTTGAGATTATATCCCAATATACTCAAAATATTAAGTCAATACTAGCATATCGTAACACTGTATTTCTTTCAAACTGTGAAAACCACGAGATTGAAAGCTTTCACGTTATTGGAAGGCAGATCGTCAGATCGTGTCAGCTCATGCGAGCCTGCGTTTCGTCGCTGTGAAATATTTCGTTCAAAATAAATTTACAAGGAAAAATAATTTTTCAAACAACAACAACACAGCTTTGCATATTCTCTTATTTAAATTTTGATTATGGACAGTAAACATCACCATGCAAAGGTTGGAAAAGTGATTGTTTCAAAATATAAATTCATTTTTAAAGCTTGTGCTGCAGTTTTATTTGTGAGAATTGCAGCCTTTTATGAAGTATTTTTAATTTTTTTTTATTTGAAAAATCTTTTTGCCACTGAATTTGAGAGTGTTTATATGATCACTGTTCAACCATTGGCGATTTCGCTTGCGTGTGAGGATCTTTTGTCCTTTATTGTATGCAGTCACAAATGTATTTTGCAGTCACAAATGTGTTATGCAGTCACAAACCATCAAGTTTAGAAATTGTTAACATAATTTATTCACAGTCTAAGGTCGCTTTTAAATATTGATCTGCTATCGATCACAGCTTTAGTCACAGCTGTGAGGGCGATGAGAGAACGATGGAGATGGAAGCGGGGGTTAATGTTGACCATGGATAAAAATGGTAGGGCAATATCCGGAATAACGACAATACATTTCGAATGATAAGTTTGACATATAAAGTCAAATGTATAAGGTGTATCGCCTAAGCCAAAAAACGTCGCAAAAAATGTCGCATTTCCTTAATGGAAAGGAGTCTTTAAAATGCCATAAGATTTCACAACAAAAACTAAAAAAACATTTTTAATAATAAATTATACCTTATAATTTAGAATTAATTATTAAAAATGCATTTCTCAAGAACTGATTATGATGTCTTTATACGAACTGGATTTGAGCATTTGTGTTCAAGAAACTTTTTAAAAGTGAATATTATAAAGATAAATCTCAAACACAATTACAGACATGATCACTCTAACAAAATATTCAATAGCCTTTAAGATGTCTGGTGATTGGAGGGAGTGGATTCCTAGGAAGGCATCTGGTAGAAAAATTGTTGGAAAGGGGTCATGAGGTCATTGTATTTGACCTAAGGACAACGTTTCAGGATGACAGAGTACAATTCTTCAATGGTGATCTCTGCAACAAGCAGGTATGAAAATTGTAGTGTATAGTTATCCCATTAATCTTTGCCTATCATATTTTAAAAATAGACATTTTTAGCATCAAAATGCTTTTATTTCATAATGGTTTATTTTACAATTTTATTGCACACACTTCTAACGTTTGCCTTCATATAAACATTATTTTTGATGAATAGAAGCTGGATGATATTGATCTGCTGTCCCAGTAAGCAAACTATGTTCGCATAACTCAACCTTTGAGGGGGCTACTGATTTTATTTCTCAGTAATATACTTTTCAGACTGATATCATTATTTATTATTAGTCAACCTTGAACAGGTGTGCACATATCTATGGTTTGCTGTGAATTATATAAATTGAGTTCCGTCTCAGACATGGATAATGGATGAATTGAATATTCATGAAATTCAGGCAGGGTGATGAAATGAAAAACATGGGTGTATCCTCTTATGAGCAATTATTGATTGATAACTGTGCAATTTTATATTCTGGAGCATTATGAAAGTTCAAAATGATTATATGTATATTATGGAAATCGATATCATTGCAATTATGTTCATCATCAGGATCTCTTGCCATCCATGGAAGGAGTTCATATAGTCTTCCATTGCGCCACTCCAAGTCCCCTGAGTAACAACAAGAAAGTTTTCTTCAAAGTCAATGTAGAGGGCACGAAGAATGTCATTGAAGCATGCCAAGAGAAGGGGGTTAAGGTAATGACAGGGAGAATATCTGATTCGATATGGGTGTGGCATTCTTTGTTGGCCAGGCATGCGTGAGACTAAAGAAAGATTTTGAAATTATTTTACTTGTTGCCTCTATAGTCAAGGATTTGTTTTTCCTTCTTTTCTTATTGTTGATTCATAGAATTTGGTGCTGACCAGTAGTGCAAGTGTGGTGTACTCTGGCCGTAACCTTGAGAATGGCACCGAGGAACTGCCCTATGCCAGGAGGCCTATGGACTACTACACTCAGACAAAAATACAGCAAGAAAAGGTGGGTTTAAGTTGTTTCAAGTCAAATTCTCAGGATCATTTTGTTTGGAGCCCTTGCCTCAAAAATATTTAAGAAAGACTGATAATAAAATCTTTTGAATCAAATAAAATTATTTTGAACAGCTTGTTCTTGAAGCAGACAGCGAACATCTGAACACAGTAGCCATCAGGCCTCATGGCATCTTTGGTCCCAGGGATCCCCACATGCTGCCCACAACAGCAAGGCTGGCAGCTGCTGGAAAAACAAAGTTCATAATTGGGTAAACATGTCAAGGATAATGAAATTAATTTAGGGCTAAAATTGTTTTTAGATAATATAAATTCAATATTAAACTTATGATTTTAAATAATTACCAGCAAGGGAAAAAACTTGGTTGATTTCACGTACGTCGAGAATGTGGTTCTCGGACACGTCATGGCAGCCGAGAATCTTGGACCAAACTCCAATCTCAAGGGAAAGGTAGGAAATGTTTGAGTTTATCTGGTTTATAAGTTCCCTCCATTCATCTTGATTGAATGGATTGTGAGTAGCCATTTCATGATTTCAAATTATTTGTTCTAGTTGTGATGATAATATTTTTGTAATTATATTAATATATGGCTATGGCTATAAAACGCCATTGATAATTAGTTATTCAGTAGACTGATATCGCTTTTATTTTAAAGAATAACTAAATGCACAACTCAACAGCAGAAATGTTTCACTTCAAATAGAAGTTTTTTGTATCTCCTTTGAAGCATTTAGATGAAAGATGAGTCATTGGGAATGGATGAGATATATAAATAATTGAGGTTTTCTGGATATGAAATGTAATTCTGTAAATCACAGGCTTACAACATAACAAACGATGAGCCCGTGTTGTTCTGGAAGTTCATGGCGAAAATGTTGACAGGACTCGGATATGCCGCTCCCAAGTACCATCTCAACTATTACCTGATCTACTTTCTGGCAGTCATTGTTCACTTCTTTGTGCTCATACTGAGCCCCTTCAAGACCATACGCCCCACTCTGAGTCCGATGACCGTTGCCCTAGCTGGTACTCACCATTTCTACAGCTGTGAAAAGGCCAAGCAGGATTTTCACTATCGGCCTTCAGTGAAACTCGATGAAGGCATAAGGAAAACTCTGGCATCTTGTCCTGACCTTCACCACACTACATCTAATAAGAAGACCAGCTGAGCTAAATGACCATGCCACCATACTACTTGGATGTGCCTTTTGCATTTGCCTTGCAGCTTGAAAATTTGTTTTCTTCACAGATAGAATGATTAATATGAGCTGGCTTTACTTTACTTGTGATGCAATATGACAATAGATTTTAGGCATTGACAATTATTCTGCAAGCTTTTAACACATGAAAGTTCCCAGCAGATTCTACGAAGCTTGAAGTTTGTCTCCAGGTAGTCAATTATTTTTCATTGAAATTTTGTTTTTGGTCTTCAGATTATATCCTTTGCACTTTTAAAGAGAAAAGATGCATCTGTTTATTTCTGGCAAAAGGGGCATTTGGTTGGCTTGCTTGTGGAAGTTCATATAATTTGTGCATTTTTTGAATAAAGATAAAAGTGAACTTAAGTATATTCATTGATAATAAAGAAATTCCATTCAAGGCACTGCTGACCCACTACATGTCCAGTCCTACCATGTATTTGTAAATAACATTAAACCTTTGAGCACCAAAAAAAATCAATAGCATAAGCAACCTCTTTGTAGGCCACAAAAACAGAAGATGTCGGGTTGTACCGTCATGTCTGCTCGTCAAATATCTAGCTAATAACAATCTTTCCGGCCAAATAAGTCTGTGAAAAACGTGACTGTTTGTACAGCAATAAAATGGCATGAGCAAATAGAAAGCTTTCTAAAAAATGCATGCACCACAATCAGCAACTGAATAGCCATTCCAGATTGACTTTAACGAAGATAATACGAAGAGCAGATGTTAAAATGATAGATAAAATGGAATACATGAGCCGACTGGTCAAAGTCAATTTGATGAGAATGCAAAACTCAGACAATAAAACATAAAAACTTCTGAACTGCAGACTCAGAGTGGAATAACATTAGGACTTGTTAGCCAAAGATTTGAGGACTCAAATCCTTGGTCTGATTGGTTGATTCATCACAAATTAACATATCACCTGAATTAAATGCACTGAAAAATGACGCAAGAACTAAAAATATCCTCATGGAACTGACTTCACAATAATGAATCGTCAGAGTGTAAAATAAAGCAGCCGTACTTAAATCTCAGTAGCAACACGAAGAGACCAAGACGGTGGTCGCTCCCAGTACGAAAGAGATCGAAAGGTATGCTTTTAACATGAACAATGATGAAAGCCACGGCAAGAGGCATGCAAAGTAGATGCCGGCGGTGAAAGCGGCAGCAGACAAATCGATGCTGGAAGTCACTCCTCCCTGGCCGAAAGTGCCCCTGTTGTCGGAGTCATTCGAGTAGAAATCACTGAGCAGTCTGTAAAATGTTATGGGAAGTCGAATTCTTCACTGTGACAAATTAATTATTATTGAATGATGTTCGAGTGCAGATAATGATCTGACGAACGACCGACCGTATGAATGAATGAGGTATGAATGCGGACATCCATCACCTCTGAAAGCTTCGTTCACCTACTTGTCCTTCAAGGAATATCGCGAGTAAAGCCATTTGTCGAAGTCATCCCCGCCAACTGGCACTTGAGACACTGGAATTCTGGAAATGTGGAGATGGATAACGACTTTCTCTTTAAAGAGTCCTGTTGCGCAATAAAAGCGTTACTCGACAATGGTGCCGGTACGATGCTTAGATCAATTAACCAGACGAGCTACTCACGAAAGTAAGAAGGAGGGGCATATCGAGTCAAGGCCTCCTTGCCTTCGAGAGGTGGCAGAGTGCAGGAGAAGGCAAAAGTCATGTCGTAAATCGCTTCCACTTTCTTGCCCAGCTTCTCCATGCAAACAGAGAAAGCCTTTGTTCTTGGTGTCAACAGGTGCGCATAGATAGGAAGATCTGCGAAGAAGAAGAGCCATTAAAATTGATTGTTGATAAAATTGTCAAGTATGCCATGACATATAAGATACGAGCAACATAATGTGCATGATAAATCACTAGCATTCCTATCGTCACATTCCTGAACGAACGTCGATCCCGTTGATAGCGTTTCCTCTCGTGCAAAAAAATACTTCATTTGTCGACAAAGCAGAATTTCTAAACCGAGAGAGGTTCGAATGCCGGTGCCAGTTGAAATCGTGACTCACCGTTGTCTTTGGCATATTGTTTCATCTTCTCGAGGCTGGTGGTGTTCTCGGGGTTGTATCGGTGTCCTTCTGGGAATAAAGTCAGCCAGAGCTGAACAAGCAATATGTCAATTTATTACATCACTTAAAGGCTTCTTATGCCATTTATGTTGTGCCAAACAATGACAAAATTGTTCATAAAAATGAAAATTATGTTGTGGCACTGATGATGAGGTGGTGAGATGCGACATCATAATGAACCTATCAACTTAAGTTATTAAGTTGCACTGGGTGAAGTAATAATGCATAATAAATATATTTGAACAAAAAAATATATTTATATCTAATGTATTATCATTAATCTCCTTTCATCCTCCAAGAATATGTAAACATCAACAAATCTTGAAAATGTGCTACTTACAGGACGAGGACACTTGGACAGCTGCTCGAGTTGCTGCTGGAATTTGTCCTTCTTGAACTTTCCACTTCTCTCCACGAAAACGTAACCGTGCTGAAGTGAGAAGGCCATTAAGAATGAAATGAAAAAAATGTTCGAAGAAATAATAATAATATTGGTCTTTATTGTTCAATTGTTTTGATTCTAAGCATTAGATACCAAATCTAGCTATGCAATCAGCAATATGACAACAATGCAATTGTGGCATTCAATGGAAGCTGAGGTTTGACCTCAGTTGCTAACTGATTTCCAAAATTCCCAACCTGCTTAAAATAGAAGCCGTACATGGGTATGAACTTGAGAGACTGCTTCAAGACAAACTGCACCAGTCCGGGCATTCCTGCCCTCTCGGCCAGCATCGCCACAACTACCCAATCCACTAGATGGTGAGATACAAGTGCTCAATCAAGTATTGATTAATCAAGTGTCGATTTACATTTCAAAGTAGTTAAGGACAACCACATTAAATTAAGGCATCGTAAAAAAGCAGAGCAACATTTGGGACGATAGAGATTCAACGAGCATTCCTACTTGCACATTGGTGATTGCTGAACAATATGATGCTTTCTCTCTTGCTCAGGGCATCGACGTGATCGCCGTAAAGAACGACCTGTAAACATTTTAAATAGATTGTATCAATCATTTCTTTCAGTTTACGACATTTGCGTAGAGCTAGAAACAACGCTGTGAGAGTTCCAAGTAGGCCAAGACTGTCTTCCATTCAGTTATCATTATTATTAGTTTAATAATGTCAATTAATATTTAACAAAACATTAAAAAATAAAAGTTAAACATTAAACTAGGTGTTAGGGATTTAGGAGGATTAAATGATGAGATGAAGCTGAATTTAAATTTAGCAAGAAACTTCAGACATTCAGTGGAGAACATCTTCATTAATTTACTGACGGAAATTTATTAATCTGTTTCCTCCCAATTGTGACTATGCAGTTCAAGTTTGAAGCCCTTAGCAAATTAGGCTTGTGGAAGAAGTAAAAAAATGCAGAGCACAAAAGTTCATAAAACCTTGTGAGGTTGTATGAGTGCTTTTTTGATGATAGGTAATTTATTATTATCATTTTGGCTTTATTTTTGCTTTTGTCTTATTGCTTGCACTAATTTTGGCGATAAGTGTAATAATAATTTATAAGTAAAAAATTCTTACTTTGGTGTCGGCGATGATTTCCATAAAGAACAGTATAAATCTCTGATACGAAGCGTACATCACTTCGTCCAAAATTAATGCCATTTCACGTGTACAAATTTTAAATAACAATTGCGAAAAAATCCAAACAGCTAGATACAAAGGGGCCACGGCCACCATCGTGAAGGCACACAAAAAATATTTAAGATGGGCTAACATTTATACTAAATTTCCTAATGCAACAAAAAAATTTAAACTGATTTTGAGCTATCCCCGGTCTCCTGCGAATCATCAACGGCAAGACCGTAAACTCCGCTGTGGGACGTATGTCATCGAGGGTGTTATTGAATAAACATTGGTTAAAAGTTAGACTTGAAATACTGGAAATAGCTTTACTATTAATAATATCATGCAAATAAAACTTATTAAGAATTAGCTAGCTGTCGTGGGAATAAAATTTTAATAGAANTTATTGAATAAACATTGGTTAAAAGTTAGACTTGAAATACTGGAAATAGCTTTACTATTAATAATATCATGCAAATAAAACTTATTAAGAATTAGCTAGCTGTCGTGGGAATAAAATTTTAATAGAATTAAAAATCAAAGTTTATTGCACAAAAATCAAGTGACAATATAGAGTGAGAATGCACGTGATTAAATTAGAGATAGGAGGGTCGGAGGGCAATTGGAGAGCAAGTCTGACTAAAAACTCGAACAACTTGACTAAAGTGCTCTCCATAAAGAGAAATAGAAGCATTGCTGAACACTGGCATGGATGGTTGCTTGAACGTCTGTATGCTTAGATGGATTTGATTTTTTTCTAAGCTGACTCCTCATTGAAAATGTTGTTCTCTTGAGACATTCCTTTTCAACTTCCTTATCTTTTGCATGCTCTGTTCTGTTCTTGAAGTTCAATAAAGTTTTTTTTCGAATGATGTTAACCTCATTCAACAAAATCTCTTGTAGATGATTTTTATGGGAGACTGTTTTCGACGTTCGATCTTGTAGTTAGGTTGTTTGTGGGATTTTGACAATTTGTTTTCTTTTAATTTTTTTTGCTTTTCATGTTGTGCATTGTGTGATCCTTTACTGGTAATTAGTAATATTAATAATAGTCTAGAAAAATAAATAAACATCATTCTCGTAATTCACAATCTTCTTCTTAAATGTTTTAAAGTCAAATTTCAAACAAAATTCGGATCAGAGATAATGTTAAGTGAAAAGAGGGAGTGAAGGAGCAATGGCAAAAGGAGAAGGTGACTTTTGAGCAGACAAGCGGGTAGTGGATAGAACGGGGATACAATGAAAAGGGCTGGGTAGCCAACGATGACGTCATGGTGTCAGCTTTATCTTCATTACAGCCGTCTAATGAAACCCATCCATCAGTCGGGCCTGTCTCCTTGCATCCGATCCTAACTGAGACACACGTATGGACGCTAAAGAGGAGGAGGACCAGGAGAGATGATGACGGTGAAAAGTGGGAGGAACACGTGGAAAATCAGAGAAATTAAATTATTCTCGAGTATTAGAAATAAAAGAATTCTCTCGGACGATAATTGATTGAATTGACATTTTGAAAGCCAGTATTAATCGATGGCCACAGAACAACGGCCACTAGAAAGAGGATTTAGCTGTCTGCTTTATACGTCCAAACTCGTCGTCAAGGAGACGTCAGTTCAATCCAGGAAAGAATAAAAAAATGGCAAAGGTGGAAAAGGTAAACAATTGTTTTTTGGAGGCAAGAAACAAGGAGCGAACGTGAAGAGGTGGTGACTTTGTCGTGATAACGGTAATGGCAATGCTGGGGAGGATAAGGAGAGTACTCTCGTAATAATAATAATAATAATTAATAATAATAATAATAATAATAACATTAATTAATAGCAATAACAAATTTCGAAAACAATATGGCATGAATTTAATTCAAATATATAATGTCGTTGACAGAGCTAATGTGATCATCACTATGGTGATGACTATGGTGATGATGACGACCATGGCAACGATGATTATGACGACGACGACGATGATGATGACGATGACGAGAGCGCAACGGAGGACTTAATAATTGAGAGTTAGGGACATGCCAGTTAATCGCGCATTCTCAATCGCCAGGTGGACCCGCTGCGTCAGCTCCACTCTATCTAATCTCCTGGCCAATGGCGAGCCGCCTCTTTTACTACGTCGCCGTGACGTCATCGAGATTTTCCGGTGATAAAAGAGAGAATGAAGAGGAGTTGGAAAGATGGACTTTTGGAGTGGCACATTCAGAGAAGTATCATCCCTTCACCATCATTATCATCATCATCATCATCGTCGTCGTCGCCATCATCATCATCATCATCATCATCGTCATCGTCATCGGCATCATATTCTTTTTCATCACAACTTCCAAATAACTTGTGATCGTCAGTACAAGTACGACATTTTGTCCAACAACAGCCGCCATATCAGCTCCCGAAATGTGCGTCTAATGGGAAACACATTAAGCCAACAGCGATACATTTCCAGGATTACGCAACAATTCGAACATTAAGGCTCCACCATGCCTTCCTGTCTCCCAGTCAAATCATTTCCGTCCACCATCTTATTGATGCACACATCCACCCACACCACCCCCACTCCCTCATCCACCCAACCACCCATCCACCCAACCACACCTCCACCCAACCACCTCACTCATCCACCCAACTACACCTCCGCCCAACCACCTCACTCATCCACCCAACTACACCTCCGCCCAGCCACCTCACTCATCCACCCAACTACACCTCCGCCCAACCACCTCACTCATCCACCCAACTACACCTCCGCCCAACCACCTCACTCATCCACCCAACTACAGCTCCGCCCAACCACCTCACTCATCCACCCAACTATACCTCCGCCCAGCCACCTCACTCATCCAACCGCCCTCCTCTTCCTTGTGCCATTTTCAGATATGTGACTGGATGAAATAATATAGGTTTGTCATTATGCAGCAAAATCATTGGATACTAGTTATAGTAAGTAAAACGTATGGAATAATAATAATAATGATGATAATAACATTAATAATAATAATGATGTTGATGATGATGACAATAGTAATAATAATAATAATAATAATAATAATAATAATAATAATAATAATAATAATAATAATAATAATAATAATAATAATAATAAGCTTCTTACAATGTATCCCGAAGTGTGGTAAACGAGAATAAAAACGAGATAAAATAATAAACGAGAATTGCATCTCGTGGGACTCAATAATCAATGGACAGAAAAATCTTGGACCTGACGTTGTCATCCACGAGAGAAAATCCAAGACTTGTACGCTTATTGATGTTTCCGTCCCTGTCTATAAAAACATCGCACTAAAGAAGCTGACAAAATTAGACAAAATTACACCACTACAACAACAAGGATTTGGAGATCGAAATTAACCGGATGTGGAATGTGAAGACCAAGGTCGTCCCGGTGGTCGTAGGAACACTCGGAATGTTGAGAAAAGACTTCGCGAAAGGAGTGGAGTTGACACCAGGACGTCCTAAGGTTTCGGAGATTCAACAAATCTCCTCGTTGGGCACTGCCATATTTTAGGGAAAGTGCTTCGATGAATTACTGAGAGTACTGGTAGTTCTCCGGATTCATCATTCACCGGCTGGAAAGCCGAGAGGAATAATGTGAAAATTCCATATTAATAATAAGTCTGGTTTGTTTAGCCATGGAAATTGTACACGCACGAATGAAAGCGCATATTATACTAGCCTACATACATTACCACGGACACCTGTCCAGCACTAAAAGCCAGGAGGGTAACAATTAATTAATTAACCTGACACATATTCTTCGACACGGAGACCTTTCTGACCTTTAGGGTCCGAATTTGGGTCAGTTCAAGGCGATACATTTCTGATCACGAGACTTATCAAAGAATGGGGTCAGACGTGTATCGGGTTAACCAAACGATTTGCCATCTTTGATTTCAGTTTCCTCTTGTAACCCTGGATTGGCAGGCGAGTGACAGAACATGGATGAAAACACTCAACAATTCATTTCAATTCAGTTCGCTTTTACATTTTTTTACATGGAATTCTTCAATAACTTCTCCACGGTCTCGTAATAATGCAGACCATTTTCGGACATTTTGAAGAAATTGAGAAAATATGTAGAAATAACATTTATTTTTTTATGCAACTGTAAAAGTAATTTGACGAATAATGAAGCAATAAGTTATAATAATAATAATAATAATAATAATAATAATAATAATAATAATAATAATAATAATAATAATAATAATAATAATAATAATAATAATAATAATAACAACAACAATA
>MPNW01000090.1:0-91720 GCA_011800805.1 Hirudo medicinalis
ACCACTCACCAACTTGACCTTGGAGTTGGCTCAATTCCTGCGTGAGTGTCTCCTCCATGTTGTTTCGTTCCTGTTGCTCAGCTTCCAACCTGGATCTGAGAAAGGAGATCTCGCTCTTGAGAACTTCCGTGTTGTGATCCAATGTCACTTTGCAGGTTATCAGTTCTTCACGATATTTCAATAGTATGTGTTGCATCTCCTGAAGCAGACATTTTAAGCTGTTATTTCATGAAAAGTATTTGTGAACATGTGTTCTACAAATTTCATATTGAAATGCAAAAACTCAAATCATTTGATAGTGATTAACATTGCATATATACTCATAAATGAGTAGTATAAGCTGATTTCTTTTGGTCAAAATTTGTAAACTGACATCCAAGTTGTTTGGAAAGTTGATGATTTCTTCTTGCATTTCCTGTGCCTTCTTGGCATGCTTGTCCACCAAACTATCATTTTCATCTTGGAGCCTTGCCAGCTTTAAATTTAACTAATTTGTACCTCTTAAGGTTTTTTATTTGGTGGATCTTTTTCATTAAGAAATACAAATGAATAATAATACTTAGCAACAACCTCTTTCTGAATGTCTTCTCTATCAGCTGACAATTGTTTCTGATTAAAAGTTATGCAAAATAAATATTTTTGAATATGTTAAACTTCCTTAATGACATTTCAAAGCTCAAATTCAAAAGCACCAACCAAATAATCATAAAGCTCCAACTTTCCTCTTTCGAAATGGTCCTTAAAAGATTTCATAAACTTTTCTGACTCTGTCAGCTTACTCTGAAGTGTCTGGATCTGGAAAATGATAAAACATGATAATGTCAATGGCACACCTTTGCATTTATCCGATCTTTTGAGTGCCTCATATATCCAAGCAGAATGTGAAGGATGTGATAATCAATCTACACCATTTATATAGCACCCTCGATGCAGGCTGCGTTGCGGACAAGACACATTACAACTGTTGNTTTATCCGATCTTTTGAGTGCCTCATATATCCAAGCAGAATGTGAAGGATGTGATAATCAATCTACACCATTTATATAGCACCCTCGATGCAGGCTGCGTTGCGGACAAGACACATTACAACTGTTGCTGTTACCGCAGCATGCAGGATCACAACCCATTTGGCCAACATGCACTTTATTAAGATGCATGATGAAAGTAACGTAATTGTGCAATACAAATTCATTTTTAAACTCCTAAAAGCTAATTAACCCACCTGAATTTCAGAATTCTCGACCACAGTGTGAAGATTAGTTTCCAGTTCTTTGACATAAGCCTCTTGGTTAGTCAGAGCTCTCCTCTCAGCATCCAGCTGTTTGATCATAGTCTGCACTTGAGCCTGGAACTTCTTCTCCAACTCATGACTTGCCTGAACTTTCTCTTGCATGGCCTGACATGAGCTGCATGGCTTGGTCAATTTGTCTCTAGCAGCATTAACCTACAGAATGTTAGTTTAATTAAATTTAAGAGAGTAGTAAGTTTTTAAAATTACATTAAATTAAATTGTGAATATTGGGATAATTTCTGCAATATTATTTATTATTACCTCAATCTGTAACTTCTGCCACTCTGAATCACTGACAACTCTTTTCCCAGAAGAAGAATCTCGTTTTGAGGGAGGAGAAGACAAAAGACTTTGACTGACTTCATTTCTGTCTGTCAAACAAAAACACAACAATAAAATAAGCCAAGAAAACTTTTAAAAATTTAAAACAGTACTAATATTTTAGATTTAGATTGGACTTATGCTTTAAAGAGCTGTCTGTAAAAGTCCTTAAGAGTTGGTACCTGCAGAGTCAATATTAGGTACTTGCTCTGATGACTTAATATGAAGATCATTGGCATGGTTATTCACAGGGGACTTAACATCTTTTGTGTCCATTGCAGATACTGAGGAATGAGAAGGCTCAACATCCTCAGATGAATTCTTATTGACCAGATGCTCTTCCTGTGAAACACCAGGCTCCATATCAGGAAACAAATTCTCAGCTATATCCATCATGCTGCTCGAATTTGAAAGAATCTGAGAAATAAAAATTACTGAAAGTGATGCTAATTATAACATAACAATAACAACAACCTCTAACAATGAAACTATTTACAGCAACAGAAAAAATTTTTAATTGATTCAAATTCAAATGTAGGACTCGGATACCTCCAAAGAGCTGACGGAACGTCTGAGTGCATCCCCTAAAGAAGACGCAAAAATAAAGTGAAGAACCGATTAAATTACAAAAAAAAACTCAAAACAATAAAAGCTAATAAGATGCTAATCATAATTCCCAAAGAGCTATTTAATTGGACAACAAACAACCTTCTTTCTTCCTTTTCTGATGGACTGCAGTCTCTCGTTCGATCAACTCCTTCAACTCGCCCACTCGTTTTTCTTGCTTCTCTCTTTCACAGTCTTCTTTCTTCATGTCTGAAAAGCCCTTAATTGTTTAGTTTTTAATAATTACCCTCATAAATATCGGCTCAAATATTTGACCTTCTGAATAATAACAACGAACTTGTCGTAAAAGTAAAAGCACAACAACACTGCTTTCAACACCATCCTCACACCAATAAAACGAAACTCACTGAAAACGGCTTCCACCTGCTCGCTGTTCAGAACGGACTCGAGCCTCCTGATGTCCATCACCAACAAATTCTGAGACTCAAGGAATTGCTCATTTGCCATTTCCCAGGTCCTTTTGAGGTCTTCATGCTCCAACTTTTCCTGCTCCAGGAGCTTTATTACTGAAGGTGTAATGCCAGATCCATCAAATTTAAATACAATGAAAGCAATTTTGAATAATAACAACATTTATTAATGATTAATCATATGTTTTGAGGGATTTATCGCTTGAATTAGTAAGCCAGAAGTTGTAAAAAAATCAACCAATAAACAAGCTTAAACAAATCCTCAAACAATGTACTCAAAAGTCATGATACATATTACGATATGTTAACAAATGATAGCACACTTTTGACGAATTGTTATTGCAGTGTATAATACCTCATAAATGAAATAAAGCCATTATTTTACAATAACAATCCTGTTGCTTCTCACCATTTTGAAGATTCGAAATGAGCTTGAGGTTGTCATTCCTGAGTACGTCTTTTTGAGTATTGAGCACTTTGACATACATCTCAAGGTCGGTCCTTGATGCTTTCTCTGTTTGCAGACTCTGGTTCAGCTCCTTAGTCTATATTCAATGAAAATAGAATTAACTAATAATGTCAATATTTGGTATTCAATTAAGCATTTAACTTAATTAAAATTCTAGTCGAGAATTTAACAACGAAGCACAAAATGTCTGAAGCGTCTCATAACGAACTGCTAACCTCTCCCAAAACAGTCAAATCAGAAAGATCCATCGAAACATTGGAATCCTAATGAATTCAGAAATAAGAAACCTCCACCAACATTTTAAAAAAGTGAATCAAAATACAAACTTTAAAACACCTGTCATAGCTCAGTATGCATCAGAAAAGCAATTATCAATTAGTGATTTCAATGAATAAGCAGTTTAGAATTCTAACATGCTTGCAACAACTACACTCCACGATGACTGAGCAATAAAATTGTACAATTGAATAACAATACTAGAAGAATAATGCAAATTGGGATGATGCAATCATTTTAAATAAATAAATGAATAACAAAAGATGTACACGATTGAGAGCCTCTGCAATCTGTTTGTTCCTCATGTGCAACTCCTTCTTAAGTTGTGATATTTCATCCTCCAGTGGAGTCACCACTGACTTCAAAAGTTCAACATCCTCTTGAGCCTGAGAATAATAATAATAATAACCACAACAATGATAACTCCCAACTAGTTAATTCAATTGTTTAATAATAGCTGAGGTCAATTTATGATAAGCTTTAATTAGTTAGGGATCAGAAATTCGGTCGTTGAAGGTTGGTCAACTGAAAAGGCGATTATTTTCAATTTGGAACATGTCAAATATTTTATTAATCTGCCAGCAATTAACTGACATCCAAAAGAATCACAATGAGTCCAATAATGCCAGCTTATTGTAAACAATGTCATGGAGCATCACCTTTTTCATACTATTCTCCAGATTCTCAGGCTCCTCTTTTCTAACAAGTGCCACTTTTTTCTGCAGAGTTTTTGCCAAAGAGGTGAGGGTGCTCTCTCTTTGCAGAAAAATGGAAATGAATCAAAATACAAATTAAATATTTACATTTTTTGATTAATTAGAGTTATTTTAAATGAAAACTTAAACAAAATTTAAAAGTTAAATATCAGAAATGAAAGAAATTTCTAACTTTTCTTGGGTAATTTTCAGCTTCATCTCCTGAAGTTCTGCTTGAAGCTTTTCGTTATCTTTAAGCCAATCCTCCCTTTCAGATTCAAACTTAGCCATTGCACTCTGATATGCTTGACTAATGGATTCTTTAGATAATATTTAGATACTTAACATAATTGTAAGTTATTTTCTTATGTCAACTCAAAACAAGTACTGAATTTTGCAATGATTACATTGAAGATGAACTTCAGTACAGATTACAAATCATGAATATAAAACCTTGACAACCTGTGGGTTTAAAGCAGTAAGTTCTATTCATTTGATGTTACTAAACACATTTACAAGAATACTGCTTTTTTACTTTAAAAAAATCCAAGTCAAGTTATACAGACCTTTAAGAATGTGCTGGAAAGAAGCAGATTCCTCCTGAAACTTCTGCTGAATCCTTGTAATCTCATCATCTTTGTTTACTTCCAGGATTGCTGATTCAGTTTTTATTTCATCAATTTTTTCACTAAATTTTTTTATTTCCTCTTTCAGTTTGGCATTTTCATCTTCCAAATTTTTGCAACATGTTTTCATATTTGAGAGCTCCTCTAAAAAAAACAAATAAACTGCAGATTTTGAAGTTTTGAGTTTCCAGTTTCAGCAAAAGGATTTAATTCAGAAAAAATATTTTCATCATGCTTGTGCCCTTGCCATACATCATTGACACAACAAAAAATATAATATACCTTAATTGGATTAATGCAGGTATTTCCATAGGTTATTACAATAAAAATAACACATACAAATATATTAACAGGTATTCTTTAGGTTAAGTCACCTTCTTTTTGTTTAAAAAGTTCTATAAATCTTGCTCTTTGGTGACCAAATTCGTTTTCGTTCTCCATTTTTTCACGCACTAAAGTTTGCTCTCGTTCTCGTAAACTTTCAAGCTCTTGATTAAAGCCACAATTTTCTAAAATTCAGATCCACTATGTAATAAGCGCTAAATGATGGTTGCAAATATTAGCAATTTAACCATAAATACTAACGTTTTGTTAAGTCCTCTTCAGCCATTAGAATTTAAGTTTATCTTACGAACATCATGCAGAACGCACAATCGTCGAAAAATATTTGTTTTTATTTGGATAGATTTTCCAAGTGGCATCACATGGAACACTTGCAAAAAATAAATTTAAAAATTGAAATTTATTTTAATTTTAAGGCCTGGCATTAAATTTGTTACAATATCTACCTGGTTTTATAGTGACTGCATTTATCTACATTATCTACATAGAATTATGTATGAAGTTACTGATTTTCTCGTGTCTTTAATTATTTTCATTTTATTTTTGTACAAAAAACTCGGGGAAATTCTGATTCTGATTCGGGAGATCTTTGCCGATATCGCACTTTTGAAGCAGCGCGACTTCTTCAGATCGTTGGCGACATTGTCGTTCAGTTTTAGGAAATCCTCCAATCTTTATTAGCGAGGACATGTGAAACCTTCGCCAATCTTTTATCTAACACATTGTTCATATAGTGCAATTAAATTTGTATAGTACGAACAACCCAATAACATTGACTTTTGGCTTCCATAAAGCTATTCCTTCAACACTTCTTTGGTAAACTCGATCAAGATATTCCGCTGTAGATGTAGATTTGTCATTTTCAGAATAGCCGACAGAAATATATTACAAGCATATGGAAAAGGTTGCGATTTCCGGAGTGGTATATTATAAATCCTCTAACAAGCTGCAATATGTCACCGATAAACACTTGTGAATAATCACTTGTCATGAAACCAGAAAGGAGGACTGGCATAGGGGCATCTACTAACCAAAGAAACTTTTTTTTGCTTATAGGGGAGAAGAACAGGACTGGCGCAGAGGCTTGTGGGTTTCCACCACTGCGCTGCATCGGGACCTCCACCTGATAAATCCTGAACTGGCTGGACGATAATATTTTGGATCGTTTTGATTTTTGCCTTTTTAGAGGAGGAATATAATGCTAGAAGTTAATCAAGATGGAATATTACAGGGATTTTGATTAAGTCATTCACTGATTGTTTCACTGCTTAGTTAACTGGGAGTAAAACTTCTTGGCATCCTCTTGAGAAAGTTTATTTTGATGGTAACCTGCATTTCCGCTGACATATACGGATGAAATTCTGGAGGGAAATTTAATAGTTTCTGCATTCTGGCAGGTTACCTATCCAGAGGGGTAACCATGAAATGCTATGAATTAGCTTCGCGGCTTCGTTGTGTTGGCTTCAAGGAGGAATTCACGTAGAAGTTAACAAATATATTTTGGGGAAAAACCTTTTTAGCACTTCTAACATAAATATGTCATTAATCTCCCAGTTGCTTCAAGATTTCAACAACATTCAACTTAACTGTAAAAATCATCCAAGAATTCTTATCATTCATTCTCTAGATATCACAACTTTTACATCTCGATATTTTGCTAAGATGTAGTGATATCTAAATTTTTTGGCACGGGAGTTTCGTCTGAATTCAAAAATTTTGACTATTGTTCCCGACTTCCCCTATGATATTTTACCTGTTTCTAGATAAGATTAGAAAGTACAATCTAACAGTGACCATCCTATCATTTGAAACTTTCTATTTAGATTCAAGCTTGGTCTAAATAGTCGAGAATTTTCAGGAATGAAGCTTATATTTTACTTATGGATTCTTTGCTGTCTTCTAGGTTGGTTTAGTGCTTGAATATGAATGTGAAAGGTCTGTAATGGACGTGACTTTGTAGGACACTCACAATGCCAGACTTCAAAAGCGACATCGAAGCCAACAAGTGAGACACAATCAAAAATAAATAAATAAAGTCATTAATAGTTGATGGTTAAATACGATTACTTGTCTTAAAGTAGCTATCATTCTCATAAGCCATCCTGAGGTCTTTATTATACACTTTTAAACGTTCGTCTTAGCCGACCTTTAGAAACTGACCGGGGACTTCGACACTTTTCTCAACCCTGTATAATCAGGAATGAAGTTTATTCATTGAAGAATTATTCAATCTTTAAGGCTTAATATTACTCTCCTGAGAGGTTTATTTAAAACACCTACGTGTTTCTTCATACAAGATTCAAGATTCTAGTTCCTTTTCTGTCGCCTCGGCCAATTCTGTCCTATTTCTACCATTAACAGTATCCAAAAAATCCAAAACTTCTTTGGAATTTGAACCCCGAACATTTTAAATATTTTCGAACAGAAGTGGCGGTATCCAAAATGACTGCAAATGCATTTGCATTTTACCTACCAACTAATCGCGGAAAATGAATTTTATTCCTATACCCAATATGATAATTGTTGATACATTGTTAAAAAATTGATTAAAGAAATTTTACCCATTTACATTCACAAAAACAAAACAAAATCTTTAAAAGTTCCAGGCATCTACCATCCATGTCGGAACAAACCATGCCAGAATGGAGCCAAATGTATTGAAATTGGAAATTGTACCAAGGAATATCGCTGCGTCTGTCCTCATGGTATTACAGGACGACATTGCGAGATAAAGGGTAAGTATTAAAAAAGGTGGTCCTTTTAAACGTGTTTAACTCTGCAAGTTTGGATTACAATTTCAGTGAATACGCTCATCCTCAACATTACTGCAAAAGAAAGTCTAAGTTCTGTTTACATTGATGGAGTTGAATTTCAAGGTCTCGAAAATGCTCACGACTGGAGAAAGGTAAGCTCCGTAAAAGTTCCTGTTACCAGTAGACTGATTGCAATCATTGGGGTGAACATCCACGACAAATGTGCAGGTATGAATGGTTATAATCTGCAACAATAATAAATTAATATTAAAAATAAATTAATCTGAAGTTGAAATTAAACTTAAGTCACAATGGTTGGACTTTTCAAAAAAGTTAAGCTTAATGATAACAGATTTATTGGCAGTAACCTGGCGCAACAAATTCCATCCCATCTTTAAATTTGAATCTTGAAATATCCTTTAATACAAACGATGAGTGTTTCTCAGACGAAGCCTAATGAGGTCATGAATATCGCTAGTCAGATGAAAACATCTCACAGTTGTAGCCTTGACGAAATCGATCCGATCCTTGTTAGTGTCTCAATTCCTTGTATAGCTCAGGTATTGTCAGACCTAATTAATTATTCCTTGTCATCGGGTACGTTCCTCGAACAGTTGAAATCTGCCAAAGTAATTCCAATCCACTAGTCTGATAATATACATGTGATCTCAAACTGCCTCAATCTTAAATTACTATTCGAAGTATTCGAAGAATTCACCATGATTTCTGATGACCAATTCGGATTCGAAAAGGTCACTCAACTGCTGTGGCACTGATACACATACACACCAAAATTGTTAAAATAAATTGATCAAAACAAAATTTCCAAAGATATATTCCTGGACTTGGAAAAGGCGTTCGACACCATTAATCATGCCATACTTTATTAATATTAATGCCATATTAATGACTTGTGCCACGCTTCAGAGTTCTTCGATTTCATTTTATATGCTGCTGACACTAATTTGATCTATTCGGGTGATAATCTGCAAACTTTGAATACAAATATTAATATTAATTTGAGCATCCTGATTGATTTGAGCATCTGATTGGTTCCGTTAAAATAAACTTTTTCCAAATTTAAAAAGACCAATTATGTCTTATTTCTCTATAGAACTGAACCCATACTCTTTGAGGTTTCGCTATATTTACATGGTGTTATTATTAATCGTGTTCCAAAATGTAATTTCTTAGTTGTTTGGCTAGCTGAACATGCGAATTAGTCTGATCATATTAATTATGTCTTATCCGAAATTGCAAAAAATAACGGAATCTTATTTGAGATTCGATTTTTATTCACAAAAGGATTGCACTTTTGTTATATACTATATCATGTTATATTGTGCACTTATTTATCATATTGTAATATTGTATGGACATCAAATTATACTTCAAAGGTTAAAACCTCTTCACATATCACAGAAAAGGTCTATTCGTATTCTCTTTAATATTCCTCCCCTCGTCATACTCCAAGCCATCCTTTTATGAAAACTCTATTTTAAATATTTACCAATTAAATGATTTTATGACTGCCATCTTCATGTTCATGTGTTTGTACTTCTGATTGGTTCCTTTTTGTGACATTCGGCTTCGAATTATTTCATTGCACAGGCAGCCCATCAGCGGGAGTACATCCCTCTGGGCTGTCCTTTTGTAAAAAATTGTAGCGATGTAATGACTACGGAATATTAAATAAATTGTTCAATAAAACTTTAAAAAAAAGTAACACATTTAAACATAGAATACCTTTCAAATAAATACTATTTTGTTTTTAAAATAATTTAGTTGAATCGATAACCGTTCATCTCTCATCTCCCGTTTTTAATACATTGCATATTATGTCAATAAAGTCTCTCCATAACTTTATTTATGAACAACAGACATATTCATCTAGCATCGTTTTCCATTCTCAGGTATCATGCTATCAGAAACCCACGACTACGTCATATCCGGTCTAGTGAATTGGAAGTGCAATATCGATGCCACTCATGGATGGGCTAACCTCACCTACAACGATTCCAGTTGGCCTGTGGCGCATATCGTCGGGAAAAACGGTGCCGTTCCAGAATGTCCTGATATGTTGGAAGTGAAAGGCATCCATAAGGAAGCCAAGTGGATTTGGACTTCTCACAACGTTCAACAGGATTTGGTTGTCTACTGCAGGGGATACATAGGTGAATTCTAAAAAAATGACTAAATTGCTAATATAATTTATATTTGTTTAACAAATGCGTTAATGTGAAGAAAATATTAGAAAACGGTTATAAGTTTTAAAATAATTTGTAAATTACTTCAGATGTCTGCAAGACAAAGCCTTGTCAAAATGGAGGAACATGCCATAAGAGTGGTCCAAAGTTGTGCTCTTGCATTCCAGGCTTCGTTGGTCAATTTTGTCAACAAGGTCTTATCAATGTTAATGGATTTATTTTTCTATTATATTCTCTCCATTTGATATACTTTTTTCACTTTCCTTGTTTCAGTCGATGGGACGATCTTAAGCATTATAGCCAATGAGAAAATCAGTGAATTGTACATTGACGGAGCTCGTAGATCCTTGACTGTTACTCCTGCTGATAAAGTTTACAAGTTTCCAATCGACCCAACCGCCAGGCAGATCGCTGTCATGGCATCTGATGTTCATAATCCTTCCACAAGTAGACAATGCTTTGGACTCTTGGCATCGTCAACGGGCCCAATCAGTATGCTCACCTCCAACGTCATGTAAGTACACTTCACGGAAACCATGAGGACGTCTCATAATTTCAGGATTACTTACTAAATAAAAATTGGATTGTGGGGAAATGTTGGTATTTGAATACTGATGTATTAGCTAAGTTTAGTCTGTATAGTTTATAGACTATATTTATAGTTTAACTATTCATAAATGCTAAAAAAAAGTAATCAAAATAGTAATAAATTACTTACAGCTGAGAAAATTAATACATTTGCTATAATAATTATCTATTTATTTTTAATAAGTTATTAGTGTATTCAATTAAACAAGGTGGAAGTGCACATCCACTCCGTCAACTGGTTGGCACCAGGTCGCATTTGATGACTCAAAATGGCCGCGACCTGAATCATTTCAATTCAACAATCAGTCGCGCTGCCCTGAAAAGAAACCAGTGACGGGGATTTCAAAAGAAGCTCGTTGGATTTGGACGCCATCACCATCATCGCCACCCCAATGGGACTTGATGGCTTTCTGTCGTGGCTACACAAGTATTGAGAATAACCAGCTGACTAACAACTATTTTGTTAAATCCTACTAAAACATTAATATGAAGATTTCATATTTTATAATTTATTCTTTGAGAATTATTTTCAATTACTAAATTTTTATTATTTAAAATAGATCTGTGCCACAAAGGCGTAAGAATATGTCAAAACGGAGGTTCATGCAGTTCTGGAACGGCTGCTGTTTGCACTTGCACGAAAGTATTCACTGGAAAATTCTGTGAATTAGGTCAGTCAATAAACACGAAGCTATAATATGCCAGTTAATGTTAATCACTTCACAATGATTTCATAAATAAATGAATTTCTTTTTAAATTTTTATTTAGAAATTGGTGTCGATGTGCCTGGACCAGAAGGTGTATGTCCATCTTAAAAATGAACAAATTCGAGACCAGCTATCTCATCAATTAAATATTTATTAAATAAATATTATTAAGTTACTATTAAGTTCATATTTTATGCGTTATTTCTACAAGCATTTGGTTGGTCCGATCGAGATTCAGAATAAATATCCTTGCAACATGGTTTGAAAATTTGAGAACACTCCATCATTCATTCGGCGTTTAATCCTTCCTTGATTGCAAATCAGATTACAAATAAAATGACACTTGACAAATTTATGAATTTATTCAAAATTTTATTAAAAGTTTAAACTCCAAATTTAATTAGAGATTAAACACATTAAACGAATCGAAAACTCAAAAATATCAGTAACGGCAAAAATTGGAATCAAGAAAGGTGAATATTCATTGTTGATCCGAGCAAGATGTTTTCGAAGATCACACTGATTCTGGGACGTCAATTCCAATCTCTGAAAATTGAAAATGTCCCTCAATAAATAATTTATTTTAGTGATGAGATGAGTATCGAATTCTAATATTAAGATACTAAATCGTCAAATATTAAATATGTCCTACGGAATTCACAAAATGTTCCCGTGAACGATGGCGGACAGGAACACAATTTTGGGAGGTTGGAGTTGCAGATTCCACCGTTGTGGCATGGCTTGCTGTTACAGATTTCTGGAACATTTGAAAGCGATTTTCAAATTAAATATGGTTAAATCATCCATAAATGCAGTAATGCAATTAGATAGAGAACAGCAATGCATTCATTGATTCATTAGCTGTCGGATAATAACTCTTTAAAATTGTGATCTACTAAAATCTTTTTAAAATTCTAACGGAAGTATCCTCTGCAGTATGACACCAGGCTGTGTGTTGGTTCAGTCCAGAACCATTTGGCATCCCGAGAAATGTCGGGAATGGGTTTCGTCACGTCAGGACATCTTCCTCCTTCTCCGTTGGATGCGAATGTTTTCCTTGCAATCCATTCTTTGTCATTGAATCCAAGTTTGAACCAACCAGTTGTGGCGCGGGATGTGCATTTCCAGTTTAAATCAACCGAACCTGATAAATAATGTTTATTAACAATTATAGCGATCATAGTAATAGTAATATAAAGTTAGATAAAACCAAAATTACCTTAGAGAAGTAACAAATAAAGTAGTTTGTTTTTATTAAAATCCAACAAACAATCGAATTACTACGTAGGAATATTTCGGAAACTTGAAAACTCACTCAAGATTCCAGAGCAGTTGGGGCGAAGGTCATTGACGTCAGTGGAAAGCAGAGCAACAAGTCTGGTGTTTGGATGAAGTGAAAAGGAATCTACTAAATTCCAAGAGTTACCGTTTACGATTTTCTGCAGACGATCATCGATGTACAAAGTATCGAGTTTCTCTTTGGCGGTAATTTTCAATGATGTAAAAGTCACTGTTTATGAAATATGACATTTTATTAAACTAATCCAGTAATTTATTACTTATTGAAAAATAAAAACCGGTCGAAATTTATCACGTTGGGCAATTTACAATGAAAATAAACCTGCAGCCAAAATATATTAAGAAAGAGAAATTTTACCTTTGTCACAGAACATACCGGAATAACCAGGGGAACATGTGCAGAGGGTTTTAAAGTTTTTGTTGCACGTTCCCCCGTTTTGACAAGGCCTTGATTTACAAGCATCTACAACATTTGAGGCGATAGATAAAATCATAAAAATAAATATCACTACGGTATCTCATAACATTTAATATTATTAATATTAAATATGAGACTTGGGAGCTCCCCAATCTAAATTTATTTACTAGAACCAGCAACAGCTAAAATGTATGAGCCGCACTAGAGCGAAAACCGTGACCCCTCGGCCGCCGACACCCAGGTAAATTGATATAATTACCCAGCTAAAGTACAACTATATATCAATACGGCTGTTGAAGTTATAATTTTGTAAGGGCATCCATAAATTTTGAAAACTTTCCTAAATTTAATTTAAATCATAAATTTTGTTTCTCTCACCGATATATCCACGACAGTAAACCACCATGTCGTGATCTCTGCTCTGATTGGTCCAAATCCAGTTCGCTTTGCTGGAAACTCCTTCAACGAAACCACTCTTGCAGGCTGTGATTCCAGTTTTATCATTCTTTCCAGTGACGAAAGCTTGTGGCCATTTTGAATCGTCATAACCCAATGCTGACCACCCCATTCTGAAAAAAAAAGAGAACAACTATGTTATTAAGTTATAATACCAATATTAATAATTGTTATTAGGTAAAAGCCTCTTGTTCTGGTATATTATTGTTCTGGATACTATTATATTAAATAGTATTATATAATATTAGTACTAATACAACTAATGCGATAAAATTACTGTAAATAACCATTACCCTTGGCGCTTCTTAAGCTATGCATACGGCGGTTCTTAAATTAACTAGTGTTAGTATTATTACTAAGTTCACCTGGCTTCGTGACTGCATTTCCAATGAGCTCCTGAGAGCAGGTGTTCATATGAAGAAGATGCGATGATTCCTGCACAAGCGTTATCGATGTTTGAGGCCACGATTGCCATCAGTCTTGAGTGATTCGGAACGTTGTGCGGACTTGTCCTATTCCAGATGGTGTCATGCTGAACTGGTTTCAAGCGTACACCATCCACATAAATCGCCCCGAGAAATTCCTTGGCTGTGATTTTTAAGTCGAGGCTCGAAACTGTGAATTAAATAAGTAGGGTTTTTTTCAATTGTTTAAAAGTGGAATGACCAATGTTTTCTCTATTTAACCATTATCTATATTTTAAACTTGTTAACATAATTATTTCGATTATTATTATAATTATTGTAATAAGACCTTTCACTTCGCAATGTCGACCAGTGAAGGCGAAGGGACAGTTACACCTATATTCTCCTGAATAACTGCCATTCACGGGTTTTGGTGATATGCAGATTCCGCTGTTTAAACAAGGTTTTTTGGTGCATGGATCTCTTTTATCTGAACATTTTCATTGATGCGACATTAAAAATCGAGATATGTCATAAGATCTAAGAAGTCATAAAATGTACCGATCTGGCAGAAGTCGCCGAAGAAATAAGGAGGGCAAATGCATTTCTTGACGTTGTTGATGACGCAGGTTCCGTTATTTTTACATGGATTCACCAAGGCACAAGATGCTAAAAAAAGAAAAATGGTTGAAAGATTCAATCAAATAAATGCTGATTTATCGCTTATTAATCTTAAGATTGTATTACCTTCGAGTATGGGATTCAAAGTTCAAAATAAGACTAACGAATTTCACAGAATTTTCCAAAATAATTGGTCGGACAATCACAAATCTTGGTATCATTTTCAATTCTGCATTTTCCCTTGTTCTGGCAGGGGTTTTCCGTCTCGCAAGTTTCTGAGTACATTGTTTAATAAATTAGTTACAATCAAGAACTATGCATCAAGATGTAATAATGTTGAAAACTAGATAATAGACTTACTGAGCTGGCAGTAAGTTCCTGTAAATCCCGCTAGACAGGAACAAAGTTTGGGGTTGTTTTTCAAGCAGGTTCCTTTGTTCAAACATGGATTGCGTGTTTCGCACAAAGCTTATCGAATTTGCAATACATTTGATAATTCTAAATAATGTATGTTGTCGTTAGTTAATATTTATTAATTTGTTAATGATAAATCCAACCAACGCAGGTAACATCGGCAGTAGGAAACAACTTCATCTCCTATTTCCGTCCAGACCCACGATGCATTCGGATTGATCTTTGGAACTCTGCCCATGGATGGACAATTAGGGACATTCCCATTGTTGCTTCCTACGGCAATGGAAGAGTTCCACTTTGAATCGTCAAATCCCAAATGTCCTGCAGTGGGCCCGCCTGATTTCGTGCATTTGCAGGTTTTATTAGAGGTGAGGAAATAGCTGTCTATTGAACCAAGAAGTCCAGGACAACGAGTTCGAAGGCAGCCGTTGAACGCACGGCAAGAAGCCTAGTGTGTGAGTGGAGCTTGAATTCAAGTGGATTGTTCCAGGGACGATGGAGAGGAATGTCGACCTCTTTTCCGTCTATAAAAAGTTCTGTCAGGTTGTCTTTGCTTGTCAGGAACAGAACTATTTGTCCTGCGGAACAGTTACAATAACATCAGCGGCATCGATTTCATTTTTGTAAAATTTATATTAGTGAAATGATGTCCAACCGGAAGCTTTGATTGATTCATTTAGAACAAGCAGGACAATCAAAAATAACGTCAGTTGTTTCATTTCGTGTCTCATGTTTTGTGACTCAAACTCCCACTGAACCTCTTTTTAAGGCTGAGATCTCTTCTTAGAAGTCGAGATAAGTTATCGTGCTGATAATACATTTCGTAATTTACGAGATAAAATGTTTTTATAAAACTTGTGCTCAAAATTGAAAATGTCGCTCGAATCCAAAATATTAACATCATAACGTAAAGAGTAATTTGATTTAATGTCTACGAGCATTCCACTAACTCAGGCGTGTCTGCTTCAGCGATTAGCATCTCGTTCGTAGTCACTTTCTGCGACAAATTGCGACATCTTGATCTCATTTGATAATTCATAGATTTATTAAATTAACGAATGAGAGCTGTAGATGGTATTGATAATTTCCAAGTTATTGAGTGTAATATAATAAATATTGAATACTTAAGCATGTCAAAACTTTCCATGATTTTTTTTTATCCTGTGGTCAACATAAGATTGTATTGTTTAACACTGAAATAAGCCTTATCTCTGCTAGTATAAATAGTTACAGTACTTAATATGGTTAAAGCTACTTTGCACAATTTTTATCATTTTAAGAAGCGGAATGACCCTAATTCTAAAATGAATTAATAATGAAACTTTAGGGCTGCCAAATTTAATCTATGGAGCGTCTCTTGTTCTCAGACTTCTCAATTTTCCTCCTATTTATTAAAAACGTCAAAGGGGTTTTAAAAATTTTTATTAATTAGTTAAACAAAATATAAAACTCATGCAAATCCTTTTAAATGACAAATTAATATATTTAAAATTTTATACGTCACTCAAGTCGTGTTTATTCTTTAATTTACAACAGAAGGCTTCAAAGACTATGTTTTAGTCGTCGTTAAGGTACACTAGATGCGTCGGTAGTTTATCTTAAGTTAATTTATCTGCGATCATCAAGCGACTTACAATATGACCTGGATTTTATGGATTTTGAGTAAGTCTTGTTTGAGACTTAATTTTTAATTTATTGATTCCAGATTTTGGAAAATTTCAAAACAAAAAATGTTAAAGTTGTCAATATATTCTACATGCTTACTAACTTCAATCTTCTAGTTTCATTCTTTGTTTTCTTTGTCCTCAGACACATTTTCAACCTTTTTTTAGTTTCATAGCATTTTGCATTGAGCAAATAGTCTAAGTTAAATGCTTTGGTTCTAGAGATTTGACTCCACCAACATTTGTGATATATATATATATATATATACACAAATATACATATATCACAAATATATATATATATATATATTATGCAAATTTTTCTCTTTTTATTTTGTAACTTACTATCAGTTTATTGAGTGTTGTTATATGTTGCATGGCTATGAATAGTTATGTTTTAGTATATTCTAGACTTATAGGCAATATGTATTCATTATTTCCTCCAAAAAGTTTCATTGGCTTTGTAATTTGAGTCTAGATTGAATCATTAAATTAAAAAGTTTCCTTATTGAAAATGATTTCCAAGTCAGGCATGGATGCAACAGCTCAGATTAGATGGCAGTTTATATTGTGTGCCCCTTCATGAGTTTCAATTCTTGATTGCTAAAGCACATCTCATGAGGAGGTTAAAATCTTTAAAAGTCATCATTCCTCGACGTTTCGCTTTCTTTATAAAAGTGGATGTTATTCAACACTTAAAGTTTAAAAAAATGGCTTGGCCCATGGAGCTAATGTTGCTGTGCTTACTAGTGTCATGCAGAGGTATCGCTAGTATGACAAGTAATCTCAGAGACTTTAGTATTCCTGAAAACATGAAGTTTCTTACATTTAGTCATTAAATTTTATATTTCAAGGTTTTTATGTTGTTTTTGTTCCTTCGACAACCACTACAATGAGCCCAGCACTTACGACAGCAACAAGTGCATCGAAGGAACCTCAACTGTCATCTCTCAATGGTAGTTCTGCCATCAAGATTAACAGAGTTTTGCAGCTGAACAGTTCCTTCTCTCTGGGTGTAAGAATGTGTAAAGGGAATTCGGATCTCGTAACACAATCGGGCGCGTCCGGAGATAGTTTCAAGCTGAGATCCGTTGATCGGAATGTCGTCTTGTCCTATTCCCTTCGTTCTAATCGATCTGGAGCGGTCGAACTTACCTTGGCAACGAATCTGGAGCTCGAAACTTGGTTCGAAATCCACTGGAATGTTTCAGAAGAGAGACGCATCGGATTTTACGTGGACGGCAAAGGTTCCGATTTCATCGTAACTTTGAATTCTACTTTGGAGGATGACATGAGGAGTATCGATCTTTCCAATGGAACCGAATTAATCATCGGAGGGAATTTTACGGGATGCCTCAAATCTGGAGAGCAAATCGACCTCTCTCCATTTTCCACTGGAAATTGCTTTCTCGATGGTGGACAATGTCCAGAAGGTAGTTATTGCATTTCACTGATTCAAAAAATTAAAACTCCATGTACATTTAAATTTGAATGATCATGAATCCATGAATCCATTGTACAGCTTCCTTTGAGGATGAGCTGATGAGTTTTGTGGATTAATATGCAGTTGTGATGAACTTAATTTGCCCTTTGTGATTCATACAATTTGAATTTTATTAATTACAATGATGATGGTGATGGTGACGATGGCGATGGTAATGATGACGGCATTGTAGATTCCAGACGCAGCTACACATTGATTGACGCTTTCTTCAGACACAAACATGTCAAGAACAAAGATGATAATGATGATGACGATGATGATCTGTTTGTGTAAGAAGTTGAATGTTTGTTTTATGCCATCAGTTGATGAGTGGTGATGGTGATGATGATGATGATGATGATGATGATGATGATGGCGAAAATGTGAGGAGTTAGAATTTATATGTGGTGTCTGCAAATGTGCTTCATTCCAAAAGCATCAGCATGTATCCATGTTCGTTGAAGAATCTATGTAGCCAACACCACAATCATTATTGAACATTTTCAAGCTGTGAATTTCAATAGAAATTAGAATTTTCCAAAGTTCATGATTTATTGCTTCCGCTGACAGACAATGAACTCCACATTCCTGTACATTCAACTTGACGTTCGTTGATAAGCTTTTAAAATTTACTGATGAGGAGAATTTCTCAAATAATGGAGATTGGTGTCTTGGAAATACCCATCTTCGTCCATGTGAACGTTAAAAAACAATTCTGCCTTCCAGCTCATCTTCTTTCTAAATTTCTTTCAGAAGCTGTCAAGTCGTGTGCAGACGTTACTTGTCAGAACAACGGATCTTGCGAGGAGAGCACTTCACCTCGGTGTGTCTGTCCATCAGGTATAAAGTTGTACCTTGTTCTCCGTTTTTGAGTGACGATGCGTCATCGTCATCATCGCTATCATGATCGTCATGACGACGCCGATGATGGTTTAGTAATTTCTGGTTTTTCAGTCAATGAATATTGCATCTTGCATCATGTTTTTTTTTTGTCTTGAGAAATTATTCAGCACGTGTTGAGAGCTCAATTGCTGAATCAACTTGTTATAATTATGGCTTTAAACCCCGCAATGTGTTTTCGTTTAGCTACAGTCATTTCATCTGAGTAATGGCAATGATTTTGCACCCAATACTTTCATTATTCCTGTTAAGCGTGCGGCGTGTGAATAGGTAAAAAAAAGAGAGTCATGAAATTATAAAATGGAAACCATGAATAGAAATAAAAAAAATCACAGCGCAAAAGTCCTCCTTAGTCATCAACATGCAGGTTTTAAGGGGACGTTTTGTGAGGAGGTGGACAGCCCTGGTGGCTGTTCGAAGTCCTCATGTCTCAACGGTGGAACGTGTGTGAAAAAAGATGGCAACTTTAGCTGCTCCTGCGTCCAAGAAGTCATTGATCACGGTAACTTCACGACGGGAAACAATTCTTACAAGTAAACAGTTCACTTTTAAACATAGTACTATTAGTGAATGTATGTACGTTGGTTAGTGTGAAAATGTAAGTTAGCAGGTGTAGTTACTAACTTCATTAGTAAAATGATGTCGATCTGAGTTGACTTCTGAATGGTGATTTTAGTTAATAGTTTTATTATTAATCATCCAACAAATATCAAACTGACAACTGCTCATGTCGTTCGTGGAAAAAAAATGAATAAAGTATGGATTTCAACTCTAAATCCATTCGAACATGGAGATTTCAGCAGTATTTAAACACATCTGCTAATTTAATGGTACAACATCCAGGGTAGGATATGAAGGAGAGTTTTGTGAGAAGTGGATTGACGCGTGCAACCTCATGCCCAGCATTTGCATCGAGGGGGCGTGCAAAAAAGACACACAAAGACCCCTCGGGTTCACGTGTTTCTGCCCTCAGGGCGAAGATTTTAGGGGTGAGTTTCAGTTATAAATGACTTCATTCATAGAATGATTGGTATTTAAATGACTTTGCGTTTTTATTTTCTGAAAGATAATGATGATGATGATGATGATGATGATGACGACGATGATGATGGTGGTGGTGGTGGTGATGATGATGTTGACGACGAGAATGGTGATGACGATGATATTCTCTGATGATGGTTATTTAACCAATTTTTGATCAGCTATCACTTCTTTGTAATAGATTTAAGTAGGCCTGAACAATAGCAGTTTGGAATATCTATCAAGTTTTTGCGAATTTCTCAGTTATCAAGCGTACATCTGGGTTTTCACGACATTAAATGTACTGACGCATTCTTAAAGCACTTCTCTGAAGATACATTCGCCAATTCGAAGTCAAATGCGCAGTTTCATGGTTTCTTTTAAATTGAATTTTAAAAATTTTCGTCGATCGAAGCAACAAAAAAAGCGAAATTAAATGATTTATTTAAATTTGAAATTCTGCAAATTATTTGAATTATTCAACATACTCTAAATTTCAGTGCTATTTTCTTAAAGAAGCTTAAACTCTCTCGACACCAATAAAGAGTTTTTCATTGCATCAACAGTCTCCCACTGTTTTCATTGGCTTAATTGGGTTAATGGTGCATTTTGATGGCGCATCTCTCGAGAGAGTTGACGAGGGATGCACACAACAACTACACAACACAAGCTGGTTGCAACACGACACCGCACACTGATGATGCATTCTGTCATCTCTAAGCAGGAAGCTGATCGACCACAACCCACAGACAACCAATTTTCGTAGTTTTATTTATTTTATTCAGCCAGTTAAAATTCGGGAGTTAAAAACCGGCCGGCTGTTTAAAAGTGCTGTGGAAGTAATTAATCAGAAAATGACGCATCCACTCATCAGTGGATCTTAAAAACATTTCAAATCTATCGATTCGATGCTCTGTGAATAAGTACCTCAAGTATTGACGAGTTGTGACTCCTGTTTTGTGTCATCAGCTATGAACATCATCCTCTCTATCTGATGGTGGTGATGATGATGATGATGATTCTGCTAAGGATCACCATGTTGTGGTAATAGGCTATTGGAGATGATGATGGTGTTGATGATGGCGGTGACTAATTCTTTATCTGACTTGAAAAAGAGGTTTTTTTTATTTGTTTTTTAAATATTTAAATTATTTTTTAAATTATTAATAATTACGCTTTTATTATTGTTATTATTATTATCATTATTATTATTATTATCACTATCATCATCATCATCATTATTATCATTATTATTATTATTATTATTTTTATTATTATCATATTATTATTATATTTTAAAATTGCATTTATTAATTTTAATATTTTGCAATTCTCTCCCCAAAATATTCTCTGGCTTTTTTATATCAAGCAATAACTACAACAATCCTTCTCATTTTTTACGTAATGCACATGAATATAGTCCTTCTTTTTCTAAGTCCACTAAAATTATTCTCGATTCAATGTTATGGTCCTAGACTTTATTCCTCTATACCTTCATCTATCAAAGATCTAATCCAATTACATACATGTCCTTTTAATTTGCCTTATTTATTGTTTAAAAAGTTATTTATTGCGTGGAATTGTATAGTTTATAATTTTGTAAATTACTCTTTGTAAAAGCTTCCTGTATATAATGATTTATTGGGTCAGTCTGATAGCGGAAGCGAAGCGTGCGCTTCCTTAAGGCTGGTGTTGTTGTTGGTGTTGCTGCTGCTGTTGTTGTTGTTGGTGGTGTTGTTGTTCGATACAACATTGTCACTGTTGTCCATGAATGAGAAGATCAACCGAGTCTCATGTGTTTTTTTTTGTAAATTACCCTTCTATTCAGACAATTAATCACTTCCCTCTGGTGTTTATTTGTTTCCAGCCGTCGTTACATTACTTTCCGACGTGTTTAATTCATGCTGCGAATGCATGCCTATCATCGATAGGCTAATTCATCCTATCCTTTGTCAGTCACTTTAAGCTGAAAACTGTTTCTTCTGAGCAACATGATTTTTCTTTGCACTGCTTCCTTTGAAAATTAACTTGTAATGATTTCAGTTGGAGAATACTGTCAGTATAAGACGGACATTTGCCGAGTGGGTTCCAAGTGTCTGAACGGAGGAACGTGTGTCGCACTGGGCGGTGAAAAGTTCAGGTGCACGTGCGCTCCTGGATTCACAGGTAATGATTGATGGTGGACAACTTTCTATGAATGCATGCGTCCTAATGACATCGAAACTTTAGAAATAAAAAAAAAACATCTCAGTCTGGGAATCCCAGGATTCACAATCTGATGACTTATTCTTTCGTAACCAGGCAAGAATTGCCAAGTCAACATAAACGAATGTGCCTCGAATCCATGCATGAACAACGGAACGTGCGTGGATGGGATCAACTCTTTCACCTGTTCCTGTCTCAACGGAACCGTGGGACTTTCCTGCGAGACGAACATCAACGAATGTGCTTCTGCTCCTTGTCTCAATGGAGGTCAATGCATCGACCTCATCAACGGGTCAGTCTCTCAACTCTCTCGGTCGGGCTCGAGCGATTGCCATGCGTTATGAATTTATTGTTGGCTGTTGTGATGATTTGTCTGAGCCTGTTGCTCTCCCATGTCTCTGAATCTACCTGTGCAGGTTTGCTGAATGGTTGCTATTTGTTTGATCTTCTGAGGCTTAATGAAAGTTAATTGGTCCTTTAGTAAGTGATCAGTTTGTCGTGAGTTGAATAGTCACGCTGCGTGAGGTAATTGACGTAATGTCCATGATTGTTAAAAAATAAACAATCAAACAAATGATGCTCATTGAAATAAATTAAATGACTATTTTTAATTGAATGTGGCTGATGAATGATGTAATAATATTATCGATCGATTTTAAAAGGGATACACATGAGGTGGATTCCGATGATATTCATAGGTTTGTTTGGCAGTCGTGGTTGCATGTAGTGTTTTCGATTTTAGAGCAATTTTTTGAAACTCTGGTTTCGGGTTTTACTATTTAAAACCCGGGTTTTCCTGGGTTTCGCCTTCCATGTATAAATTATTTAGATTTTTTATTTATTTACTTATTTGCTATTAACAGCTAAATAATTTTTGTGCTACAAAGTACAGACAGATTGCAGATGATGTAATACTGACTAACCAAAACCTTTGAAAAATAATAGAATATTAAAATTGACCTAGTATGATAGAGGTCGTCAGAAGTACTTGATTTATCTCACATTTTCAAGATAACTTAAGCAGTGCACAGAAAAGAAGACAGTAAGCATGTGCATGGATTACAAAGAAGCATAAGTTACAGACATATGAGTCACATCCTGAACATTGATTCGATTGTCAAATAAGGGAAATGAGATGATAAAAGTGATTTGATAACGAGATATGATTAGAGTAGCTACCTGATAAGGAACGTATTTAAAGGAAAATATTTTTTAAATAAATATTGAAAGTTTCACAAAATTCCTTTTCGTTTATGCCAAAACACCCAAAGCCAATTTCTATATACCATATAAAGACATATATGATAAGGTTAATAGATTTTATTTACATCATTGCACTCAAAGTGTCATCATTATAACATATTGGTTTGTTGAACAGAACTAAAGCAAACAAATGTACAAATGTAAAGCTTTGAATACATTGCTGGGACATCAAATTAAGACAGTCAAAAGGAATAATCCCAAAGGAATTGCTTCCTGTCGAGGGTTGCAACCATCAATGTAATAGTGACAATAAGAATTTATGGCAAAGGGTGCCTAAAAATTTGCATCAATATATAAAATTTGCTCATCGGTAAATTCGTTATTCAAATCGGTAAATCAATTATGCAAGCCTCTAATTTTATATGTGTAGATAATATAAACGAACATTGTTGTGGTACACAAATTAGCTGCAGAATAATGTTTTATCTAACCTATAGCAAATGTGTAAAACCCAGGTTTTAAGCAAAACAAAATCCTGGTTTCAAGTCCATAAAATCTATGAAGTACCCGGGTTTTTGGTTTCGGGGAAACCCGGGGCAAAAACCGTAGCTGCATGTTATGTTAACTAGCATGAGACCCTAATGTGTTGGTGATGCATGCCATACCCTTGTTAGTGCATGCCCTGGCTAATGTCCCCCTGAAGTCTTTGTTATGGGTGGTCTAATGAATAATTAATGATTTCATATCAAGTATTTCAAATGCAAAAATTCAAACATTTAAAATAACGAATAAATTAGTATAATAATGGATGTTTTGTAATTAATAAAATTAATAATAATAAACAAATCTTATCAGTTAACTATTTAGAATTTATAAATTCAAGACCTTTAGTTGGAATGGCATGTTTTTCTCGTATTTATGTCGTTTCTGGAGCTTGCTCCATTATTTTGTGATCTATGGTGAAAGTGATGATGATGACGATAATGGTGCAGGTTCACGTGCAACTGTAGCAACACCGGTTACGAAGGAGTCTTGTGTCAGACAGAAGCAGACGAGTGCGTCTCATCGCCGTGTCAAAATGGCGGCACATGTCAGGACCTCTTCAACGTTAGAAGTTTAAATTTCCAACTCATTTTAATTTCACATCGTTGTTTAATTGGACGATTTTAAGTATTGTTTGTGGTTATTTCATTTGCCAGTTGGCTGAGCGGGTTGTGTTCCTGCTTGCGGCGGTAATGTCAACAGTCGTAAAGTGTCGCGTTCGCAACCAGCCTCCAACGCCAGGGAGCGCCCTCGGATAGCGGCGCCTTATGATTGGTAGAGCGATTAAAAAGTGCCTTCACATACTATTCGGATTTAAGGCACTTATAAAATCGGCTAAATTCAAATGGAAAGTTACTTCTTGAATGATGAATTATCGTAAACAAAACTTGTCGACCTACGAACGGGGTTCTGATCATTAAAGCTGAGCCATTAAATAAAAGACTGTTTCATGAAATTATTTTTAGCGTTCAATCACTTTGCTTTCAGTTTTCAATTTCATTTTTGCTTCATTCAATGTTTCAAGTTCTAATGTTGAATGTAACCTAATCAAAGTCATCATCAGCATCATCACCGTCACCATAACCGTCGCGACTTGTTAATAATCCCGTCTCGCCTGCAACACCATTGTCATCTCATTTCATTGTATGTAACGCTTGTTACGATATTGATGTTAGTGGGCATCAACAATTTTCATTAGTTAAAGTATCAGATATTATTATCGCTTGACAAGTCACTAAGTAACTAACTAATTAAGTAATAATTACTAAGTATTTATTGCAACCTGATTGTTGCTCTCGTGAAGGGTTACAACTGCACATGTTATCCTGGCTACACGGGTCACAGTTGTGAGGTCGACATCGACGAGTGTCTGAGCGATCCCTGCCTCAATGAGGGTTTGTGCTACCAGAACAACCTCCTCAATCCCAACCCCGCCAACAACTCAGGCCACCACTGCATCTGTGCCGGGGGTTTTCTAGGTGAGTTTCTATTGTTACGGATCGGCACAGCAATAAATATCCTCATCGGAAAACTTGGATTGTCACGCTGTGTCTGTTTGTTGACCCTGTCTTTCATTCACTCATCCACTCACACTCACTCACTTACTCACAAACTCACTCGCTCTTTCACACTCACTCACACATTCATTTATTCATTCTTTCATTCATTCATTTAGTCTGCTGGTTTTCTTTCATTCGGGTGATCCATCCAGGCCAATTAGTTCCGAATGAAAGCAAACTACCTCAGTTCCTGACTAATTGTTCTTAATTAGGCTGCCTTGAAAACTCCTCAGCCTCTTGAGTTGAGGCTTTACTGATTCGACCAATGCACTGCTTATTCATTCATTTAATTCATCAACTTAATTTTATAAAATTATCACTAAATCATTTTAATAGTCGAGAAACTCGGCTAAAGTCTAATTATTCTAAATGAGCCAATTACTCTTGGAGTTACTGCAACGTGCGTGTTTTTCAAAACAGGTGTGAACTGTGAAGTTGACGTTGACGAATGCCTCTCTTCACCTTGTGAATATGGAGACTGCGAAAACCTGGCAAATGCCTATTCCTGTAAATGTCACCCCGGTTTCGAGGATGAACGTTGTAGCACGAAGATTAACCTGTGCGCTCGACAACCCTGCGATCAGGGAATTTGCGTCGATTTCTTTCCCCATTACAAATGCGTCTGCACCAACGAGAGCATGTTTGGAGGGAATAACTGCTCCGTACTCCTGACGGGATGTGACGGAGTTTCGTGCAGCGAGGGCAGCATCTGCACGCCTTTGTTTATCGAACCACAATCCCTGCACAGCCACCAATGCGAATGCCCGCACGGCTTCACCGGCCCAAACTGCCAAATTGACACGTCGTTGTCTTTCAACAAAAACTCCTCTCTCATTCTCAAAATTGACGGTCTTCATTCGTTGAGTTTCAAATTTAAAACTATCAAAGCTCAGCAGCATCTGCTGACGGTGGCCACGACGAGTTCTCTTCTCGTGCTGGAAAGTAACCATCAGTGCATCCGAGTACATCATTCCGAGGATCCCGCTGCACGACCTTCGACGTTGGACATGTGTCCTGCGATTGCTTTCAACTTTTCGAATTGGAATCAAATAGACATCCAGATCAATGACTCCCTTATTATTGTTTATCTCCATCACAAAGGATGCCTGGATAAATTGTGCACTGTCTCTCTCAACAACACTTCACCGAGTAACGAATCGACGTATTTGCATTACAGTAGAGTTTACAAAGAACTCTACTTCAACGAGAGTTTGTCGCCTGTTTTGGTGGACGTCATGTCTCGGGACTTTGTGGGGTGTTTGAGCGACTTGAAACTTAATGACGAGCATTTAGAGATCAATTTGACTAGCGACGTGATCTTATTCTCTCGACTTGAGAAGGGATGCAATAGAGGTTTGCAGTGCAACAATACCTGTGAGAACGGTGGATCTTGTGTGGATCTGTGGAGCGACTTCAGATGCGTTTGTGCGAGAACCTTCTATGGAAAGACCTGCTCCCAAGGTTGGATTCACAGCTGTTGTTTTCAAAAATAATGAGTGCGTTGTCTTACTTGTATGTTACACAGGATTAGGATCAAAGGCACTAATTAATTTGAAGTTATGTCATTATTAAATCTTGAAGTAATAGTTAGGTAATTACTGGTAGTCAGTGAAGATAACTAAATTAAGCAGAAAAAGTAAGTAAATTGTAAAAAGTAAGAGCCTATACTTGGCAACAAATTTATTGGATGTGTAAACTTTTTCAGTCATGGAGTCTGCTACATTTGGACACAATTTAAAGTCTTCCTTCATGAACTTCCCTTTTCCTGAGAGCTCTCAGAGCATCGACCTCAAGTGGTTCCTGGAAGTTTCGACAATGATCAGGACCCGAGACAACAACGGATTCTTGTTTTTCATTCAATTTGACGAGGGAAATAGCAGCTCGGTCGGACACATGAGCTGCGAGATAATTGACGGTTTTATTTTCATAACGGCAAGTTTTTCAGAAAATATGGATGAACAAGGTGTAATGAAAGTCAACTTCACAAAGGTTGGATTTCAGATGTATTACCCTTCTCATGGTTGCCCCCCTGTTTAAATTTTTATATTCATTTATTTTATGCTTAAAAAGACTGAACAGAACCTTGAAAGTATGCCTATGACTCCAGAAAATTTTCAGCTTAAATTTTTAAGAATCATTTGACAGTTATGTATAATCTAATTTATGCTTTAATATTTATGCAAATATTTTTAATAGATTAATAATTTGTTTTAATAAATCTCCATATGTTTCACTCCAGTACCTTGATGGACAAAAATACTTCATGAAAATCTCCAGCAATGACACAACTTTGTCTCTGAGAATGAATAACGACGAGCATCTTATACACTTTAACTTCACCAAAGTTTTCCCAGTCAAAGCGACGCAGGTGTACATAGGTGGAATTAACAAAGGTGAGAAGACCAAGAGAGCCTCACCTTATGGCTTCCAATCGGCCAAGAATTTTGTCGGCTGGCTGCAAGATTTTCGCATCAACGACGTTGTTTTTGATCTCATCTGTGGTGGGAGTAGCATGAACATGAGTGGCAAAGTCGTCGCCAGTGATTGCCAAGACGTCTTGCCGGGCGAAGTGACCAGCGACATTTGCAGTCTGCGATCTCCATGCAGTAATGGATCCACTTGCGCAAATGTTTTCTACAATGACTATAAGTTAGTAACCCTTATGATTGTCCATGCCTTTACTCAACCTTTTTAGTGTTTACTCTTGCACAGCTGCTTAGTTGCATTTAAGTCTTTGTAGAGTTAGTTGGTGATAATAATGGTAATAACCATGCCATTTGTTTTGTTGTCGTCTTAATTAATGTCTTAAATGGCATCTCAGTGAATGTCAGTAAAATGAGTTGAGCAAAGCAACAAATGATGTATCATCACAAAAAGCAACATCAAACATATCATCCACATATCATTCAAAATGAAACTAGATTGACGAGTTATCTTATCTATTAAATCTCTGCCAGATGCATCTGCCCCAAAAACTTCTTCGGAGTGGAGTGCAAAGAAATTACATTTTGCTCGTTATATTCATGTCCTCGGGGATCGATTTGTCTAGACATTGAAAGCGGATTTGAATGTTGGTTTGGAGTTATTACTTACATTACTCTTATTGCCCTTTCCATGCAAATGTACAAAAGTACTACTTTTAATTTTGGATGAATGTTGTTATTTTTCATTCATTTTTATAGGCATAAAAAATGTGAGAATAAGGAAATCAGTAAGATTTCTGTTGGACCTCCGAGGAGAAGACTTAAAGAATGCATCCTTGAGATTCAAGACGAATAGCAAAATCGTTCGCCTCCTTCAAATGGATGCCATTAAAGTGAAATCGTGCATCGCCTCTGTCGACCTGATCGATGACAAGCTCAAATTGAAATTTAATGACCTCACAGTTCAAAGCTTGCAGATCAATCAAACCAATCGATGGCACGACATCAACATACAAATTTCACCTTTCAGCTTGACATTCCTTTCCAATCAGAGCACTGCTAGCATGTGGATCGATGGCTCTTGTTTCAGTTCGACTGCACTGTTGGAGGTCAGGATTTCGGATGACGTCAGTGACTTTGATGGGTGCTTCTCTGCAACTCGCATAAACAACATTCTCTTGCCCTTTTTCAGCTTTGATGATTTACACAAAGTGACTTCATTCCGTGATAGGTAAATAATATCAACTTTAAGATTTTCTCTTATCACTCCAGGTGCACAGTTTTGAATGGAGAGAATTAATTGACCATCTGAAATTTAGATTTATAGAAATATCAGTGGACAACATTGGAGCTTGCCAGTCTGATGATGCCTGCCAACCCAATCCTTGTAAAAGTGGGGGTGTGTGTCAAGAAGACTACAATAGTTTTATTTGTTTGTGTCCACCAGGATATGATGGAAACACCTGTGATATCTGCTTAAGCAGTGACTGCACTCAAAACTGCTCTTTTGATGCCAAGTGGGTTTTTATTACTTTATAGAAATGCCAGTTTTGCTTTCAAGAGTTTTACAAAGCCACCGTTATATCCTCTAAGTCCATATCCATATTCAAACATTCTTACAAATCATATATTTTAAATAAGTGAAATCATCTCATGTGGATTTTCCGTCATGCCTCCAATTTCTGTCTGCAATTTCTACTCCAATTTGAGCTGCTACTTTAAATTGTTGAACTTCTGATTGATTCTTTTTTTGACATTCGACTTTGAATTATTTCATTGGAACATGCAGCCCATCAGCGGGAGTACATCCCTTCAGGCTGTCCTTTTGTATAAAAATTGTAGCGATTTGTAATGACCATGGAATATTAAATGAATTGTTCAATAAACTGGAGAAAAAAAGTTCTTAATAAATTGCACTAATCACAATAAATAATCTTAATAACTACAAAAACTACCATTTAAATTAAACATTTCATAAAGTTTTAATTTATTTACAGTTGCAACAATTCATGCAATGGAGATTGTGAAGCATCTGTTGGTTATGATTTAATATCTTTAAAGGATTTGATTGCATCCAAAAGATTTTAACTAAAATTAATACTTAAAAATTAATATCATAACTTATCAAGTATTTTTTTTTTATTTTTTTTTAGCCAGTTCTGAGTAGAGGCCAGTTGATAGGAATCATTGTTGGAACTGTTGTTGGTGCATTACTATTGGTTCTCATCAGCATAATAGTTTACTCCATAGTGAAAATAAAAGCCAAGAGGGCCAAACAGGGTGTTTACAATCCGAGCATGGAAGAGGCCACTGGTGCCAGTGTTCAGTTCAATGACGCCCTCAAAATCCCTCAAGAGGAAAGGCTCATTTGAGCATCTAGTCAATTCGTGAGATGTATGAAACAAAGTGACTTTGACTAGTACAATTTCCAAAAACTTAAGTTGTTCTATGCATTCATATCTGGTCATTCCTTCGCTCACAATTCGTATACTTGTTGCGTTTTCTATGTTGCAATGTTTGAGAGCGCCCCTGTTGCTTAGTGTTTGGAATTTTAAACTATTTGAACATATATTACTTTATTACTGCAATTTTTCCCATGTACAAAAACACCTGGTGAGTTCAGTTTTATACTTTGTTGCCTGTCACTTGAATGGCTGACTTGATATGAATCCTCAGATTTAAGCTGAGTAGGCTTATTGTACTTTTTTACAATTCAGCAATTTATATTTTGTGAGGACATTACACCATAACTTTGGATCGAGTTTGTTCATCTGGTAATAGCCATGCAAGTATAGGTTGTATTATTTACTGCATTTATGACCAAGTTGAGTCGACCAAAATCTTTCATGACTTTCGAATGCTCACCATTTTGATGCCTTATTGTGGTGCTATTAAGATCCCTGTTGTTAACTGGCACGCTTGAATATGTTGTGTTTTTGTGAATGTAGACATGAGCTCATCTGATTTTCAACTTCAAAATGCATTTTCCATGAAAGTTCAAATTCTATTATTCCAAAAAACAAAAATATGCATGAATTGTTACATTGGAATCCAGCTAAATTGAAACTACATTCTGTTGGAATTGTCAATAAATAAAGACTTCTTGAAACTGTCTTTACACATATACATGAACAAAAACAAAACAAAGGTCAGTGAAAACAAATAAATTAAAACAAGAAAGCTCATAACCTGATGGTATGTAACCCATTCATTGTGGAAATCCTGAGCTGCGAATACTTATTTGCAAACATGTGTATGCACCAATTCAATGACGAGCAACAGGCAGACGCAAATGAGGTACGCCCGCACAAAACTTAAGGACGTCGAGTCTGGTAGCTTAAATTTCAACAAATGTATTAGATGGCTGGCATTCATGGCACGAGCTGCTTCATGACTGAGTTCAATTTGTGGAAAAGTTATTTTAGAAAGCCTTCGGATGCTCGGGCTTTTGTCATAATTCAACTCGAGGCCTGTAATGGAGAAGCAGTGGGTCGTCCTTGTTCCTCCATCTCGTCATGCAGATGAACTTCAGTGTGTGGTCTTTGCCAAGGACTTCCTGATTGCACATGACTTCCAACTGTAAATAATTGATTCAATTCAAACTCTGTTTGAATGCTGTTTTGTTTTTTTGTTTTTTTTTTAGAATCATCACCTCTCTGAACTTGCTCATGTCATTGAACAATTTGAGGGCCACAAACTTTTTGAGATGGGTTATTGTGGTCTGAACTGAGCATCTAAAGGACGAAGAAATGCAAAGTAAATAAAGAAATATTTTAGTCTAAACTTACTCTTAAGTTTCCATGACTACCACAACAATGAATGCTTAAATTCACCTGATGTATCTTCTCTTCAATTGCTGAAGTTGTCCCTGATAGCATTCGAGGCAAATGCTCACTTGCTCATCAGACCTGTGGTAATCCTCATCTTCTGGGATGCTCTGGAAATTTGCATTTTTTTGATTCTGCTCAGAGGAGGTGTTTTCTTTTTCTGCAAATGAATTAGGCATTTATTGACATTAATGAATATGAGTAATGCAGGTTTTAATTAATCCCTGTATTCCAATAAATTGATTAGTACTAGTTTAGTTAAATTAGTTAAGACCCTAGATACCTGCTATGTGTTTTGGATTTGGAATTCCACTTTTTCTATAAAATTCTTCTTCTCTCCTTTGTTCATCTATTTAAAATAAAATGAAGCTCTTTCAATTCACAGATTCATTTATGAACTGTTATAATATAAGAACCTTTGAGAAGGTCGGGCACAAGTTTGTAGACAATGTCATGCATTGTGCGATCATGGCTGAAAATTTTATGGAGGCATTAGATAAAATCAATAAAATCTTAATAAAAATAATCCTTTAAGTAACAATAAAAACAGCCCCTCCTAGCAAGTGGATGAGTAAAAACTGCTAATCCCAACCTGATGTAATTCATAGGATGACTTTGATGAATGACGATGTTACATTTGGGGCATGTGTTGTTATCCTCTAAGAACTTGACAATGCATGACTTGCAAACTATTAAATGGAAATATTAATCATTTAAACATTGCTAGAATTACTTTGCATTCCCAAACATATAATTTAGAAATCAATGCAAAAATCTCAAGCAAATTACTGACATGTGTGAAGGCATTCAGTGATAGTTGTGGCATCTATCATGTAACCTTTGCAGAGGAAACATGTTATGCATGGATTGACAGATTTTAGCCGAATTCTCCTTTCTCCGGAGCTTCCACCTCTTTGCTTCATATTTTCATCTGTGTTAAGACATCATAATATAATTTGACTGCATTGAATTGATAAGCCAGCAGATTGGTAGCACAAGTTCAAGAAAAGCAATCTCTGGGGTTTCCTCAATATAAGTACTTTGTAAGAATTTAAAATTATGTATGCTGCTAAGCATAAAAATATTTTGAGGCAGATGTGCTATGATGTCCCTATGAATTCTTATTTTCTCATTCTTAGTTTGTAACGTTTTAGTAAAATAAGCATTAATGATCGTAAAAGCGAGCTGCATTTTAAACTTCTGGGGTCACTTTTCAACGTTGTGAGACATCTGTAGATGAAGTATAATCACCCAAAGCATTGTTTTATGCGTGCGCAATCTTAATGTTGTCCGACATATTTATATAATTGATTTGCCTGCTGATATCAATAAAGTGCTTCATCTACCCAGGAATTCAGAATTTCCAAGCGCATAAACCCATCAGCATTCACAACACCAAACCAAAAGAAATACCCACAACAAATCATTGTAATATGATTCTGTAAATACTTATTCATTTAAGATATCCCTGTAAATTCTTGTATTAATATACATAATAAAAAACAAAGTATCCTAAAACCTCCAAAAGACCATTTAAACAATAAAAACCTGAACCTAGATTATCGTCCATTCGCTACATACATTCTTTTTGTGATGCTTTAAATGGAGAAGTCGAGAATACAAATCTATTCATTAAAAGTATTTGCACAATACTCTACATATAATGTAGTATGTTATAAAGACAAATAACTAATCAATATTTACTCAGCTGTAACATTTTGACTCCATAATGATTAAATCAGATGATTTATTAAAGACTTAAAAATAGGTTAAATCATTAGAACATTTAACTATTGGTTGCATTTTCTATGTATTATTTGTGACTATATAAAAATGTATGTTCGGTCTTTAAATTTACTATTGAGTCTCTTTTCAAAAGTTCATTTCCGCCGACCGGGTCTATGTTTTGGTTTGGTTTAACACTTCGTGTTCGTGAAAATGTTGTACTTGGAAGATTATTTGGAGAGTAAGTGTTTGAATTACAGTTATTTTTATATTTGCTAATAAAAATTCTTTATAATCTTTACCAATATCGTAATCTCTGTTGATGTATTTTTAAATGATTCGCCCAAAATGAAGTGGGAATTGGCTTGTAAAATTGTCGTGGTATCATACTATGGAATAAGATGAGTTTACTGAGTTTTACCCATTTACGATTTACTCATCTTTACAAAGTTGGTAAATTATTTGCCTAGGAAAATGTCCAATCCATATATCTCCACTAAAATTACAAACTGAGTGCATTGTTTTGAGTGATCTAATTTCCTGATGAAGTCAATCATATTTTTGCATTTTAGTGATAGAAAATCTCCCTATTGAACTGAGGGACAAACTTACTGAAATGAGGGAGCTTGATTTGCAAGTATCAAGTTAGATGAGATTACTATCATTAAGTATAATACTAAAACTTTTTGAACGGACATGGTTGTTTAGATGCAGCCGATAGTTTGAACGAGAGGGTGAATGTATTCTTTAAGAAGTGTTCAGTGGGTGGTGTTGCTCAAGAATGGCGGGATGAGCAGATGGATAAATTTAGACAAGTGAGTTTTTCAGCAGAAGTACACTTTAGACAATTCCGGCCACTAATTTAGAAGTAATTCTATAATTTGCTTTTTATTGCATTTCATTCTTATTATAGAAACTAGCTACAGAATGATCTGATTGTAACATGCTGTTGCAGGAGTACTCAAAAGTCTTGGAAGATGCTGATGAGAAAGTTCAGCTTGCAAATCAATCCTATGAGCTGGTAATTTTTAGTGGCTTTACATGTATGTTTTTTAAATTTAGTTACAAATAATTTCCTTATTATAAGTTAAGAGAGATATAAGTAGTCAAAAGTTATACTTTAGTTTATCAGGTTCATACAAGAATCTGATGAATTACCTTTGCTTACTTAGGTTGAACGACACATGAGAAAATTAGATCAGGAGATTTCAAAGTTCAAGATGGAGCTGGAGGCTGACAACCCAGGAGTAACAGAAACTATTGAAAGAAGTAAATGGGTCTATGTTGTCAGAGGCAGGGCATCGTAACTCCTATTTTAGTTGCTTGTTGTTAACCAGGAGTTGCAGAATCAGAGAGATCAACTCCTCAGATAAACAATAATCACAGGCCAGAGAGTAAGTTTCTACATTTCTGCGATAAGCATATCTACATCCCCTGTTGGTTTTTCAGAACGAAAACATTCCAGTATTTCACACGAGTCCAACATTGGCCGACAACTGTCTCACTCAAATGCAAACATGGTTGAGAGGATTTCCACTCAGTCGACTCTGGCTGCTGAGCTCATCAAAGAGACTCCAACACCAGTTGGAACTCCAAATTCAATCAAGAGTGTTTCCAGTGGAGTGAATTTACCATCATCACTGAACAGCATTACTTGTGAAACTCCCCAACAAAAAGTTCCAACACTCAGTTGTAATTTAGGTTGGTTATATGAAATGACTGTCAATATTTAAATAACTGATTTTAAATGATGTGATCTTCTGACATTAAGGTGGAAGTGGAAGCAATGCTGCAATTGCAGTAGCAGCATCGAGAGCCATCGGTGCCACAGCTGAGGTGAAATTCAAAATTGTAGTTTCCAATTTTCAATTCACTCTGATCATTGTCTATAAACTTCAGATGCAACAAGGCAGAAGATCTGCCAGTCTGAAAGCCAGCTTTGAGGTTGTCAAAAAGATTCAGACCCAAGCTACCAGCATCATTTCAGAGGTGAAATCAAGTGCAAATAAGAGCAAAAAGTAAAGAATGAAAATGCATTTTTGTTTCATTGAATGACTTGATTTGATCATGGAAGGCTTTTAAATCTCAGGCATGGTGGTGGATCTATTCAGTCCAAAGCAAGTGGAAGTAGCAGCCAGCAGCATTCTGTTGCAGTTGTTGATCCAACGCCCACGATAGACACGGCCACAGTTGCTGAGGATGGCTCAGAAATCACTGCCTCTGGTTGGCAGGCAGATCCAAATGAGCCAAGATACTGCATCTGCAATGATGTCTCTTACGGAGACATGGTGGGGTGCGACAACGAGGATGTAAGTCTTAATTTTCCCGATCGTTTTCTGTATGCGATTCATGTTTTGAGGATGTCTGTGAGATGGGCATAATCATTGATGACATACAAGAGCAAAATGAGGATTTTAGGGTGGCTGACAAGAGGTGTCTGCTCCACTTCGTTCCTTCTTTGACATTTACAATTTCTAGTCGCACTTTAGTAATTGATGAAAATAATTTTGTTTTAGTTAATATACTTTTAATGTATGCTTCACAATGTATATGGTGGGTGTTTGTGAGGTAAACATTCTCCATGTGAGCATACAAAATTAAGGTGGAGATTCTAGGGAGGTTCACAAAGGAGTGAACTTCTTCGTTCCTCTTCCAATATATATCACTCTAAATTTAAAATTGATTCATATTTGATCTACTGCAACCAAAATGACCAAGAGTTAAATTATTCTGAAATTGTCTTTGTCAACAGTGTCCGTTGGAGTGGTTCCACTATGGTTGTGTGGGGTTGCAGCAGGCCCCAAGGGGCAAGTGGTATTGCCCTCAGTGTGTAACATCAATGAGAAGGAGAGGACGGAAATAATGACATCAAAGTTTTGTAAATACAACAGAAATGTACATATATTTTTCCCTTTGTTTTAGTAAAATGTTAACCAAATGAAAACTTTGCCTTTTATTTAAAAATGTGAATCCCTGAGATCTAGATGCATTCAAAGCTTCTGCTTGGGGCTATATTATGCTACATCCCCAGCAACATTTCTGGGGATAGTCAGGGGCATGGACGTCAAGGTCAGTGCCAAAAATCCAGAATCTGCCATCCCTGTCATCCCACGTGTAGGAGCATTCTGTTACTGGGATTGCTCGAAGCTGTTGTCTCTGCAAATTTGACGTTATCGTCAATGTGTCGGTTTGTAAATGCGGTGACATCTATCATCAATTACTGTGGAGGTATTTACAGCATCTTTAGCTGAAAGCATTTGTGTTTTGTGGAGGTGGGGCAGTGTCTAAATAGCTAGAATTCGCTCAAATTGAAAACCTGCAAGAGAACGCGCGATTCTCGGCTCTGCTGGACGTGCTCGTGCAAGGTGTCTCTAGATAGCCTGAATACGTCTTCTGAATAGCATGTTAAAGGTTTCACCTGAACAGAAATTATGCTTTAATTTTAATTTATACCAGTGGAATAGAAACAGAATATTATTATTTATGAACTAACTTGTGGCTGGGTCTCCTGGTAAAGGGTTGAACCCAGGGCTCTTACGGTGATCTCCTCAGGGAGGTCGTAGTTTTCAAGGACTTGATCGGTTGTGTGGTTCACGCTGCAGGAAAAGGAGTTACCAATTTTGGCCAATAAATGTGAAATAATAATAATGAAATTTTTTTCTTTATTAATGGAATAGTGCTAAGTTATTTCTAATATAACAACATGATACATGGATTTGTGCCAGATTCTGCTATAAGGCTTTGCCGAGACGAAAGAACAGGAGGCATGACCTGAAATTGTCATCAACATTGGACCTTAGGAATTACAGAAAGTTTTTTTCTCAGTAATAGGGTGGTGCATAGTTGGAACTCCCTCCCGGAAGAAGCGGTGAAGGTGAATAGAACACATCCAACTTTAAATTTCTTATTGATAATATTTTGGTGACAGCTTATAACATTGGATTTTGTGGATATGTTATTTTGGTGTTTTGCTTTTTGATTTTTGCTTGCTTTCCATATTGTTCTGAGATCCGGCGGGGGTAATTAATAATAAATAAATATACTTCAATCGAGGTATTAAGTTTATTAATTGTGATTCACACCAACATCTTTGGACAATCGGACAATAAAACAGTCCTTGTCGCATAAAATGGTGACCGTGAACCAACAAGCCGTGCATTTGTGACATGGTGTGATTTGCTAGGTTTAATTTTTTTGTCACTTAGCATTACAAAGCTGCAGAATGTTTACAAATGCTCTGAAGCCATTAAATAATATCAAGTTCTTTTCATCCATTTGGCACTAACAATTCAACCTTCAACATGACCGAACGTCTGAGACTCCGGTATCCTTGGCACGTCTTGCAAACCACTTTTCCATCACCAAAGCACAGGGAGCATCTTCAACAAAATGGTTTGGAATTTAAATAACATCCACAATCTGTAGTCCTAACATTTTTTGCATTTATGATAATTAAGTTTTATGATTAAAATGATAATAGTTTATCAAAACTATTCTCAACCTTTTCCGACCTGTACCGTGACAATGCCAACAGGAATCCGAGTGTCTGTGCCCGCCATGATCTGTCCTGAAATGCCTTCCTGAACCACAGCAGTTGAGGCACCTCTTCACACCCTCCCCTGAGCAACAATTGCACTTGTACCACCCGGTCGAGGTGCAGGAGTGGCAACACTGCTTCCATAGAAACGATGTATGTTATGCCACATACCATATTTAATATATGGATATATGAATATTTATTAGGATATATTAATAATTATTAAAGAATATTTAAAGAAATAAATGATGATGATGATGATGATGATGATGATGGTAATGATGCATTTTAATTTAAAAAAATATAAAAACTGTATGTTAAAGAAAATATTTGGTGGAACAGACTTCTCGTTTGAAATATATAAATAATAATAATTATTATTGTTAAAATATTATAATAAGTATTATGAATGATAATAACTAAATTATTAAATCAAGTTTTTTATGAATATTGCTTCTGCATATTTTACATATTTCATAGCCGCGAAGACAGTTAGTGTTATTGGATGTAGGACAGTTTTGCCGGTTTATTCGAGATTTCGATTGCTAAGATGTTGAAAATAACCTTGAGGACGCTGGGATGGTTGTGGTAAAATTTTATTAATTTTGTGTTAACAAATATTTATGGCAAAGTATTTCATTGATTTGCTTTTCTTCTATTTTTACTTCTTGTTACAGTTACTTATTCTGTTAGTCTGTAAAAATAAGCAACAATTTCGTGCCACGCCTCGCATTTGAACTCTCATCGTCAATTTATTTTGAACCTTTTGTATTTCATTATCTTCCTTTTGTTGAAACATGTAAAGATCAATAATGAATTATTGTATTATGTAACATTAATATATTAATTCAAGCTGTAATATCTTAAATAATTATCAGTCTAATAGCGTCAAGAGCCGAGACATGGCAATTTACGCAGGACATTTTTATCGACCTACCTGCTAAATGAGAAGCCATTTTGGATATGAATAGCGACAACTGCATTTCCCGCCAAGTGCGCAGATATTAATGAACCAACATGATAGCAGTCCAGCCATCGATTGCTGGAGATTAATTGAAAAAACAACTACCATGCACCCATTACATCACCGACCAACCGTCACAGACGCCGTGTTGGGAATTTCCAAAGACTTGACCTCGTTCCGAAACATCTGGGTCGGGTGACATCGGATGTCCCAGGGATGAGGGGTCGACTCCCCTGAGAAACGGCACAGCAGGAGTTGTTGAGGCTGTGACCTGTGAAAAGATTTGGACGGAATTTAAATTTAAAAATGAGGGTCAACTGTCTGCAGGAAGATCAATATTCTTAAATGGAAACAAATGACATCGAAGAGATCGTGGCGACAAAAAAGGATCGATGTTTGACTATGTTTCACCGTTCACAACTTTCTCTATTCCGCATTATTCTTAAAAACTTACTAGCAATTGTTTTGATTTAAGGAAAACTAATATACTGTAAGTCAACAGTCCCTTGTTGTAGCGTTGAAATCAACCGCAGAAACTGCTCAGTGGCAGAAACAAATCCCCGTAAATTTATTGAAATTCAAATATTTCAAATTCAAGATGGTGGAGCCAACGTGGATGACCGGAAGAATAAATAGTTGAATAATTAGGAAATTAATAACCTATTATTTTTTAACTCTTCAAAATTAATTACTATTTGAGTGATGTAAATTGATTTAAATAATCATTTGTCATATTCGGTATGGAAAATGTGATATTATAAAATTAATATTTGTTATTTATATTTAATATTCAATATTTATACTTATTATGTTTAAAATATATTAAAAATAATATCGTAAATTAATAATGCTAATAATTGATTGCAGTTAATTTGCAAGGCGCCAGAGTGCGTGGCATCAGAGGAGCCTAAAATTATGTTGCAAGTTTGGTTTTAGTGGTTGGAACGTTCATCCAATAAACACTGCAAGATTCAAATTTAGAACAAATTCAACAACAACAAATAAAGCACCTGCATGGGGTTCGTGGTCCCAAAATATGTGGCGTGTTTCACAGAAAGTTTCTAAAGTGTACTGAAATCAATAAACATTTCATCGTGAAATATTGACACAATAAATCGACCATTTCAGATATCAGTCCGGTGTGAAGCAAATGTTTACAATTCAATGTAAGTTTGAATTTGACAATCAACTTAGGAGAAGAGTCTCACGTGGAAGGCCGAATATGGCAGGATTTTGTAGATGTCCATATTTTTTGCAGCTGATCTTCCGTAGCAGGAATGCGAAGAAAGACTTTTTATCAGCGCCTCTTGAGCCTCCTCCTCGCTCACGTAGAAACTTCACGTAAGTAATTATTAAGTAACTAAATTATTCAGTAATAATTGAATAATTAAATATTTGAAATTAAAAATTCGATAAATTGGCACCGAGATTTAAAAAAAAAGGCAAAAATGGACAAAAACTGTTTTAAAACGATGAACATTAATTCTTCAAAGTGATTTTGGTGGCATTTTGGCTCATCAATCATCCACGATTGTTGGCCAAGTGACGGGAAAAAGCCAACTCACAGGCAGGGACTTTTGGTAACTCCTTCCCTCACCCTACCACATGAACCTGGAAATCTGAATATAGAACCGATAATAATTGTTGCTTGTTGTAAGTTGGCTTTTGCCCGTCACTTCTCCATCCTCACTCATCCACTCCAAGTCGATAAAAATTAACTAATACATTCAATTACAATTACTACAATTACATTCAATTAATTCCGAAACTAAAAATAACTTTTATTAGTTCGAATTTAAAGAAGTAAACAAAGCTTTAAAATGATACACAATCAACACACATGTATTAAGAATGTCTTTGGACCAATCAAAACCCTCCTCCTCCTCCTCCTCCTCCTCTTCCTTCAACCATTTTACGATCTTCCATTCATTTTTTCCACTTTGAGCGTCTTTAACTTCTGTCATTTTGTCTCCATCTTTCATTCGAAATACCAACCTCCAGTGACATTTTTGTCCTTTCCTCTCGCATCGATTAATCAAACGACATGCTAAAAAATGGTCTTTCCATCTCTCCATCTCCAGTCTGAGTGGAAGTTCTAAAACTCCGATGACGATGATGAAGGTTCTCCTCGTTCCGGAAAGATCTCTCGAGAGCTGACAGGATCCCACTTCCAATCTTACGATGAACTTTTATATTCCTACTGATTGTCTTTCATTCATTTCCTTTTAAACTCATTCTTTTAATCCGTCTTTCATGTCATACGTCAGTTCTTTCCAATGTTCATCACATACCATTTATCCATCAATCGTTCATCCATCCACCCACCCATCCATCCATCCATTCACTCCAACTTCAGAGAATTCGTCGTAAGTCACCTCTTAGATTCCATGTCTTCTGCTTCCTTTTCATTTCTCGATTTCCAGATCCACGTCTTTCGACGACCCTCCGCAACATTCATTCATTCATTCATCTTTCTTCCACTCATCCATCAGTCTTTCTTTCTCTGCCTCCCAGAAGTCGAGTGAATGCATAGCAATTAAGCGGGATAATGTCTGAAGATGAGCGTGCATTTCCAAGGCGTAGAATAATATTCTCAAATTATTTATGAGTTTAACGCGTATTATCGTTGAGATGCATTGTTATAATGTAACAATCATCAATATATTTAGTATCACTATTGTTGTTATGTTGTTGTTATTATGTTGTTGTTGTTGTTGTTGTTGTTGTTGTTGTTGTTGTTGTTGTTGTTGTTGTTGTTGTTGTTGTTGTGTTGTTGTTATGTTGTTGTCGTTATGGGGAATAATTGGATTCCGATACCTCGGAACATCAAACTTGTCTCCAGTCGAGTTGACTTGAGTGGCAGATGCTGGTTCCATGAGCTCTTCAGGAGGAGGAATTGGAAAGACCAGTCCATCTGATGATGATAATGATGAAGACGACGATTATGATGATGATGGTGATGATGACGGTGATGATAGTGGGCTCGTGTATCGTCAAGGAGATTGTCATCATCATCATCATCATCATCATCATCATCATCATCATCATCAACATTATCACCATCAATAGCTCGAGAGACATGATGGATTAGCTGAGCAGACAATGTTCCTTCCACAGCGGCTCAACACAAATGCGTCCTCATTCGTGAAAGAGCCAGCAGCCATAATAGTCATCACTTTTAAAGGACATGTCGAAATACATTTAAATCGCATGAATATTAATCGTTAATGTTAGTATTAAATATTAATTATAATCAATTAGTACAATGAATAACAACATTGTTATTATTGCTATTAATTTGCTTTCCAAGTTACCAACTTCGTTGTTGCAATCACTGGACATTCTAATTGTTTACTCATAATGAGTCCTTATGAGTCAATTTTCAATGAATATCACTTAATGAGGACGCCAGCAACATGGCGATTATGGTAGTGATAGTGACTGCGGTGATGCCGATGATGATGATGATGATGATGATGATGATGATGATGATGATGATGGTGGTGGTGGTGGTGGTGGTGGTGGTGATGATTGTGCCGTACTTGCCTTCGAGTTGTGAAGCTCTGATGCTCTCCAGCCAACTTCTGACACGCGATTCAACTCCCCACATTGCATCACCACCTTCTCACCATTCAGAATCCTGCTGGTGATTGCGGGGGTCAATTCAAAACGGAGAAGAATCAAAACGGTGAACGAAAGAACGAATGAAAGATTAATTTTATCTCGGACAATAAAAAGACTTTCAAAGCAAACGACGAGTTGTGTTATCAATTTTGGTCGCGGTTAGGTTAGGATTAGTCGGGGTTTCCTTTTTATGAATTTTGGTTCTTAAGAAAACATTGCATAAAGTTTTGATTCGTGACAAACAAAAGACTTCTTCATTTTAGTTTTTCTTTGTTTTGGTGGTGCTTGCGACGCTACTAAACAAGAAAAATAATAACAAGAACAACAATGGATCATCACTCAGTGGTCTTGCAATCTATTTTCTCCTGGAGAACGCGAGGATTTCTTTCAATGGAAACGCTTACAACGACGACGACGATGACGACTGTGATGATGATGATGATGATGATGATGATGATGATGACAACGACGGCGGTGACGTCATGATTCCATCTACTCAGATCATATCTGCGATTTGCTGTCCTGACCATGGACGTTCGAAAATGAATGAAAGAAGATTTTATTGTGGAATGAAACAAAAAATGCTCAACATAAAATGAGTATAAAAATTTATTAAGTAATCTTAATAGATAAAAAAAAAAGAAATGTCATAATATAAAAAGGAATTAATATTCGCAGAATAGATAGAACGGACGGCTACCTAGGGAAGTGCGCAGGGGCAGATCTAGAACACTTTGGCATGGGGGACTTCACACTGGAACCAATGGCGGATTTAAGGGGGCAGCTACTAATACTTTAGTCTAAATTATTGTTTCTTAGATTTTAAAAATCAAGGGCACGGACCTCCCCGCCCCCCTAAATCCGACCCTGGAAGTGCATAATATTCTACGGTTGCTTGCCTGGATGTTTAGCAAGTGAATATTTGAAACAAAAATTGTTTCTAATACTTTAAAATCAACGCTATCTTTGATCAGCAAATGCAGCTTCAAATTCTTTTTTTATGAGCCTGTCACATTCCTGACTTTTTGAGCGGGAGGATGTTGTTAAATTAACTTGTTGCAATTAATTTTAGTAATAAATTATATTAATGTTTAAAATATTCATTTCATGATGTGTGTCTAGAGTAAAACAGGTGCGATTATTACTGTAATAATACTGTTGCAATTACTAATAATACTAATCATTTATAAATTATATTATTATTATTATTTATGCAATATTAATTCAGATTTTTATTTTCCGCTTAATATAATTATTATTATTATTGGTTCCGAAAAGTGTTCATTCCGGGATACGAAAGGAATTAAGCAGAAAATGTCTTTTTTTTTATTTTTTGAGACGCCCCCTCATTCCAACCGATAATTGCTTTTAATTTCACTTGGATTTATGATTTAATCCGTTGGAGAAGCACATATTATAAATAGCTTTCGACACCGAAGACGTAATTATCATAATTCATCAAAGATATTCATAATCCTCAACACTGCATGAGATCATTTAAAATATATTTTTAAGTTTATTAAATATAATATAATTTAATTTAATATTTACAATATAATACTATTGCAAATTATTAAATTGCATATTAATAGCAAATTAATATAGATTAATTTCGAATTCTCGACGGTTCCCTAAAATTAAAACCATTCTTTCAATCGTTGGCGGGAGGCAATGCAGACGTTATTGAGTCCGTGCACAATGGACGGAAATGCAGGCCTCCATTTGCATGAGAATTGTCGTGGAAATAAAATAAAATGAAGATGAGGACGACGAAGACAGTGCAGTTCGATGACAAATTGCACTCGTCCCAGCTAATTATCTTTCTAATTAAATTAAATCCGTAGCCATATAGTCACGTGACTCTGGTGCGCTTAATTGGACGTCCGTGATTGGCTGTGAGGCGAGGATGGGCGGAGCTGCCCTCATTAACTTGCTATTGTTTCTGAGGGGTTTCCCTGTTCAAAAAAATTCGATTTGATAATAAGATATTTTCGCCGACCAATCCGCTGCCAAACTGAGAAGTGCACTTGCATCGATAACAACAGACGATAGGAATAATGACAGAATAAACCGAAAGGGGAATTATTTTTCAAACGAGAAATGTTATCGGGAACTTGTTATTGTGTGCTCAGGTACTTTCTTCTGTACATCGTCACTTAAGGTCAATTATAGAACTCTCTTAAACACACACACACACACACACACACACTCACACGAGCGTCTTGCTTCCATATTCTTTTTGCTGCACACAGCCCCTTGGCAATATGCATGTAAAATGCTCTTGAGGTTTTGTCCTAAACTACAATATGTCGCAAGACGAAATGCAAGTGATGCACCTTTAAGGAGAGAAATGAATGTAATATTATTTATTAAAATTTAATATAAAATTATTCATAATTACAAGCGATCATCACGTAAGTCGTCGTCGGCGTCATCATCATCATCATCATCATCATCTTCGTTGTCGTCGTCTTCGTTGTCGTCGTCGTCGTCGTCGTTGTCGTCGTCGTCGTCGTCGTCCTCTAATCCATTAACATCATAGCTCTGTGTTTCCTCCCATCACGAAACAAACCCATCCATCTATCCATGCAGTTATGATAGTGATTTTTTGCTTGTTTTTTAATTATTTCATGTTTTTTTTTGTTATTTCAAGGTTTCGAAACAACCTTGGAAGTGGCCTTTCTTAAGTTTTCCACTTGAAAAAAAACATTAATTGCATCAACCTGGCTTCCTCCTTACATGAGCAGAATGAATGGATGGGCTTCACAAACAATTTTAAAAGTGAACTTAGTAACTTATTATTATTATTATTATTATAACTATTATTATTACTGTTATTGTTATTATTATCATTATAGTTATTATTATTATTATTATTATTATTATCATTATCGTTATCATTATTATTATTACTATTATATTTATTATTATTGTTGTTATTGTAATTATTATTTTTTTATTATTGTTATTAGTAGTATTAAAAGTGAGTATGTTGACAAAACATTATTAAAAATATTATGTTGAGCTTATACATCAATTCATCATCAAAATTATTGCTTTATTAAGTTATGATTGTTCGAAACATGAATAAATTGTTTAAGTATTTAAATTTCTCCCTAACGATGAAGATTCAACAAGAAATCATTTTAAGCCTTTGAATCAATTGAATCGGCTTTGTGAGCCCTAAAATTCTTTTGTTGAGATGCTTAATGATGGGATGATTCACTCACTTCTTTACCAATCCATCCATCCATCCATCCATGTATCACTACCATGTTTTCCTTCCATCCTTTTCTCTCTATTATGTCTTTTGTTCAGAAATTTTTCTAACTATCTTGAATGATTTCAAAATTCCTTTAAGGTCTGGCCATCACCTCAGGCAAATATCTTTATCACAGCTGTTAACATCTTCACCGTGGTCATCACATTCTTCATAATTAACTTCACCATCAACAACTTTTTCATCATCATCTTTTACGTCACAGCTTCTACAAAAAAAAGTCGACCCTGAATGCACGCGAGACATATTTGTGATCTTGTGACAAATCCAAAAGTCATCATCATCATCATCGACGTCGTCATCATTTCCCCCGGAGCATTTAGACGTTCCCACATGGTCTCTTCCACTTTGCCAGGTTAACATTTTCTTAATATTATTCATATTTGTTCATAAATTAATTATAATAATTAAATGATTTATTCATATTTTATAACAAAAAATCAACTCAAATCAACTCCTGTAAAGAGTGTTATCGACTTTTGATTGTAAAAATTGCCGCATGGAAATTAATAACTAAAAATAGAAGTTTGCAATAAAAATTGAAATTCCAAATCCTAAAGTGGAAATTTTCAAGTCAATTTTGTTTCATATTTTATCGCATTTAGTTAGGTTTTTTTTTATTTATTTATTGTTTTTTTTTATTTCTATAAACAAAAAACAAGTGGTCGACGAAGTAACCGGTCGGCATGTGGTTTATGAAGGAGCTGTGACTTTCTCGAAGGAGCTGGGATCTTTCAGAACAAATAATGTCCGTGACTTGATCAGCCGACGACAGCGTCCTCTATCTCACGGAGACGACATTTGTACTTTCTTATGCACTTCTTAGTTTCAAACGAAATTATTTTTCATACTTTAAATCCATTCGTTGTTTACTTGTTTTAAGATCAACTGTTTCATCGATTTGAGGATGGCAGACAGTATCTCGTGTAGTAGACTATGCACGTGGCGCTCGTTAGGTGTGGTGATGATTGCGATGTTAGTATTGAAATTAATTTTACGGATGAATGACTGCTGATTATGCGATTGAAAGGACTGGACTATTGACTGGTCGATTGTTTGGTAATTTTTATTTTTATTTTGTATGAAATTTAAAACTTTTAAGAAATAAATTTAAAGCTGTTAACAAATATCTTTTATAATATCGAGTAACCTTTTATTAAATACATTTTTAACTTAAAAAAATAGTATAAATCTTCAGCCAGGTGTGACGCCTGAATTTAATAATATGGCACACCTGTAGTGCTATTCCATGAACAATCGCCTAAAGAAATTGGAATGAATGAATGAAATTCATTTAAAGTTGTGAAAGAATCAGGTGATTCTAAAGATGGAGATGCAAAATTAAAATTCCCACCTGGATTGCAAGAAATATCATCAGGTGTGATAGTATGTTAATTGAATAGTTTTTAAATCAATTTTTACTTTTTCTAAACACGATATTTTTTAAATCAATTTTCAAAAATTACGATTTAAAAGAAAAACTAATGAAATTTGTAACATTTGAATTTGTTGAACGAAAATCTATTCAGCAATTAACAAATGTCATCTGATAAATACATTCACTTAACCAACATTAAGTACATGGTGCATGCGATTTTCAAACCAGCACCAATTGGTGAATTAATATCCTCGTCATGAATGTAATCAGACTTCTAATTGGTGAATTAATATCCTCAACGTGAATGGAGAGAAAATGAACTTCGACACCATAATAACGCCCCAAACATGGTTTTATCCTGCTTTCACGTTAAGTTAAAGATTTCCTGAGGCCAATTGGGGCCAATTGACGAACTCTAAGCGAATATTTTCATGCGATTATTTTATTCATTTATTTGTTCTTGAAGTTTTATTTGGTTTCAGTGGCTTCTTATTTCAAATTTTAAAGGGCTTATTTTGAATTTAGTTCGTTCATTTGTGGTTTTTTTGGGGGACAAGTTTTTAACCAAGGTTGCAATAAGTTTGCAGAAACAATTCCAAGATAAGCAGTCGTACAACAAATGAGTCAGAATATATATATTTTTTTTTTTATAAATAACACTTCTGAAACAATTTCGTGAATTATTATGTATAAATTTAATGAAATACTGTATTGAAATTTTGTATGATGATGGAAATGTAATGAAATGTATCTTGTGACTAGTGTGACTAACATCTGTCAGCATCAGTTAATATGATAATATTAATGGCATGACATTAATACAATGGTACAATCAGTTAATACAACGATACAGTCAGTTAATACAATTATACAATCAGTTAATACAATTACAGTCAGTTAATGCAATTATATTTTCATCGTTTCTTAGTTTTACAGTGAAAGTGATTGATGGGAGAAAGATAATCCACGCTGATTGCCATTGATGTGACCAATTGCTGTGCGCGGTGCGTAACATATCGATGTCCGTCAAGCCTCGATGAACTCACCTGTCCTGAAATCAACCATGACAGGTCTAAGCGGTTGAAGTAATTTATTTTTCATTCACTTAACCATCAGTCTCAACCGTCTCTTAAGACTCTCTAGCGATGATTGTCTGATCATCAGTGGCATAGCTAGGGGGGGGAGCAGGGGGGCCACCCAGGGCGCCGCTCTAGGGGGGCGCCAAATTATCAATTTAACCCCGGGCGCCGAAGCACCTAGCTAGAAACGCATCTGCTGATCATGTATGCCTATGGAATTCCATAGGAATCATTAAGCTGATTGTCTGAGACAATTATTTTATTATAATTATAGCAATTAATGTGATATTATATAATTTATAATTAATATGTAATAATTAATTGATGGTTTTGAAGGATGGTTCTGGTCGTCCTCGTTAATGAAGAAATTCACAACTTTGTTAATTTCAACTTCTTGCACAAAACACAGTTTATTGGTCTCAAACGAGGCAGGATTGAGATTTAAACACAACGTTTTCTGGACTTTCTCAAGATCAGATAAAATATCGTGCCCCTGTTTTCGCCCCCAAAAAAGTTTTAGTTGACAACAAAAAACATAATTTTAAGTTGAATAAAATCATTTTGAAATTAAATTGAACACCAACAACTTTCGGTTTTATTAATATAAATAAATGGATGAGTTTATTCCAGTCAAGGAAAAGTGGAATCTCTTCTCACAAAGGTGTGATGCCAATGATGAAGATGATTCCAATTACGCAACTGATGATGATAATGATGATTATTTCAGTGATGATAATTACGAAGGAGAAGATAATCCTAGTGATGATGACACCATTGACGAAATTGAGAGTAACACCACGGCAGTGAAAAAGCAATAAAAAGTGATTGCAATCTCACTCACTCACTCCGTTTCGCCTCTGATCCTCCCAATATTTGGACAGAAATGGAGGTTCACAATCCGACGAACATTGCATTGAAAACGTCCCCTGGAAAATGCGGAAGTAACTCCATGCGCATCGAAATATGAGCACCCGCTACAGCCATCCTCCCACCCACCATCCACTCTTCTGCGATGATGAGGAATATGTCTCAATCGTGTCGCTGAGAATAAATAATATCAATAGTAATGGAACTTCTACAAGGAGTTTAACTTATTAAAAGCTTGAAGAAATCCTCAAAATATGGCTCTGGTTTTTATGGCTGTTTTTCGTGTCCAGGGAATTGGACGGTTATGAAACTTTAATTCGTAATAATGTAACAAGAATTGGGTAATTATGACGAATATTCGATTTTTAAACGAATTTAGACCTACGAATTCACGAGGGCGTCTTAGAAGCCAAGAAAAAGTCTGTTGGTGACGTGTTCAATCAAACATTCTAACGGGGAAGGACAGTTAGGAGGATGTCTGAATTGGCTCAACTGAGAAAGACTTCGCTAAGGATCAAGAAAGCTCCTGTTAGGCTCATTTCAGAGCATTGTGATTTCAACAGACAGCACAAAAGTATCCAGTACAAAAAACTCGTGCAAGAGAGGAGGATGAAAATCAAACAGGTTTGCATCTGGCTGCTGCTGTTGAGATTTTTATGTGCGATGGTTAAAGTGGAATTAATTTTTTCGTCAAGAAGTTGAAGTCGAAACTTTCAAAAACAAAGCAGTCCAACTCTGCTAACAGTGATTTTCAACAAATTTCTAACCTTTATAAAGCGGAGGTTTTTTTTTTAATTGTCTAGCATTGATAAGGATGATTAATTGAATTAATTTAATTTTTGGGGTTATTTTTAGATTGGAGATCAATCAGAAATAAGTGGATCTCGCGTCGTCTCTCCGTGTTGTATTTCTAACCGTCCTTCGTTACCGAAGACAGTTGAAGAATTTTTGAATGTTTTAATTGGAAGGAGCTCTTTCCAGCCCGAAAATAACAAAGAAACCGTTCGCCAGATATAAATTAATATTGGTTTTAAGTAATTAAAAGTAAAATTCTATGTTGTCTATTTTCTGATCGGGCATTTCCGAAGAGAAGGATTCATCAAGAGCAAAGATTCATCAATCGAATAAATGTATGACAAAAGTAAAAGTGGCAGACAATAAAACTCAGGAATCATGGAACCAACCGAAAGAAGGGTAGAAATTTATTAGAAAGTTCGTGCTGTCAAAAGTGGTTTCGACCACAGAATCTCAACGTCATCGTTCCTTGACACCTAACATAAAAACGCGTCTTTCGTTGCAAAAACTGATGCTGACCACTAGGAAATACGAACAACAACCCTCCAGCCGTTGGGTCGAATTCCTCGACTTGTTTATTTATCCATGTTTTTCTTAAGCTGAACCAACAGACAACTCAAAAGCCTCCGTGACACATGATGTCCAGACGAGTGAAACTCAGTCAAAAATCATTTTAGCATATAGCCTTAAATTCGCTAGATGCGAGAGTGAAGAAAAATAAATGACTATTTTTGCAAGGATATTTTCACAGAGGTTCTGATTTTGATTGTTTACGTTCAAAATTTATATTGGTTGCTGGGAAATGACGCGGTAGGGTCTATTTTTCCAATTCTGGTCGTGCGTCTGCTAAAAGCATTTCAATGGCCTCGAAAGGAAAAGATAATAAAAAAAAGAATGAGAAAGTTGAAAATAAAAACGACGATCCACTCGGTTACATCCCTCCGGATTTGTGCGAGTTTATTCAAAACAAAGCGAAGGAGGAGGAACCGCCACCAAATACGATTGATGATGCGCAAAAGAAAAAGTTCCTCAAGCAAATTGGCGAATTACAGCAAAGGGCGGAGAGATACGCACGACAAGTAGATGAGCTGACTCTCAACCTGACGCTCTACCCACCCAAATTTGAAAAAATTGAAGCCGACACGGTCGACATTTCTAAGTATTTGACCGACACTCTTGAAGAAAAGGAGGACGAGTATCGAGAGAAGAATGAGATCAAAGAAAAAGTCGAAGAGGAGCTGCGAGTCCAGCGGGAGGATCATCAACAGAAACTGGATGGGCTGAAGAAAGACCTGGAAGACCTGAAAAATGAACTGGTACCAGAAAATCAGAGAATGAAGGAACAGTTAGAAGAGATGGGAGAAGTAGAGGCTAGTAGAGCCAGATGGAAGCTATTATTGATAACTATCGTGAGCATTTGATGCAAAAAGCACTGAAGCACCATGCAGAGATGTATGAACGAGAAAAAGAAACAGTGAGGGAACTGTTTGAAATCAGGGAGCTTATCCCAACATGGGTGAAAAGAGTGGCAGACGAAAACAAGATCAGAGAAAAAAATAGGATACATAATATACTCAACATTTACAGATTAGAACTGAGCGATCTACTTAAGAAATACATAGGGAGACCAAATCAATTGGCAAGGAAGGCAATCTATGAAAATGAGCAGCTCAAAATAGTCATGGACAGGCAAGACTTAAAAATCAAATTGATCAAGGAGAACATGGAAGCCATGAAGAGGCGAGGTGAAAGTGACATACATGAAATGCACGACTTGGCATCCAATGTCAAGGAAAACAAAATCTTGTTAAAGTCTATGGAGAGCAATCCCTACATATCCATCAAGAATACTAACGTGTTGAGGAGGCAGGTTTTAGAAAGTGAGATCCTTTTGGACAAATCTAGAGAATATTTCGAGAATCTCAGGAAAGAAATGATTGAAGTAGTCTCAAACATCCACAAATTGGATGATGCAAACTTCAAGTTGCAAGGCATCATCAGATCCTTCCAAGATGCCCTTCACAAGATCCTGGGCGACCGACCAGAATACGAAAAACTGCTTGGCAACCTTAGGGTTGCTAGTTGTCTAGAAATTCTAGACAAGAAAAATAACACCTTTTCCCAGCAGGTCTGCTGTACTTTAGTGGATCCATACAAAATTTTCCAGACAGCTCCAGTTACCGGACCCAAGACGAACTGAGCATCTGAACCGAGCAATGTTAAGCACACTTGTCCAAGAGTAACATAACAATTGGTGATAACATTGTGTTTAACTTTATTTTAGTGTTCCAATTGAATTTTTGTGATTGAGATCATAATGTAAATTTATTGCAAATTTGGTGTATTGACCAGTATAAAATTACCGTAAGTGACAAACGAGGACACTCAAACAAAAACACGAGAAGTCGAACGGTTTGGCAAGTTCAGTTCAAAAATTTCCATAATGAGAACCAAAGATACTTTGCAAGTGAAATTTTCTTAAGGCAAACAGAGACACTGAGTGCTGTGACACAATTCCAAAGAACCATGTGGAATATCTGGAATAGTTGCTAACTCGACAAAAAAGCTCTGATGAAAGCACTAAACGAGATGTTATAATGAACAGTCCTTATTCCTGAGATGAAGAAGATTCTTCAAGCTTTTCTGCCTCTGAAAAATCAATCATGACCAAGTGAATAATATCCACTAAACAAGGGTCAGACTTTCTACCAACCTGCCAAAGTCTCAGGCAAATGCTTCACTTGTTCCTCTAGGCTTTCAGCAATGTTGGCCAATTCATCCAACTTCTGTATAGGAAGAGGCATATCTGAAACGTCTGCAAAAACATCTGACATTTAACACTGCTAATGAGCAGGAGGTGCTAAGATTAAGTCACAACTCTATAAGCAAAATCTTTACCAAGTTTCTGTGGCAGTTTGTCCTCCTCATCCTTTTGGACCTTTATGAAGCTGTTTTCCTCATCACTGTTCTTCAGTGGTGTGGTGTCCACACTTGGGTCGAATTCAGCTTGGGATTTGTCATCCTGATCCTTAGGAGGAATGAGCACAAAAGACTCTGTAGGCTGAGGAGTTGCATCACCTGACTTTGGCAAAGATGGAGGCTGAACTTCAGGTTCTGGAATAAAGTCCAAGATTGCATCATAAGGCAGCAAAATTTCAACATATTGCCCAACAAAATACTAATTCATTAAACTCCAATATTAACCTAGGAGAGCAATTATAATTAAAACATAAGTAGCATCTTAGAAACACTTAATCTTATCAATGAAATTCAACAAACCAAGGACAAAAGACTCTGTGGGCTGAGGAGTTTCCTTTGGTACAGAAGAAGGCTGTGCTTGAGGTTCTAGTAAAGAATTAGCATCCTTAATTATACCTGTACAAAAATTGCCTAATTAGCAAAATAAGAGCATCTTGCCTGGTGTAGGAGCAAGATCCATTTTTTGAGGTGTGTCACTTTCTACTTTAGAAGGTTCCTTATCCTAAAATGTTGCAAATTTGCATTATGTGACTAGTGCCGTCTCGGTAAAAAAAAAAAGTGAATACCTTCTTGGTGGCATTCTCAACCTTCTTCTTGTAATACTTATAGCCCACGTAAGCCAAAGCTCCAGCTCCGGCTATCAACACAACTTTAGCTGTGTTTTTCGGAAAATAAGATGATGGACACTTAGCCATGGTCACGTTTTACGAACTTCTACGCACCAAAACGACCTTGCCGGCGTCTGGAAGCAGCAGGTCGGAGTTCCCTTATCACATAAACAAAGAAATAAATTTTTAATTTGTTCACTTAGTCACTTTGCGCATTATAAAATTTTAGTTACAAAAAGTGTAATATAATGATACCAGTATAAAAGCCGTAGATAATTCTTTTAGCTCAAAATCTGTACCTAATTTTTGATTTAATTTTTCTTATTATTTGTTTTAAATTTTTTTTTATTTTAAACCTTTTAAATAAGGTAATTCAGGGAAACTCTACATATTGCTAATTATAATTCAGAAGTTTTTTTTTAAACAATGAATCGTTACATAAAGATTGAAGATTTTTTATTTTAATTAAATAAGTAAAAATTATTTTAGAGTGAGCTGTTAAATAAGGACGTCAAATAAATTGTACAATTCAACTAGTAGAGACATGCATGCATTTAATGTTTAACGTAGAAATCACATTTGATACTAAATTATAGTTACTATTAAACATTATTATTAAAACATAAGTTTGTCTCTACAGTTAACAATTTGCTAGCCTGATTTTGTATGCTGTCTCATGAACATATAGAAATTTCTTAATAGTGTAATAAGTATTTTTAAACTATCATGACTAGATTAATTGGCTTCCAAGTATTCGATTTAATGGAAGTTCAATCAGGATCCCTAGTTCTATGCTAATAAATAAACTGTGGAGCAACTTGTAATTCGGCGTGTTCGGGATGTAATGAACAATAATTTCAAAGTGATTGTTGTTAATCATTTTGTTTTGTCCTTGAGAATTCTGATCTCTGTCTTATCTCATATGAATCCTCCACCTGTTCCACCACATTCCGATTTGTCAGGCATTGGGATTCACCAGCGTCTGCCATCGACGCCGGAAAGATCACATAGCCAAAACTTTGTTAGGACTCCAATAAGGCGTGACTTGCCACCTATTCCTACAGCCCAAAAATCTCAACATGGAAATGATTTAGAGAATAACATGAAGGAAGAAATGAGGCAACGAGAGCTGGAGGAAATGAGGGCTAGAGTAGCTCAAATGGAAAAAACCATGCGCTGGTGGTCCGACTGCACAACTAACTGGAGAGTAAAGTGGAGTAAGGTGAGGAATGAAAGGAATCAAGCCAGGGAGGAATGCAGATCATTGAAATTCAAACTAGAATCTTTAGCTAAAGAAAACACGGTGCTTAAGAAAAACATGCAGGATCTTGAGTATCAAATCAAAAGAAATTCTGATAATTGCAGGATGGAGACTAAAAGTTTTCACAGTGATCAAAGTTTTGATAAAATTGATGTTAGCCTTTCTGAATCTCCAAAAACAAAATTGGGAACAGAGAAAGCTGATAATAATACTCCCCTTACCATTGAAAACTGTAGACTTAATTCCTCTGAGCCAAAATTGTCCACACTTACATCTTTGTCTGCTGATGACATTTCTCCTGTTGAGCTCAATAAAGCCATCATTGAAACAAAAGAAAAATTAATAAAGGAAACCAAGTAACAAAAGTGTGACTTTAATGTCCAAAGAAATATAACTCACATGTATTTGATTGTCTTGTAGAGAGAAACTCAAGATAACTGAGACTCTGAGCTCAGTCCAGTCTCAGTTAGAGAAGTTGACAGAACAATATGAAGAGCTGCACAAATCAAAATTAGACTCTGATGAGGAGGTGATTATTGATGTTCATTTTTACATATTATCTATTGAACATTCTGACAAGTCTTTAGATGAATTGTTTTTTTAATTGTTCGTTTCTTTTATATAAAATTTTTATTATTGAAATTGAATTTATTGAAACCCAATTGGTCCAATCAGATCATTCGACTGAGGCAATGGAGAGAGGAAAGGATGGAAGCTATGAAGTCTGATCTGGAAGATGGAATGATGAGTGATACTAACAGCGAGGTTAACAACAGATTGACAGATCTCCACAAAGAGGCGAGTCTTCTTTATTAATATCACTTATATCAATTCTTTGTATCAATATAGCTTCCTTATATCAATTTCACCTGAATCCTTAAACAAATTAAAGAATTTTCAACTCCATATTGATTCTCATCAACAGTTGGAAAAGATGCAGCTGGAAAATGCAGCAGAGTGGGCTCTGAGAGAGAAACTTGAAACAGAAAAGCTGTCTCTTGAAAGAGAGAACAGGAGGTTGAAGAGTGAAATAATCCACGTCACAGAGGAACTCACAAAGAACAGACTCTCAAATGCTACAAATTCTCTTGACGCCAGTGTCTCGCTCTTACAGGAGGAAATCAATGAAAAAAATAAGGTCTCCTTGAATTGCTTTATCTATTACGCATCTATTACATTTTTCATTAGAATTTCCAAATTCAAAGAGGACTATTTATGATCTTGTAGAAGAAAAGTCTAATTGGACATTCCCTGTTAATAATCTATGGGGAGATGACATTGTAATTCATTTAAACAAACATTTTGAATGTTAAGCATATATTATTTTTATTTTATTTTTTTTTGAGCAATTTTATTCAACCAAACATCGCAATAACAAACACCAAAGCAAACATAAGAAACCAAATAAAATAACTCATGGGTCAGCCTTAAGGAAATGATGAGTGCTTCTGCTATCAGACTGACCCTCATTAACACGTTACAAGTAGGCACCATAAGAACAAAAGTAAACAAATGAACTACTTAAAGAATACAGCATAATATGTACAACTTATAAGACTTTTTAAACAACAGGTAAAGAATATTGAAAGGACAAGATTGAAATTGATCTTTTATTGATAATGGAATTGAAGAGTATAATCTTGGACTAAATATTGAATAGAGAAGAGCTTGAAAGTAGATTTAGCAAATGAGGGACTGTATTCATGTGTGGAATGAAGAAAGTGATAACGGTTATAGTAGTTGCTACTGTCAGAAAAAAACCTGTAAATATCTCGGGAAGGGCTTTGTAATCATAAGAAAACATAAAAAGTGCAATTTGTAAACTATGGATTTGATGAATGTTTAATAGGTTATTGTTAACAAAAGTTGACTTAGTTGAATATGAAAATGGTAACAAGAAAACAATCCGAATAATACATTTTTGTAAAACATTTAATCTATCTAAATGAGAATCTATATATTTAACACTTTAAAATTACCTCATCCACAGAGCAACTAGAATTTCTTATTTTTCTCATTTGAATTGTGAAAATCTTTTCAATTTTTTTTTTTGCAGGAGCTTGCAGAAATCAAACATGCTCACGGGCGCCTCAAAAAACTTTTGCAAGACCGATCCTCGGAGCTAGAACATTCCAGAAGCAGGGCAGAACATTATGAACTGGAGGTGAAGAAGTTGAGGACTAGAGTTGAAGAACTGAAAAAACAGCTGGCAAATGCAGAGGATGAGGTGACAGCCTTTGCTTGACCACAAAGGCTTGATATCACATAAAAAGTTAAAGTTATAAAATTAGCTTTTCACTTTTCAGGCTGATCAGAGCTTGATTCAGATGAAGAAAATGCAGAGAACCATTGAAGAACTTCAGCAACAGCTTGACAGCTCTGATGTCAAAGTTCAACACTTACAGAGCAGGTAGTCTGCTAAATTCAGACTATCTTATCTTATCTACCTTAAATTCTTGATTTAAATGTGTTGCTTATGACCTAAAATCTTCTAAATATTCAATCTAACACAAAATTTACTCAAAAGCTAAAACTTTAAGTTTTTATTTTTGATGACTGAGGAGGTTATTTTAGGTTGAGACAGAGTAGAACATCTCTAGTTGGTTCTGAGGAAGGGGAAGATATCACATCAGATGCCATGTCTCTTGATAAAGATTGAGAGGCATCATCATTTGTCAATGTATTTATATTTCGTATTTATGTCATTTTTAGTGTATTTATTGTTTCTAATTGTGACCTGTGTTCTATGTACTAAGTGTTTGTTAGCTGCGTTGGCATAATTGTTTTGAGCACAAGTTAATTTTTTATAATCGAAAATTCTTTAAATTCTCAAAGTCATTTAAATAAATGTTATATTTGTGAGTACAAACATCAATTGTTGGCTTCTTGTAAAAAATCAGTGGGCTTTAAGGCTTGTCTTGGAACACTCCTATCCGATTTCAACTAATTTCATTTTTTCAATAGCTTCTTGCTATGGGTAACATTATCAAGATGTAACTACATTTGGAATACTAGCATCAGTTCTTTTCGACATTGGAGTTTGTTGAAAACACTGTAATTATTCTTTTTAATTGATAATGTTTAAATGACTTTGTTTTTAATTTTCATGTTGGGAGATGAACATCACAACATTATGGAATTTGTGGAGAGATATTTTACCAAGACATGGAATTTTGCCCTTCTTTTATATTATCAGTATTATATTACTTGTAGTGAGGAAGCTGGGAATCTTAACTCAGAAGGAAGTAAATGTTCACTTAGATTATGTTTAGGTCATTTTATTTTGTGTTGGTTTAATTGGCCTAATGACTCATCTATGCTATGATTTCTGTTAAGGCTATGAGATAAATGCAAAACAAGTGGGCCAGGGAATGCGTAGTTCACCTGACTCGGTCAATTATTTCGATTTTTTGTTAAATATTAATCGAACTAAATTGCGTGTTTAATTGCCAATGAACTTGAGTCCTAAGGCGGTAAGACTGATAAAGACTGCCAGTGCTGGATGCCAGCTCGATATCAACAGCTGTTTGAAATCTCTTGTCAAACGCACCTATGGATTGTCTGACAAGGTCGAAGGCACTTGAATGGGCTGACGAAAAAAAGTAAAGCCATCTTAGGATTAAACGAGCTAATTTTGTGTTAGCGAGGGGTCGGAAACCGCACTCGACCACTTAGATATCATATGACCAGCACTTAATGTAGTCTAGCGCTCGCGAATTATATTCATGAAAAATATTCATTAAAAATAAATAGCTTGAAGGTGATGATAAATATGTTTTCACCATCTGGATTCACATCAGAAAACGCTAAAGTGTACTATTGTGTAATGAGCTATTGCGTAACCGCACAATATTAAAAAAATTAATATTAAAAAACGACGAAAGTTGCTTTCAACGACAAAAAATGTTTAATGAAGATGCTGCTGAACAGCGACCTCCTGAATATGCAAACGCGGGCTTGCGTTCGGTGCATCAGCACCGAACCTTGTACTGAGCATCCTATCAAAAATTTCTAATGCACCTATATAGAGGATCCTTTGGTCTCGCGCTGATATGGGCTAAGTTGATGGTTAGGGCGATGAGAATTTCTGATTCCTAATTTGTAAAAAATAAGTAATGATGGCCAAATTGCTGCTTTTTTCGATTTTGGTCGGAGTTTTGTTTAAATCCGGATTTTCTGCAAATAAACCTTTGAAAAGGGACATTGATCAAGATGATATGGCCTTTTGTAATATCTACCTCTATGATTCTAAAACGGGAGATGTGTGGGATGAAATGAAAGCGAGAAACAACATCCATCTTGTCAAATACAACTTGGTATTTGTTGAGTATCTTCAAGAAAACTTGACTGATCCCCTGAGAAATGTGAATGGCAGCAACTTTTACAAGTTGGATAATTGGTACCAAGCTTTTACTCCAAAAGGTCTGAAACTGCTCCCCCTAACCCTGAACTATGATGCAGACTTTTTGGATCTGCTGTCCCTAGGTGTCAAGGAACTCGATGTTCTTGTTGTAGATGGTCCTGGAAAATGTCTCCTGGAGCTTTCTCACCAAAGTAAATTTTCAACACTTTTAACCTTTATGGCCACACACTTTCCATATGATGAGGAAATGTGGAGGTATTTAAATGGTCCATACTGCCATCAGAAGATTGAAAGAAATGACACAAAAGGAAGGTTTGTTTATGAATGCTGCAAAAATGATAAAGATAAAGGGAAAGATTGCATGATAGTTGAAGAGACAGACTACATAAAGTGTTTTTATTTTGCCATATTAATCATTAAAATCATTTTTTTCCTTGTATGTCCTTGGATCGTCCAGATATTGTTTTTTCAAAAGTCTCTCGAGAGAATTAATTACACCATCCCAATTAGTGACCCAGGATTAAAAAAGACTATGCTCATCAAAAGAGTCAATTCAGAATATGAAACCATTAACAGGTCATCTAAATATTCCCGACCAAAACCAATGCAACAGTTTAGCAATTTTCGAAGACTTGTGAAGCCGATTCCCTCAGATGAAATAGTTTCGGTGAATTTTCGACGATTGGATGTTGTTGTTGACCACAATGAGCTCATGTCAAAGAATGAGTCTCCAGTTCAACTTCTCCAGTATTTATATGCTAATCTCATCAGATGTGATTGTACAAAATCTGATCCTTTCAGAACCTGCTGTGGAGAAAGTTTGGTTGGAAGCTGGTCTCCAAGCTTCCTTTGGTGCAAACTTCAGAAAAAATGTGAGACAAACAATTCATGCAGGGAATGTTGCCCCTGGCTGGCTATATTCAGATGTCTTGGCTATATTTTGTTTATAGCAGCAATACCAGCTCTCTTTTACCTGAGAGCCATTGTGTTTTACACATTTGAGAAGGAAGAACAAGAAGATAGATATGATTTCCTTGATGAACAGGGATTGAATGTGGATGATGTGCGAGCCATAACCCAGATACTAGCAAGTCACTTCTGTTATTTAGGATTGATTTTGTGTTATCTGATTTCATTCATTGCCTTTGCTGTCCTTAGAACGCTATTTCAAAAACAAGTGGATTCAGTTGTGAACAAATCCATAACAGATTTCAAAAATGTCAACAGGTTCGAGTGCTTTCGCATGATAACTGCCCATGCTGTTCTTCCTTTCGAAAAATTTGGAATTTTTGGAATCATTGTCGGTGCTTTCTATTGGCCTTTAGCAATACCCATAGCCATCCTTTTAACAATTTTCTACTGCATACCGGTTTTGTACATCACAGGGCGCTTACTTTTTCAAGACAGGCCAAACTGTTTGGTATCCTCCTCTTCAAGTGCAAAGTCACAAAATGCTCATTCTATTTCTCGTGGAGTTTCATCACTGGCAAGTTGCTTTTTGTTAGATTTCATAAGCCCCAGCAGAAATGATGGTGTGGATGGTCAAGAGGAAAAAATGCAAAAAGCAAGGACACTACTATGTTGTACTTTTAGTTTCAAGAAAATAGTGTCATTTTTCAAGAATTTGCTGTTTGGGCTATTGCTAGTTGTGGTGATTTTGTCTTTCTGTGTCATGTATGCTGAAAGTGTAGGCTTTTTGGTCGAGGTATTCTTTTTGTTTTTCTTGGGTGCTTTAACGTACAATACCATAATTTATTTCATCTTTGGCTGCTTCATGGTGTTACATCTGTGTCTGGCACTCCATTATGTCAAAAGGAGATATTTTCTTTACAGTAAGAGATTGTTCAAAAGCATTCAGTTGAAACTTCAAAAAGATATATTGGAAAAAGTTATGAGAAATGAAGTCTGCAAAGAAAATTATGCTTTCAAATACTTTGGCACTGGTGAGTGCACTAAGGAGCGTGGCTCAACTGACACGAACTGCAATGAGTTCACAGATAACACAAAGGTCAAGAGATATTGCTCAAGCCACGTCCCCATTGAAGGAGAAAGAGAAGAAATTGATAACATTGAGTACTTATCAGGCCACCTTCATTGGACTGTCAATTCCCTGGTGTTGTTTATTGATGAAAATGATCACATGTACATGCCAAGGAATTTGTTTTGGATGACTTGTGACCTAGGCACAGTTGACAGCCCTGGACCTCTTTGGAAAACTCTCATAATGACATTTACAGTGTTGTTGTTGTCAATGTTTTATTTAGGATTGTTGCTTTTAATGTTTCTGTCAGTTGAAGTCAATGGAATGTCAAATGTGATGCAAGATTTCATTTTTTTTGCTTGCTCCTGTGTTCCAAGTATTGCATATTTAGCTTTCCAGTGTTGCATGCAACAAAAGTCATCAGAGTACATTGTTGGCGAAAAGACATTGTGTCTGATTAAAAGTTACAGGCGGTCTTGGCTGGTCTCTGACCTTGTTTTCGAGAACCCAGAATCTCCAAGCCAGAGGGCAGCTGACTCAAGATCAAGATTTGCTGGAGATAATTATGGCTTGGACAGTTCTGTTAATCCACAGTTACATAATGACTACTGTGACTCTAGAGTTGTGTCATCTGAGCATCAAATGCCACTCAAGGTAGACTTGCTTATCACCCTGAAGGACGAAGAAGCAAGAGATGGGATAATGAGGGGATCCATGGTGAGTAATGGATCAGCACATTCACTGAACTCAATCACGCAAACTAGTCCGCAGGAGGTTCTACTTCGCCGAGGTCCTGCTCGACCGAATGCCAACGCAGTGCCAAATGTCCAAACCGCCAATCTAATGCAAAGACCCCTCCTTTCCAGTGCTGCTGACAATGCATCATCAGATAGTTTCCCAGCCATCGAAATTGAACTCAATGACTTGAAGGTCGGCTTGGATGATCAGACTACTATTTGAACGAATCTTATCTTTTTTAACCGTGAAAGTATTCTACTTTCCAAATTCTTTAGTGTTGATGGAATGATACAATGCCAAGTTAGCAACTAAAGCAAATTTTCAGCCATGATCTGTGTTTTGCATTGATTGATGTAATTAACATTAAATTTCCATAGACTTTGTTTGTGTTCATAGTTGGTGTTTTGTAAATACTTCCTTTCAGGTACATAAGATGTAATTGTCACGAATAAAAAATTCACAATGTACAAAAACAGCTTTTAATTCTGGTTTGTTGGTTATTTACAACTAAGAAACTTGGTGTTTGCATTCAGAAGAGCAACATATAGAACATTCCTGGCAAAATATTACCTTGGCAGAGTCTTCAAATGGCAAAATGTACCTTGAAATGTAAAATCTTTTTAGAGGGAAATAAAAAAAGCAAATAGAAATTGGGACATACCACGGGTGAGTCACTACGACTGAGCATGTGCAACCAATCTGGAGATCTTGTACCATTTGCTTGGGAATCAATATCTTTACATAATTTGTTCCATCGACACCAAAACCCTGTGGGCCGCTTTTCACGGTGCACTCAAAGAGGGTTAGATGCCCGGAGCTAAAGCCACAGGAGATCAGTTCACATGTCAGTGCATGGTCATTCCTTTCCATTTTTCCAGTGCCAGAAACTAACTTCAGCTTGTGGTTTCTGAAGAGTTTGTCACGGTGCTTTTGTTCAATCAGAGCTTTAAGTCGTTTTGCCAATCCGTCTCTGAAAATAACATTTCAATACCAATAACTTCATTGGATAAAAGGCTATTTATATTAAACCATCACAGAATGACTTTCTAATAGCAATATTGCATTCGAAACGAGTGAACAAGATGCCAACTCAACAAATCTCTGTTTTTTCTTCTTGCCAGAATCAATGATATGGAGATCTTGTTCACTGGGGCAGTGTTTTTTTGGTGTGGAAAAATTGGTAAGAGCCGGAATGGTGCTTTGCCCATTCAATGCTTGCATTATGGGCCCATTTGAAAACTATAGACAAAATCACATTGATAAATTTTGCTTGTCATCAGCAGTTATAAAGATTATTCCTTATTATAATTGATAATGGATATATTAAATCTTCATTGGCTCGTGGTAGCCAAAGCAACAAAATTAAAAACTATAAAATCATAATGGACTTTCACAAGTCAAGCTAAATATTCATTGTGTTATTACTTCAGTTCTGTCTATATTGTCTGTTTCATCTTCGACATCAACAATAGAATTGACAAGTTCGTCATCAATATTTTCATCAGCAGAATCAATTTGTTCATCTTCGTTCAAGCTATCATCTGAACTCAAGCAAGAAAAATCAGCCACAATCTCTGAAACAAGAGATTCAGACCTAGAGTAATGTTAGTATTTAGGAATATTTTCAAAATATAGAATAACCTTTCTTAGGATCATTTATAGAACGTGAGAAAAAAGAGGACTTGTTTATAAACTGTTGTTTTGCATATTCTGAAGGCCTAGAAATGCCATCACGTTTTATTTTCTTAAAATTTCTAAGACGAACAAAATCGTCCTTCCCATGCCACAGCTGAACAGGAAAAGAGTTTCATAATAGGTCCCGTAATTAGTTACAAATTAATAAGGAAATTCATTAGGTATATATTTGTAGGTGCAAACCCAGCAGATACTTAGAACTGAAAAGATTTGTAATGATTATCCGGTGCACTTCAAATGGTCATGGATAGGGTTGGCCGAATAACATTATTAGCATTAATATTTATTAATTTATTCATTATTACCACAACGCAATAAAGCAACGCTTAAAACAGATAATGAACACTCTGAAAAATCCAAACCTTTCGCTTTCCCGCTGACATCACGTATCAGATGTCACTCATTAGTTACGCAAATAATGTAAATAACTGCCGACAAATGGTTAAAAATTACAGTAATATATTAAAACATTAAATTTTGGCATATAAGAAAATTGTTTTTTTTAATGTATTTATATGCAAGAGAACCATTTTTTGCAGTTAAAAATACTGCGGATAAAAATACAAACATTCTTTGCAGTTTATAAATAATACTGTTTACTTTTAATAAATAAGCGTGGTGATCTATGAAATATCGCCATGGTTAAACATGTTAGTATAAATTTGTTATTTATTGACTCAAAACTCCGCACTCACTTACTTATTAAGTTTAAGTTGTTTCTATTCAATTTCATTTCGACTTGTGTTTGGAAATGATGCACTTGCATAATTAGTTATTTCGTAATATTTTTGCAATTATTTCAGAACAAAACTGGTAGGAAATTAGCTAATAAGGGTGGAAGTTTCTTGAAGGCTTCGACCAAAAAGCTTAACAAACTTGTAAAGAGAGGCAAACTAAAGAAATCGGTTGGTAAAAAAACTTTGGTAAAAGTACTAAAAGAGCGAGTATCTGGAAAAAGAAATGAACCAGAAATCAAAACAGTAGTCGAAGAGAATGACATTCCCTTGCATGAAGCAGATTATGATTACTTTTCTAAACCTGGGCGAAATTACGATTTTTTGACAAATCTTCCAGATGTGTATGTTTGATACCTACTTTCAATGTCGTTATAAAGGCAAAATTTAAAATTCATTAAAATTTTTTATTGAACTATGGTAGTGATGAAGACAAAAAAACAAGCAGAAGGAAAAGAAAGAAGGTTGATGATGAGGGCCTTGAAATGTCTTATGAAAAGAAATTAAAGAGTAATCCAGATCATGATGTAGATGTACTTCCAATCAAGATCAAGAATAAAAGTGTCTACCTGCCAAAAGAAAAAACAACTAATGATGAAGAAATTGAAGATGATGAACAAGGTTGGTTTTTTGTAATAGGTTGACTCAAGTTTCAACTGGATGAACATGATCACTGCTATGTTCCATAGGCTCAGAACAAGTTGAAGAGAATGAAGAAGAAGAAGAAGAAGATGTCCCATACATTGAAAAATATTTGAAAAGAGAGATTCAAATACGTGATGCAAAGAACTCAATTTCTCAACTTTCTGCGGCTGTTATTCAGCATGGAAGTGAAAATGTAAGATGTTTTAATTCCAATAATATTAAAAGTTCTATTGACTTTCATTTTTTTATCCAAGGTTGAAAAACTCTCTAAAATTGTGGGTTATCTGAGGAATGCACATCCCTTTGCCATTCAAAGGTGTGCTATGGTTAACCTCTTTGGAGTCTTTAATGATATCATTCCAGATTACAAGATAAGACCCCTAACAGATGCCGAGAGGCAACAGAAGGTCTGATGCCATGTTTTACTAAAGCTTTAATGAAACAGTTTGATTGGTAAACAAGTTTTGATTGGAATAATCTCTTTTTAGATGAAAAAAGACACAAAAGAATTGAACACATATGAGGAATGTTTGCTGACTCAATATGAAAAGTACCTTAATATCTTGATAAGCTACTCCCAAGGTAACATTTATGACTGCTTTCAAGTTTTGTCTCGACAAATACTGTTATTATTATCATCATTAACTCATACAGGTAATGTAAAACTCGAAAAGGATGAACATTTGAGTGAAGGGAAAGAAATGAAACAAAAAAGGGTTTGTTTACAATATCATCTTGTTGAATGTGCTGATTTACATGATATCTTCAATTCATATTGAATGAGTTTCTTATGAGGCCTTCCAGCTAGAAGCTGTAATTATATAAATGATGAATTTTATAGATATTGAAAAGAAAATCAATTGAATACTTGGGACAACTTTTGGCTAGTCACCCTCATTTCAACTTTAGGACGATGATAATTGGAGCTATCGTCAAAGCCATGTTTAATCATGATAAGAGGGTAGGTTACATTCTGTCGGCATCTGACAAAGGCAGCTCTAATCTCAATGTTTTTGTAGACTTCAAACCTGGCATGTGAGGCAGTCAAAGTTATTTTCACCAGAGACAAATCTTATGAAGTCATTTTGGAGGTTTGCAAGTTGTTAGCAAAGCATAGGGTTTTCCTTGCTTTTACTGACATTTTTCCACCTGTTACAGATAGTCAGGCTCATAGGAAGAGCTGTGAAAGCAAAGCCAAGAAAAGTAAAGCCAAAGGTGAACCTTGCACTAAAGTTGTCAGATTTGTATATTTTCCAACTCAATTTTCATTATATTTTCATTTCATTTGCTAGGTGCTAGACATCTTCTTGTCTCTGAAAATTAAACAAATTCAACAAGAGGAGGAATCACGGCTGACTGCTGCTGAAATGAGGAAGAGAAATTCTGCTTTGTCCAAAACGGAGAGGAAGGTTTGGCTATTTAATAGGACAGTTATTAATATGAGCATTGCAATATCTCATTATTGAAATGAGATAACATATGAAATCATGACTATTTTTCATGAAAAGAGTTTCATTGATCACAACAATTTTACAGAGAAAGAAGCAGATGAAATATTTGGAGAAAGAGCTGGAGCAGGCTGCTGCCTTGGACAACTCAAAGCAGAAGAACAAACTTCGAACTGAAGTCATTAGTGTTGTCTTCCTCATCTACTTTAGGATCCTCAAGATGTCAGAAATTTCCAATCTTCTTATGAGTGTCCTTGAAGGCTTGGCAAAGTTAGTGTAAAATTTGGCATTGTAATAATAATAACCAGTTACTAATGGATGTATTTTCTTTGCTTCTTTGCTCAGATTTGCACATCTCATCAATGTCACATACTTTTCTGATCTATTTGCTGTGCTCACAAAATTGGTTGAGTCTGGGGTGAGCAATGTTTTATTGTTATTTTTATAAAAAAATAAAAGTGAAAATAGTATTTAGTTAAAAAAAGTATTGGAGACACAAACACAATCAATCGAAATAAATCTCGCATAATTCCATAATTTATCACAATTAGGTTACATACTCATACCACGGGCTTGATCCAGTGCGAGATAACATAGTGGAGTGGAATCAGTTCGGAAGGAAAATAGGAAAAATGATTGTAAAGAAGTTTCCACGTGATTGATGGAGTGAAGGAAAATGAAAGCGTTTCGTGACGTGAACGGATTGGGGATGTTTCCGAGCGGATAAGCGACAATATAATTATAATAATAGATCGTGAAAAATGGTGGATTGATGTATGGATGAATGAGAAGGAACCCCAATCACACACGTGCCAAAGCATAGGTGCATTTCACGGATCTTTTTGGTTGTGAACCATCATCGAAGTGGCATATAAACTGCCACTAATGTTGGAGGGTACTAGGGACACGAATAGGAAGTCTTATTAAATGTGGAAGTTTAGAAAAATCCAGATCGACAAGTAAGTTTTGAATTCGTGGTGTGGTGACGTTTGGTTGACGTTACAATGGAAGTAACGAGTCATTGCTTTTAAACTTCGCAGACTCATGGCGATCACTAAAAAAAAACATCGATAAATTCCAAATAAATCGCAAAGATTTATTTAGCGCATTCTCAGAACAATTCAACAAACTTTCAAAATAATTTTAAAATTATAATTAAAACTTGTAAAAAAAAACCCAATATTTAAAATCTCCTCCAGGTATTGGTAACCTGCCGATTTAAGCCTAACTCCGTCATCCTAGGAGGACAATCGAGAGTTTAACGAATCAATTATCGTACATATAATGTTGCAAAACGTCGAAAACGAATCTTATGGAGAATCTGGTAATGTTTTTTGAAATATTCCTGCTGCTGCATTTGTAAATAGTGGTTTAAAATGGATAGTTATTTTAAAAATAGAACATACTGAACACACTGTAGAAGGATTGTTTATTACATTGAATTTACCAAGATAATTATAACTATCAAAGAGATTACTTACTAGATCGAATTTAATCGATTAATCGATTTTAAAAAAAATCGAAAAAAAAAAAACCCTCCAGTGCGACTAAACACATCCGCTGTCGAAATAAGAACGAATGAAATCTCAGTTGTGTTTGTCAGCAACGTGCAATGCGTAACAATTAGTAATCATTAGGAATGGACTTTATCAAACTGCTCCACTTCAAATCCCGTTCCCGGTTTTAATTCAATACTGGCGCGGAGGGGGTCTGGGCTAGCCGAGTCCACCTCCCTTTTCCGAAGTTGATCTTGCACCAAATATTCACATCCACTTCCGGGTTAAATTTACGAATGAATTCTGGAGGGGGCATGGGGAAGAAATCTACTGTACACTTATACTAGTTCTACACTAGTTTTGCATGCTAGCCTCATGAGTTTATGTCTTGGAGATAAAAATTTATCTTCAAAGTGCGATTACACGAATTAAACTCGTGGAAGATCGTCAGACACCCGAGATTAGGAGGTCTTAACCATTAAACCATGACGGAGGAACTATATATGCCCTTCCAAGGGTAATCCCTTGCTTTACAGGCTGTTTTACGAATAAGGCTTATTAGATACATTAGTATGTCTAGCAGTGTGTTATAAATAATACGCTATGATTACCTGTTTATTAATTCAATTCAATTATTTTAATTAACGAAAATATAATTACCTTTACAATAATTGAATAATTACTTTAGACAAAACATTTTATTTAAGATAATATTTATTGAGCGGAAATAAAAATGTAATTTAAAAAAATCCTTTTTAGGAAAAATTAATTACTGCTTTTACATTTGATTAAAAAATTTGAAATTCACGATCTTTTTTTGGGAACGCTGCAAAACTAAAGCAGGTTATGTTACTTGATGCCGAATTTAATAGACAACAAAACGCCTTTGCAATTCTTTACGAACTTTATTTAAAAAAAAAAACATTTACAAATATTACATCAAGTGCAAATGTCTGAGTTGGACGAGAGCTTTATAACCAATTTGGCAAACACCGTCGAAACGACCTATTTCAATGGTGCAGTTGAACAGTATTTTGGGAGCCTATGCCTCCCTAGATTATTATCACTGGGAATTGATGTGATCATCTACAATAATCTTGTGAACATCCTGGATTCCTTTGCCAACGTGAAAATAGGAGTTTTAGAAAACTTTCTGAACCTTACAAATGCCCTTCTTCCGCGAATCCCTGGCAATCTTAACATAACATTATCAAAGGAATTTGAACAATCTCTTGATGGTAAAGTGGACCAACCTGGAAGCATCGAACGCTTCTTGAGCAAAATCATCAGTCCGATATTGAAGATATTTAAAATGCACTGTGAAGGAGATAGGAAGCATCTGGAAGACCTCCATCTGGTCTTCCTCAAAGTAATTCATTTTTCCTCTAAGAAAATTCTCAAGAGAGCATTGAACAAGGAGTATATCGGTTGGATGAAGTTGCATGTCCATACAAGATGTCTGAAGCTTCAACAAATCCTCATTGCCGGTATTGTAACATTATTAGACAAGGAATGTTTTGTTGAAAAAATATTAACTTACGATGTCATTCTCCTACTGAGGCAATGCAGTCAATCGTCAAAAATGTATTCAATTAATATCAGCGACTTTTATGAAAAATATCAATTGGAAAGTAAATTAGAAAAAATGCGCCCAACGTGGAGGCCGTTGCTCGAGGCTTGCGAGCACCTGAAAAATTCAAGCATCATATTAGGTGTCAGAATGTTAACAAGTATTCTAACCGGTATAACCTCTGCTGAAGTAGTAGCCAGTAATCTGATCGAGTGCCTCAGAGAATCCGTATTCGAATCACCAAACAGCGAAGAAATGATGGACGAACTGATAAGGGGAGCCACTGATATCATTCCCATTTCTTCTCTTTCTTTTGACGTAGATGTGTCCTATCTACAGCAAATAATTAGGATACTCGTTCAGACGGCAGATTACCTACATTCAAGATATATCACCTTTCGTCATGACGTCTGCCAGACACCTGTCTTCGTCACTCAATTCGAATACAAAAGTAAATTAATAAGCGCTGTGAGATTGCTGAAGTGGTTCCACTTCCTGAGCACGTATTGGGTTCAAAAGAATACATACTGTGCTCACTGGGAACTTGTAGAAGACGAAGTATTTTTTTGTTCACAAATGAGCGACTATCTGAAAAGTATTCTCCCCCAGGAAAACCGTATAAAAAACCTTGAATTCTACAAAGACCTTGCCAAAATTTGTCCTGTCATTTTCAGTTTCGGTGATCGACATTGGCTCTTTAATCTCATCTTGGAAGGTATTTGCCCATTAAATTCAGTTACTTCAAAGACATTCACGGTCAATCGAAAGAACATTCTCAAAGAATTCAAGGATTGCTTCAGTCTCAAAGTGGATGTCAATCTCCGTTGGCAGTTTCGATTCACGGGTGAAGTCGGCGAAGGCGAGGGACCAACGAAAGAATTCTACACACTCGTTTCGCACGAGTACCAGAAGCATGAATTGGGATTGTGGTTTGGAAATGCGCAAAATTCAGTTGCTGACGATCAAGCCAGCTACGTTGAGTCACCTAATGGTCTTTATCCAAAGATCGTCATGAGTTCAAATTCTCTTTTTAAAGAGTTATTTGTATACCTCGGAAAGTTCTTTGCCAAAGCACTTCTCGACAATATTCAGTTGGATTTAGATCTCAATATTGAATTCTTCATACGGTTGCTGGCGTTAATAAAAAATAATACTAAGACGGAATATATCGAAATTATCAACATTTCACTTGAAATGAACAGCTTTATTTGTCAGTTGCACCATGTAAAAGATAGGTTAATGGAGATAAAAAATGACGTGTCTCTCACAGAAGAACAGAGAAATGATCTGATAGCAAATCTACCATTCGATTATGACTATTCATTCGAAGACCTGTGTGTGAACTTCACAGTTCCTGGAAGTGACGAAGAGTTGGTAGATGGTGGAGCTGACATCATGCTCATTGCATCGAACGTCGAAGAATATATAAATTGTTTGGAGAGTGTAACTGATGATAGCCTGACGAATGCTGTCAAAGCATTTTACCGTGGTTTTTCGTACATTTTACCAATCGATGAGTTGAAAATATTTCTGCCCGAGGAGTTGAAAATTATTTTTTCTGGCGAACAACACGAAACATGGACTGTTGCTTATTTGAAGTCTTGTTGCTCATATTCAAACGGATACGACGCCGAATCTCCAAGCATTGGATATTTGTTCGAGGTATTGTCGTCTCTTGACCCAAAACAGCAGAAAGCGTTTCTGCAATTCACTACCAGCACTACTAAGCTTCCATTTGGTGGTTTAAAGAGTTTAAGACCTTCCCTGTCGATTTATAAAGCTGGAGACAACGATGGTAGATTACCATACACTGCAACGTGTACCAACACCATTTTCTTACCGGCATACAGCAGTTTGGAGATTACCAGGGAGAGACTTTTATTTGCCATGAATGAATGTTGTTCTTTTGAACTGGCATAGAATAGGCATTGATTAGAAAGAAGATGGATGGATTATTTGGTTATTTTTCCTTTTTTTCTGAATTTGTATTAATTTGAATGTTAGTATATGTGTTTAGTATTGCGTTATTAAATAAACGAAATGAAGTCAATCATAGTATTCTAACAAAATGACATTCGAATCGGAGAAATGAGAACTTTTTTTAAAGCTTCTGGGAAGCAGCCCAATTCTCCTTACTACAGTTAAAACAAAACCTCGGCATGAACCTGGCTAATTACATTTTTGCCGCTTGAAACCGTGAAGGTTGACCGCCTTCTATGATGTCAGTTGTTGTAATAAATATATTTACATTCTTATAACTATTCGCTCAGTTTTATTTAGAATTTATCAGGTATTGCTTGATATTTGGTCCAACAAATGTAACAGTCTGTGGTTTATAAGTGAAGCGTAATGAGACAGCACCAATGGCAAATACAATAGCACAAACTCAGAGGAGCTAAATCTTCCAGAAAAAGTTCTTGAGAATGAACTTATTTACACGCGGAGGAGGCAGTCTTGGCACTGATTGGCTTCTGGAATCCTTCAAGGGTCTCCGAGGTAATGCAGTACCTCCGGTATTGGTCCACTGTTATAATTTTTATATTAACAGTGAGTAGTTCTGGACTAAAACTAGCCGGCCAGCCTACAGTGATTTTTCGATAGAGTCAAACTAGTCTTGTTGTAATTGTGAGTTGCATTTTACAATAAATTATTAAATACTTTTCTTTTTCTTGCATTAACTACTTTCTTAATTATTTCCTTCCTCGACCGCTTGAAATGTGCTACCATCGTAAAATATGAAACTTTTGTAATAGAGAAAAAAATCTAGCTAAATCTCATTACGTTTGAGTGTTTATGAATGATTTTGTCATTCTTGTTGGTAAAATGGCTCCATAAAGACACTAATCACTTCATCGTGATAATAAATAAATCGTGTTTATTTCAATAGCAAGCCATAAGTATGCACGAAATGGACGAACTCTCAATATGGCAAACACTGTTGAAAAGTCCGATTTTGTGAGGACGGTCGAAAAATATTTTGGAAATTAATGGACAGGAGAATTGACAAAATTAATTACAACAACATCGTGGAGGGCCTGAGGTTTTTTGGAGTAGAAGAGCCGATCTCAAGAATTTTTTGTTCATAATTTGTCTGGTGATTTTGTGATTGACTTCTAATATAATAGACGGTTATTTTTATTTTTTGGATTTGCTGATAATCTGACACGTTACCAATAACATCCCCAATGTGGCATAATATTCAATAACTTTTTTGTCGAAGAAGATTTAATTTGTGCTCAAATCAAAATATTTGCTTAGCCTTGTTGTTGTTAGTTTTTGGTTGAAACTTAAAAAAATAATACGAATTTTGAGTATTCTTTATAATGAAACAAATCGTAATCATTTTTTACTGATCATCCTTAATGGCGTTAACAGTCCTTTTATGTTACGGCAGAAGTAATAATTTTGTTTTTTGTTTTTTTTTTTTGTGTTTTTGAGTTTTTTTTTATTGATTTAAACAAACAAGCTGTTATATAAATAAACTCAAAGGGCCAGCCTTAAGGAAGCGCACGCTTTCGCTATCAGACTGATCCAAACAAATCATTATATACAGTAAGCTTTTACAAAGAGTAACTTACAAAAACATAAACTATACAAGTCCACGCAATAAATATTGTCTATACGACTTTTTGTCATGGTCCTTAGCGCCACAAATTTTAGTGCGGTTTAATTACGTTATCCTTAATGTTTTGTGACTTATAAAAATATAAAATAATATTTTATATTCTTTTAAAAAATAAATTAATTAACTGATATTTATTTTAATTAAATGACTAAAAATATTTTAATTATATTAATTTATTTTTTATGGATAATATGAAGGATCTTTTATTTTGAAGTAGTATCTTATTTTTTAACCTGATACAAACCATCATCAAATAATAATATTTCCCCCAATTACAATCAAAGAAAACCTCAAACTTCACACAACTATGAGCGACGAAGCAGGTGCTTGTGATTCATCATCTTCAAAGTTGGATTTGTCAAAGACCGACTATGATGCCACATTCCAACGGATCTTCGGGAGTGGTGTAAAACCAACCAAAAAGCTGGGAACGGTTATGTGCAGCACAATAAATCTGTGCCTGCTGGAGGAAATTGATTCCCTTTTCATGGATGGTGCCCTAGATAACCTGAGAGATTACTTAATACTGATAGACTCACTCGTACCTCCGCTAAATTCTAGTCTCGAGCTAGCAACCCTCTTCGAGAGTACTTTTCAAAATAGGTCTATTGTCGGCAAAGGGAAGGTCCCCTCTCATTCCAAAAAACTTGTGAATAAGTCCTTCAGGTCTTTATTCCTGTTGATTGAATTTAACGCTCCAAAAACCAGACCCTTACTAGATATCCTGCTCAAAGTTTTCACTAAAGTTCTGTTTTATTCTCCGATTAAATCACTCAAAAGGGTCGTCTGTCGAAGGAAGTTTTGGGCTCTCGTGGAGATTAATTTGCGCCTGAACTGCGACTTCTTACAGCAGCATTTCTTCAAAATTGTCGCCATTTTTATTGCAAGATTGCCATCAATTACACTGAACGAGTTACAGTCTTATGATATCATTCCTTTCATAATGCGGCTTTCGAAGACTTCCAGCTTTGCCGAAGAGGTCGGTCAATTTTGCAACGCATACCAACTGGAAAGCCACTTGATCAACGAGTTTCCGCTATGGGAAACGTTTGAAGATGCCAGAAAGGATTTTCAAGATGGAAATGTCAATAAAGGGATCGAAAATCTGTTTTTTATTCTGGATAAGTGCAAGATCACACCCAGAATATTGATGGCGAGCAACTTCATTCCGTTGTTCAAAAGCGTCATCTATGACGCAGCATCGAACACTTTCTTAGATTCAAATGTCAAAATGTTTTTGAGCATGTCACTGCTACTTTATGGAGTCGATGTACATCGCTTTGTTTGCAGTTATGTAAACTTCCAGAATTTCGTCGAGAGCATTCGAGATGTCATCGATTACGTCATTGAATGCCCCCATGACGGATGTCATTTGACTCATACCTGTCACCTCTGTCCGATTCACTCGGAGGGCACACATGCGTCGGACATTTGCAATGACATCCTCATAGAAGCAGCTGAGTTACTGGAATGTCTCTTCGTCATAAACGAGCAGTGGGCAAGATGGTTCGACAGAAGGAATCACAAGGAGATTTTAGACAATAGCCTTTTCATTTGTCCACTGGCGGATTCCAAACTCGAAAACCTTCTCGTGAAGTCTTCCCACGACGACTCATTACAATTGTTCGTTAATTTAGCAAAGACGTGTCCTGCAGCTCTAAGACTACATTCACGCGTGGAACTTGTTAAACATACCGTTCTAAGTAACATCTGGAAGCAATTTTACAATGAGTTTAAAAATTTTACAGTCCCGAGGGACGAGTTTTTTGAGACCTTGAAAACAATTTCGAGTAATGAGCAGGCATTTTTCTATCCCTGGCAGTTTCAGTTTACCGATGAACTTGGGCAAGGAGTCGGTCCCACGAAGGAGTTCTATGCCTTGGCCACCCGTGAATTTCAAAAGCACGAATTGGGTCTTTGGATCGGAGAACCGATGATTGATCATTCAGGAGCAGCAGGGAATCTAAAACCTCAACCATGCTACACCCATTCTCACAATGGACTGTTTCCAAAAGCACCAGAAAGGAAAAATCGCGAAGAATATAGGATTCACTTCAATCTTCTAGGAAAGGTGATGGCTAAAATGTTTGTTGACAGTCTTTCAACAGTTGACATTCCTCTCAGTGTTGAATTCATGAGGCAGGCGTTTTCGAAGGCAAATGCCGTGAAACTGAGTAAGGGGTACCTCGAGGTGGCAGATGTGATGCCATCGATGACAAAAATGATCAAGCAACTCTTGAAGATCAAAGAGGACAAAGAAGCCGTCAGTCGTATTTGTTTCATCTCGGATGATTACAAGAAGACCGTGATTGAAAATATGGCATTCGACGAAGGATGCTCATTCAGCGATCTCTGCGTTAACTTCATGGTGCCTGGAACTAATAATGAACTCAAAGAAGGCGGGGAGGACATTATGCTCACTGCCTCAAACCTTGAAGAATACCTGGACTGCCTCGGCAGGGTAGTAGTGGAAGAGGGACCGTCTCTTGCAGTTCAGTCTTTTCGAGAGGGTTTTAACGAAGTCTTACCGATCGAAGAGATGACAGTTTTCACTCCAGACGAGCTACGGTTAATCTTCTGCGGTGAGGATGAAGAATGGACTGTCGAATACTTGGAATCGTGTTGCTTGTTCACCGATGGATACAACGTAAACTCCCCTCAAACTGGATTCCTCCTGAAGCTTTTGTCATCGTTCAACAAGGCAGAGCGGAGATTGTTTCTCAAATTTGTCTGCAGCTCTCCGACACTTCCTATCGGTGGATTGGAGTATCTGGTTCCGTGTCTGACCGTAACGAAGATGGTGAGTGAAGCAGATGATGACGATCGTCGACTTCCAAATTCTTCGACATGTTTCAACAAGTTGTGTCTTCCTGCCTATAGCAGCTACGAAATCACAAAGGAAAGGGTCCTGTTTGCCATAACTGAGGGTCAGAATTCATTTCAGTACATATGAAAGATTTTTTATTGGAGTGGCTGGATTTTGCTTGGCTGAGTCTTGTTTTTAATATTTAATTTGTTTTTAGAATAAAGTCTCACGTGAATGTTTTATAGATAACTAAATTTATTGGATGATTACGCTTTTTTCTAATAATCTATGCAGACGAGTAATGTCTCCTTTTGACAATCTCATAACTCCATAATTAACTGATAGTTACATTATTATTAATGGCTTGCTGATTTCTTGTTTTTCTTCTTATAATAATTAATAATTAAAATATTATCAATGTCCTTGTATTTATTATTGTTTATCATCAAGTTGCATATGATCGTAGTGTTGCTTCCTGCTGACCTGCTTATAAATCATTGTCATTCTTCGAGCGCGCTTCAAGGATTCCAAAAACTTCTCTCTATTTTGTTTTTTTTTTCGTTTGTGGTTATAACCTTGTAAACCGGCAGTTAAGACCGTAATGTGTTCCAGTTTTGGAGTGGAAAAGTTATTCCAGGCTCGCTTGTTCAGGAAATGAGCATCGTTTCAGTGTGTTTCGATTTAGAAAGTGGAATGTTGTGTGGAATAATCTGTTCGAACGTAGGAATGCATTTGTAGATGAACATAAATGATTATATTAATATCACCAATTCGGTGATTTCTTAGCAATGATTTGAAAGTCAAATGCCTTCTAACCTCGGCCTTGTGGATTTGTTAAGTGCTGCTTCGCCCTATTGAAATGAAAGAAAATAATTCCCAATTCATCCAGAAATTGAAATTAATTGCAACGAATAAATGCATTGATGACAGCATCAATCAATTTTCGAGTGGGTAATAAATTAATCAATCATCAACTTAGCATCCAAGTAAACACTTTCGAGATCAGATCCCGAAATACTGCTTTGAAGACAGGTTCTTATCCAAAGATCGCAAAACACACAAAGACTCCATAACAGTTGCAGAGCGATAAAACAAAACTTATAAATCAGAAATACAGGGAGATGGTGAGCAATAAAGAGAGAGAACGATTTTACGAAAATTGGGATAAGAAGAAATAGGAATTGTGAAGAAGACGAGGATGCGAAATCAGAATGCAGAGTTATCGTGATTCTGCATGCACCTTTGCATCAATTCACTGGCAATCATCGGCCAGTCAATACTCAATCTGTTATATACCTTGTTGTGCTGCATTCATCATCCAGTCTTCAGTGATTCATAGATACACTACTGAAACTGCTAGATGCGGATTCTTCGTGTAAAACCGTCATCAGAAAAGTATCTCAACCGCTAGGAATGCCGATGTTGGGTCCAATTATCAGTCACTCAGTTCTTATGACAATCTGCCTCAAGCACTCAGAGCAGATTCCAGAGATAAGATGATATCTTATAATAGGAACGTTGTTATGTTGCGATAATATAGGGAGATCCTTGGAGAATCAACTACTGGATGTTTTTTTTTTGGTCGACCTATTTTTAGAAACTGTTTATCCACTCTTTTCGGCACTCGCCATTTCTTCGCTATCTCTCCTTCTTTCTTGAGAGAGAGAAGAGAGAGAGAGAGAGAGAGAAAGAGTGATATTTTTTACTTTAAACAACCGACGATTGGTTAAACCTTTTGGCAACTGTTTTCTTCATTTCCATTCAATGTCTCCTCCTTCGTGTCCACATCTCTCTTTATCCTTCTCTGTTGTGAAAATGGACGGCATGCGCTTACTCCAGCAACAGCAGCCGGAATGCATCTGGAATTTCTTCTCATCATCCCCTTCATCACCATCCTCTTCATCATCATCCTCTTCGTCACCATCATCATCATCATGAAATCACTGGCATTATTATCGTCGATGATATTTTACCCCGTGTTTACCTTTGTCGCTGCTACGATCTTATTTCCTTTTGTTGGAATGTGATTGTTGTTCAACTATTTGCGGCATTCTGACATCAGAATGCATTTCGTGATATACTTAAATACTTAAAGAGAACCTTTCTTGTGCTTACAATTTGCATTTAAAAATCATTTTAAAAATTATACGCAAAAGTTTCACGTTACAAAGAAATTTCTTTTTGCTCTTCTCGGTGTGCCGTTGATTATAATCCGATAATAATTATTATTCCGGTACTGGGAATCACATCCGATGTAATCACCTTCGTTATCATCGGCACTATTATTAGCAATACTGCAACTGTTGTTGTTGTTGTTATTGTGGCTGGAAACCCTTTCCACCTTTTCCATCTCTCCTCGAGGCCCAGCTCGTTGTGTAGGTGCGCATCCGAGCTCTTCTGCGATATGTTATCTGGAAGCATCTGCGTTTTGAAAGTGTTGCTCCGGCAGGGATGTAAGCTAGTCATGGTTTTATTGCCGCTTAGTTTGGTTTAGTAATATTTTAAAACACAAATAGCAGGTAAATTGTTGGCTAAATTCGAGAAAGGTTTCAGTTTCGATCGACATTAAAATCGAGAATAACAAATTGTTATAAATCCAATTTCGTTCAAATAAGTAAACATTAGAAAAACCGTTGGATTGTTTCTTTGATCTGCCATTGTATATCAATCATCGACATGCGAAATACTGGTGGGCACAGTTTTGGGGACCAGAAGAATTCTGTCGAATCCGCTGAACAACAAAGAGGAGGGGAGTTTTCGATGGCAAGCTTTCAACTGGACGAACTGTTAAAAGAGTTGTCCAAAGAAGCTGGCTTCAAAACCAGGAGTGGCACGGCACAGAAGAATAGCAAGAAAAAGGGCATGATTACAACCAAGGATGGAGCTGGTAGGACGTTTCTGAGCTGGGAGACTGAAGATGGAGTTGGAGCCTTCAAGGACCAGAAACCGACTCAGATGCGAGGTGGTTACTTCTCAGAAGCTGACATCGACGTTGATAAAACAGTGAACACTTCTCCAAAACAGAAGGTCATTAACATTGAGTACCGTCCTAAGCAGAGATGTTATTCTGCCAAAGTCATCGAAAAGACGCAAACAAGGCAGGAGTACATAAAAGAAGAATACTTGGGAAACAAAAGTCAGAGCTCTGGAGCAAACAGGTTAGAGGATCAAGTCGCAGGCACTATCGCCGTCGACGGAAGAGCAAGTGCCTTCGGAACATTGTCTAACGAGATGAGTGGCAGACAGTTTCAGAGTCAGAAAATGTACTCATCCGATGTGGAAGGTATCAAAGTTGCACCAATACCTCCACCTAGGAAGCACATCGCAAGTCCAGATCATTCATTTACGTCTTCGAGCACTCACTTCCAAGCCAGCAGACAACAACGAGAGCCAGACTTCTTCTCCAACACTTTGTCTCCTGTTTCATCGACAAGTACTCTGCGCAAAGGCAGGTTTGAAACGACCAACTCTCAACATCTCTCGCCGCCTCTTGAAGTCAAAGGAATAGCTCCAGCGTCGAGCACCTATGAGGAACACCACTGGCTGGAAGAACAGAAGAGAAAATTGGATAGATCCAGGTACAGCGTCGACAGGATTACATCTACAGGTCGAGGAATCGACCACAGTTTTAGAAGTGGAAGCTTGGACATCGACCTAGATGATCTTGTCCAAAGAAATCTCACCAACAGGAGTGTTGCAGTCCATCAAATCTCCTCAACTCCCGGTGGAAGCGAAGTTGGATCAGTGGAAAAGGGTTCCTACTACATCTCCGGCATCGAGAGACCTGCTGTGAGGACTAAACTGCCTCAGACAAAGTATATCTTCAAGATAACTTCTCCAGATGACACTATCAAAGCACCAGCTCCAAAGAAAGTCGAGAAAGAAGTCTTTACGACGCACATCAGAGCTCCGCCTATACCTCCGTCGCCCCAGTTAGATCCAGGTATTACAAACAAGATAAATGTAGCCTAATCTTTACTCGCGCTGAGATATAAAGATATTAAGTAATGCTATGTTTCGTTTTTAAAGGCATAGTCAGTGAATCGAATCTCAGAGACTTGGAAAGCAGCTTGAAGCTGATGCTCGACAACACAGACAACTACAAAGAAGAGGTTTATTAATTTCAATGTATTCTCGCTTGATTTTATTTAGTCAAGAAGTGTCCATAAATGTTTCCACATTACCAAGGAGCTGAAGAACATGTTTGTCTCTAGATGATTAAGCACATTCCTCACTCTTAATGGTTTAACTAATCTTAAATCATGATTATTAGACGAAGGGATGCTAATTGCAATTACCCGGTTTCAAATCTCGCAAAACAGGAACATTTCAACAAGAAGTTGAGGCCAAAGAAGGATGATGAAGTCATTTCTTTGGAACCCATAGGACCAGGAGTTCAACTCTTAGAGCCAGAGATTGGTACTTTGAGAGGCCAGACTTTGAGATACCAGGGTAAGGGTCTCAAGTGTAACAAATCGAGTTGACCTTAACCAGTATTTATAAAACAAGCCTTGGCAAGCTACTACTTTCTGGCCATTATTGTTACCAATGGCTGAATGTTTTAACAGAGACTGGAATGGCGCCAAGAATGGAGTCAAGGTCGAACTCCTTGGCCCGCCATGTGGCGACTCCGAGAACCCTGAGCCCTTCAAATCAAGGATGCAACACCCTCAACAGCTACCCTAACCAAACAAGCAACTTTTCAATGTATGAGACTTATTCTCGCCAAGCCAACTCTAATCCCCAGCAGACTACTTTTCAGCCTCCAGTGCCAACCAACATGCCAAGCCATTTCAGCCGAAAAGATACCCTGGAATACGTGAAGCCGGTAGGTGATGTTGTCAAATGGAAAACTGATTGGAGTAATTATGGTTAATGGATGCGATAGGACGATGTTTATGGGGTCGTGTCAAAATTTAGTCACGCAATCAGGCCAAATCATGCGCATCGTTATCTTGTTATTTTACGTCTGCCGGAAGCGCTACTACTTCCTTGGCATTTCTAATTTTTGATTGTTCTCAATTCAGGATGAGCAGTTTTTGCAATCGAGATAAAAATATCGAAATTATCTTTCGTTAAAAACTACAATCTCACTCCTGCAAAATCAGAAACGCATTATTTTCTTATCAGGCCGACAACTTTGCAGCTCAGCACCTGCAAACAGGTTCTCAGCAGCAGCAGCAGCATCAACAACAACAACAGCAACAACACTTCCAACAGCAACAACAGGTTCAGCCATTGGGAGCCGGATATCAACCTTGTTTCGTCTCATCTCCAGTTGGAGGAGGATTCAGATCTGAGTACTCTTCAATGAGTTACACTCAAACGCTATCGAATGGACCAGTATCCTACCCCCATTCTATGCCGACTTCTCCGATGATGGGCCCTAAACCACTGGAGTGCATCTCGACCAATCAAAGCCAACATGAAATTTCGGTTCCCATCGCCGTGGAGGGGAGAAAGAGCAACACCAGCAACATCCTCTTGTCTGATAGTTCGAGCCAAAGACACATTTCTTCATCGGCCTCAAACTTTAACCATCAGGAAAGTGGAGGCTCAAGTTACTCGGTCAACCAAGCAGCCAAAGAATCAGATTTGATCAGTTCTTCTCGCCAAATACCTGTCATCCAGGAACAAACAAAGGCAGACGATGCCTACGTAGCAAAAGGATCTACGGGATCTCTAGCTGGAAGTTACAAGCTAGAGGATCGGGTGACCGAATCTTATACGGTTGTCGATAATGCTTCTCACCATGCAAGCCCTGATGTCAATCGAAGGTAAATTGGTGCAGAATCGGGGCTAGGGTTAGGTCAAAGGTTAAGGTTAGATTACGGCAAGTTAAAGTTAGGTTTTAAGGCTGAAAGTGGGGCTACTTGTTTTGTGAAATACTCTTCTGGTTAAACTATGTAGGATAAATAATCACAGTTTTTCATTGGTTCAGCACGAGTTTGAGACTATCTCAGGGTATTTTTAGATTTTAACGAGAGTTTTTTAAGTTGAAACTCGGAGGAACGCATTGAGAAGGAAATTGAATTACAGAATCCAGATTCCTGCTGCTTTCGTAAATCCAGGGTCTTTATTGTTAACGCCGTTCAAAAATAATTGCCTATCATTGGGTTTATTATCCTAAAAACAAGCCAAATATGTTTCGGTAAAAATCAAATAAAATCTTAATAGCTGGACTGTATCTCCCTCCTCCAACATCGTGGCCACAAATAGTTCCTCCTGTAAGATCGAAGGTCAAAGCGAGAGAAGGACCGAGAGTTCAAACGCCCAAATTGTCGAAAATCAGTCAGCCAGTCAGGCTTCTTTGACAGGTTTCGTACATGACTAGTAAAAGAATAATGAAATTAATTATTGATAATAATAATATTTTAAGTAGCATCATAAATAATAGCTGAGTGATGATAGTGATGACGACGACGACGGCGATGATGATGCTTATGCAAAAGGAATTTTCTACTGCTTAGATTATGAAGCCAAATTGGTCCGTGACACAGCTCACATTTGGCACAAGCCCCACATCACCAGACAAGAAGGTTTGACTTAAAACCATCTCCTTTCAAAACTTTAAGAATATCCATGACTGTATTTCATTTCAATCGGATTAGGAAAAGTTTTAAAATCTTTCTTTGTTAAAAATAATTTTCAATCTTCAGCCGTTGAAATGTTGCGGAACAAGCCGTCCGGTTCTTTCGTCGTCAGAAACAGTCACAGCTTTGCAGGGGGCTACGGACTGGCCCTCAAGGTGTCTCATCTGCCCCCGAATGTTCAGGCCAAAGGAGGTAAACGATGACGATGATGAAGATGATTACGATTATCATAATTGTCATTATTGTTATTAAATAGATGACTATGAAGCCAACTTGGTCAGGCACTACCTGATCGAATCGACGCCCAAAGGGGTGAAATTGAAGGGGTGCAGCAACGAACCGGTGTTCCGTGAGGCGCCTTATCTTAATTATCATTAGCCAATCAGCTTAATTATCATTAGCCGATCAACTTAATTATCATTAGCCAATCAACTTAATTATCATTAGCCAATCAACTTAATTATCATTAGCCAATCAACTTAATTATCATTAGCCAATGAGCTTAATTACCGTTAGCCAATCAGCTCACATTATTCATTGATTAGTTAATACTTTTATTATTGAATAATATGTCAATCAGTAGAGTTTTACCTTTTAAATTGGCATTTTCATATTCGTCGACAAATTGCAATCAAATTAACCAACGATGTACTGGAATAGGTTCAAGTGATTGTGATTGATTTCGCAGCGAGTCTGAGTGCACTCATTCATCAACATTCAATCACTCCGCTCTCCCTTCCTTGTAAACTGATCATGCCGGAAGCAGGTTGGAACTAAATTCGTAATAATAATAATAATAATAATAATAATAACAACTCAGCTGTTGCGGTTGAGTTGAATGAATTTAATAATAATATTATTATTAATAATAATTAATAATAAAAACAACATATTATTATCGTTATTAAAAATATATTATCTGTCTAAATAAAATATAAAATTGTTTTGAATATAATTAACAGAAATAAACATTCATTTTCATAAAAGATGCCATTTTTAATGTGAGTTGTGATTTTAAAACACATCCACTCAGACAAGAAGCCAGAAGTCAAGATGGACAGCCAAATCGTCGAAAGCGACTACGCCAACTACAACAGCACCACCAACACCAACAACACCAACACCAACAACACCAACACCAGCAACACCAACAACAACAGCAACAGCAACAGCGCTGTCGTCAGCAACTTCTCCTCTTATTCTGCAGCAACAACACAGAATACAAATAACAACAACATGAATACAGCCACGACAATAGTGAAAGACAACAACAACACCGGCACACTCACCAGCGTAATCAGTAACTTTTCGACTAAAAGCCTTGGAGTTTCTGAGTCAAGCTCCCATCGTTAGAGATTAATTTTTAATAAAATTAATAATAATAATAATAAATTTAATTTTTATTACAATAATTATTTTTTATTTCACTGACAAATACTAAAGTTTTACTCACAAAGTATTTTGATCTGAGATTTATATCTCTTCTACTTTCTTGCACAACCCCTAGCCTTACCTCCTTCCAAAATCATCTAGTTACTCTAACGTTAATAAAACAATTAACTTATTTATCTTCTTAATTAAATCTAGTCGTACGATACCCTTATTCACAGACGGCCCAGCCCTGTACCTCGACAGCTTCAACACTGAGTCCTTGACGGGCCCTGAGGCAATGTGGAAGGCCATCAATATGATCCTGGAGCAGAACTGGAAGAATTTGTCAGTCATCAAGGTGGACTTCAGGGTCTCCACCCAGGGGGTTGTTCTCACGGACAGTAAGCACAAGTGAGGACACAATGATTTGCTTGGTTCTTCATTTTGGCGGGAAATTTTTTTGCCTGGATTTTTTGCCAAGGGATTGTTTTGAAATAATGCGCATGTTTCTGGCGTAATTAAAATATTTTACGCTAGACCTTTGGCGCTGAAATTCATAAATAATATAATATAATATTATTATTATATTATTATTAATATAATAATTAATTATTAATTATAATTGATGTATTCAGTGTTACGTCGGATTATTATTTAAAGAATATTCATATCGACTTACAGATTGGAGATTAGTAATTTAAAATTGATTCTTGACTTATCTCGACTTAACCAATGAGTTTGTCGATGTTTTGTATCTTTGTTTTTCGTTGTTTTTTGTTTTTTAAAGTCTTCCAAATATTCTTCTGCGTTGAGAAAAGTGATTGCATTATCATTGCAAAGATAAAATAATATTTTTTTTGCTTAAGTGAATTGCTTTTTTGCTTTAAGGCTTTTCTTTCGAAGACATTACCCCTTGGACTTCATAAGTCACTGTGCTGTCGATCAAAGTGGCAAAAGGTATTAAGAAAGATCTTCGCTCGGATTTACAAAGTTTTCCAACTTTATTTAACAAGGATGGCAAAAATCATGATTTGACTACTTACGTAATACCGCAAATAAATTAAGATATCGATTTTATATATATAAATAAAATATTTATAACATAATAATATATATACATATATATATATATATATATATATATAATTGATTTACTTCAATTTAATGTATTACTAATAATAAATACTGATTTATTCAATAAATCCAGCTGGAACATCACCGACAACGAGGGGAGAAAATATTCTGGAAGGTAACATTCGACGAACAACGACAAGAAATTAAACTATTGCAAAATAATATTACATAACTTTAATAAATTATGATTGCATGAATATATTTATAATTATTATAAAATTATAAACGTAAGAAAACTTTGTTGCAATCCTTCAACAATTAACCCATCCATGCAGGGTTTTCGGTTTTGTGGCGCGAAAAGTGGGAAGCCAGGCGCATAACACCTGCCACTTGTTTTTGGAGATCGATCCAAAATTTTCAGCCACGACTGTAGTCACCTTGATCAACGACCTTCAGCAACAGATCTGAGCCTCCGGTTCGCTGCCTTCCCCCGAGATCTCTCTCATCAAAATTCATGATTCAAGATTAATATTCATGTTTATGCAAATGTTCGGTGTCATGTTTATTCATTTTCGGCATTTAGACTTGCTAGTTGTTCGAACCGCGCGATCTAACGGAATTTGAAAAGTGTTTTTGCCAGGATTTGAAGCCTTGGACTGAGGGTTACAACAACGGACGACTGTGGATTCATCAATACTTCCTGCGTCGCTAATGTCGTATTGAATGACCCAACTTATTATATTATAATTATGATTGGCCTAATTATGACCTACAATATTTCTTCGTATTAACGTTCATTTAAATCTTAATGGCCTTCAAAATGATTTTCATCGACTCGATCACACGAATGATGGATTAAAAATATGTATTTATTTAGAAGGGCAGATGCTTCCTGGATGTAACTCGTGCTGCTTTGAGAGGATTTGTCGTGCCAGCATTTATTCGTTGGAATAAATTCTATATTTATTCTCGTGATGTAATCATAGTTATATTTCTAGTGTTATTATTATTATCATTTATTATTATTATTATTATTATTGTCGTTATTATTATTATTATTATTATTATTGTCATTATTATTATTATTATTGTCATTATTATTATTATTATTATTATTATTATTGTCGTTATTATTATNTATTATTATTATTATTGTCATTATTGTCATTATTATTATTATTATTATTATTATTATTATTATTATTATTATTGTCATTATTATTATTATTATTACTGAATTTATTGATACAACCGAGAGTAAAGAATCCAGGTGCATCACTAAATCATTCCCCAGGGATGGGAAATAATTTTTAAGTAAAATAGAAAAAAATAATCAAAAATGGACGGCCGTTCATTGATATCCATCTTTAATAAATAACTTATACAACAATATGACACAACAATTACATAACAATTAAATCCTGTTTTCCACGATTTACAAATTTAAATTGGAAATTGTAAGAAAAAAGATGGCAAGATGGCGACGTCTGTCGAATCGAAAAGAAAAGAACAGGTTTTTTCCCGCCGTGAGATTTATTGAGGTTAATTATCCAAGCTTTTAGGCCGTAATAAGCTAAATAATAATGATAATTGAATTAATAATTTTATTGAATTAATAATTTTCTTGATCATCGACATCCATAATGATGTCAATATCTTACCCTCTGAAAATGATCGCCAATCATGATCTCTCATTGACCTCATTGACCCTACCTGGAGTAATGACATCCGGTTCTAAGAATTCACCCTAAGCCCAGCATTCATCCTACTCTAGCCATAGTCCCTCATTGGACCACTCCCACACTGACCATTACCCTAATGAATGTCCTCTCAATTGTCATTCCCTACTATTATTCGATGTCACGTTGGTGCACGTTCAAAAGGTCGTTGGGATGTTTGGTGTGAGTTTGTGGATGAATGGGTTCATTTCCAGGGGCGGATGGGAGAGGGGATGGTGTACGAGTTAATGGGCAATTATCTCCCCTCTCGAGGAGGGCATTCTGAAGGACGATCGATTGATTCCTAAGTTCACTTCGTTATGTTGTTGATGACTGATTATTTGGAGCGATTATCTTGAATGTCGATTTGTTTTATAATCTTAATAATAATAATAATAATAATATAATAATATAATAATAATATAATAATAATAATATAATAATAATATAATAATAATAATAATAATAATAATATGTGAAAGCATCAAGCTCCAGAACACAACGGAACTAAAAATCTTAGTTCCCAAATGAGAAGCACAGGTATCATCTCTGAATGGATGAAAGTGATGCAATCAAAAACCTGCGAATGAAAGAAAAAGTCAAAAAAGAATCTTTGTGTCCTTGACCACTGTGAGACAAATCCTTGGAACACAGATGAGCTCTGGCAAAAAAATAACAGCCACAAACAGCTCAGCGATCCAGTCATGATGTACAGCTTTGGAGTTCCTGATTTGCTGCGGCTTGAAGTCCAACAACTGGATAGAATGACCAGGAAGAAATTGACCATGGGAGGAGTCCGCCATCCTAGAGCTGATGTTGACAGATTGTATGTCAAACGAAGAAATGGAGGAAAAGGCCTTCTGGAACTTGAGGTAGTTTGTGATCAAACCATGGCTGGATTAGCAGACTACCTTGAACAAGAATACGCTAACGTCATGAAGACCGTCAAAATGACTGACCATAGCAGAAATAAGTATTCATAAAGAAACACGCTGATAAAGTCGGAACAGCATATCTTTTGACAGACGTCACTCCTGGGAAAAACTTAACTAAAGTGGAGAAAGAGAAAATTGAAAAACAGAAAAATTAAAAACCCAAATAATAATAATAATAATAATAATAATAATAATAATAATAATAATGATAATGACACTGAAACTAATAATAATGATAATAATAATAATAATAATAATAATAATGATTAATGTTCATAATTTCTCCCGGACACTTTAACAACAAAGGTCTCAGGTGTTAATTTTAGTAGTCTGAAATTCATAATAATAATAATTCATAATAAAATCTCACTCAATTTCATAATAATAATAACTCATAATAATAATAGTCTCACTCAAATTCATAATAATAACTCATAATAATAATAGTCTCACTCAAATTCATAATAATAATAATTAATAATAATAATAGTCTCACTCAAATTCATAATAATAATAATAATTCATAATTTCTCCCGGACACTTTAACAACAAAGGTCTCAGGTGTTACGACTGTCTGTACGACTCATCACGGGGGATGAGCAACAATTGTGAAAAGATTAGCGACGGAGGAGTTGGAATCATTTCAGATTGTTACGAGGACGTCTGCAGTAAATACTGGGAGCAAAGTAATCATAATTTTTTTTATTTTTTTTATAAAAATCAGTATCCAAGTAATTTTACAGATCCGGACGATCGTGCTCTGGAATTTTAGATGTGGATGTAAGACTTGGATGTAGAATGTAGAATTTGAGTAGAAAAACAATTTTTATTATTATTATTATTATTTATATTATTATTATTATTATTTATATTTATATTATTATTTTTATTATTATTATTTATATTATTATTTTTATTATTATTTTTATTATTATTTATATTATTTTTTTAAAATTATTATTTATATTATTATTTTTATTATTATTATTTTCATTATTATTTTTATTATTATTATTATTATTATTTATATTATTATTTTTTATATCATTATTTTTATTATTTTTTTTTTATTATTATTATTTATATTATTATTTTTATTATTATTTTTTCCATCTGCAACAATACATGTAGTTTGTCAAGAGGCTCAACCAAGACTACAAGCACCTTAGAGAGTAACTGTCCTTTGACGCTGCACTTAATAATGCAGGTGTCACTGGGCCAAGGTGAACGCCAGAATTCTTGAGACTTACCTTAACTGTCTGTCTTCGTCCACCCAGATACGTATACAGGGAATATCATCGTCGACCGGACGTGTGGCTACTCCAGGTACATCAAGAACGATACCGTTGGGTGTCGGTTCAAAGGTGAGAAGTTTTGGAGGATCCGGGAGTGTGTCTGCGAGGGTGAACTGTGCAATGGATCCCCACTCATAAAGCCGCCGGTGCTCCCAGGGACTTGCTTGGTAATCTCAGTTCTCAGCTTGGCATTGTGCTGAGCGCCGTACTGAGCCGTGTACTTAACACTGCATTGAACGCAGTACTGATCAGCGTACTGACTGGATATTCGTTAGGTTATATTCGCAGCATTTAAGTGATATAATTTCAAATTAATTCAATGTTTGTACGATTCGTCGTCGATATTTTAAATGCTTTTTTTTATTTTTTTTTTTAATAAATGGCTTTATTATTTATTTATTTTTTTTTTTTGTAATTTCACTGGGGACTGGAAATTAAATTTTATACTTGTTCGAGTTTCTTTGAGCTGCAAATTAAATATTCATCTTCAAAAATAATTCCAATGTTCTAAAAATTATTAATAATATTAATTAAATTAAATATTTAAATTATATAAATTAATAATATTGAAAATATTAATCTTAAATCTTGTATTATTATTAATTAACATTATAATATTAAAAATTAAAAATTAATTATATAAATTAATAACATTAAAAATATTAATCTTAAATATTAAATTATTAATTCATATTGTAATATTAAAAATTAATTATATAAATTAGTAATATTAATTAAGTTATCATTTGATAGAGAATACACCAAGCAGTCAGTACACTGAAGGTTTTTTAGGACATTCCAATAACTCAATATCATCCAAGCTGTCATGTTTTATCGTAGCTTTAAAAATCACTGACAAACAAACTAGGAATGATTATTATCAAGTTGAGATTCGCTGATCGACGATTTTAAAGTTTAAAATTAACTTTTTTAAATCTAAATTCGCAAATAAAGAAGATGAAATTGGGAAAATGAAAAAATAACCTAACCCTGACCCTAACCCCGACACAAGGGTTAACCGAGGGACGCCAAACAATGCCCAAAAATGATCCACGAGCATGAACGACACCAATCAATGATAAGCACATCACAAACAAAACCTAATCATCTTAGATTGCACTCTGTTTGAAATACAACGTCCTCAAAATAGCCCTATAAAGTCATTAACAGCACCAAAAAGGCCAGCCAAACTTGGGTGGACATAGACCCGACGGCCCACCCAGACGTAAACCCAGCTGCCCACCCAGACGTAAACCCAACTGCCTGCTTAGCAACTAAAGGGATAAGTATGCTTAAGTAGTTCAATCAGTTTCAATCAGTTGAATTGATGCTTAAAAACTTGTCAACTTCTCAGCACTGGTAATTTGGTGCACATTGCATCAGAGAGTTTTGAAGAATCGGAAGGCAAATGGATTCCACTCATGACTTGATCTTCCCGCTGGTCTTCGCTTCACTGATCTCGGCGTGTTCGTGTGAGGATTTTGAGTCGGTCGTGATTTTATTTGTAATTCCATTTGTTTTATATTTTTTTTTTTTTTAATTTTTAATTCAACTTTATGTGATATTCCGATGAATGAAGATGTTGTAATCAGATTGTATTTTATCGATAAAATAATTTATTAATACCATTAAATATCGACAACAACAACAACAGCAACAACAACAACATCAACAACAACAACAACATCAACAACATCAACAACAACATCATCAACAACAACAACATCAACAACGACAACATCAACAACAACTACAACAACATCAACAAGAACAATGTTAACGTTAACAGCAGCCACGTTTTTAGTAAACCCATCTTCGAAATGTTCGCAAATTCAATCAGCCGTGACCTGCTATTCCTGCTTCCATGACTTGTACAACCGGAGGAATGACGGGTGTGACATTATCGGCAGGAACAGTACACTCGTTGTGACGTGTCCATTCAACCCTGACCGAAGTCAAAGGAACAAGTGCAGTGTCCTTAGAGGCAAAAGTAATTAGCTGGTATCTGAGTTTCTTGAAATTATTATAATTGTTATTAGTTAAGCCTGTCTGCCCTCCTCTCTCCTCTCTCTCTCTCTCTCTCTCTTCAGATAATTAAAATTTCAGTTCATTTATCTAGCGCCGCATGCATAGCGTCAGAGAAGCTTTTTCGTTGGCCATTTGTACAGCGCTCCTTCCCAAGGGCGCTTGCCGCAGTGCAGGCTGGGTTTCGAACACGACACATTACGACATTATGCCATTAGTGCCTCGTGCGGAAAGTTCTTGTACAGTTCAGTCAATTAAGTACAGTGCACTGGCCAATGACCCTAACCCTGACCCTGCAGACTGTCGCACTGGAGAGCGGGTGGTGATGCGGTCATGCGGAACGCTGGCGGTTAAAATCACGGACAGCGAGTGCAGGACAAGGTACGACGAGCAGTGGACCATCGTGGAGTGTGTCTGTGAGGGGAACTTGTGCAACGGAGGCTCCCTGTCGAGTTTGACGAAGCTCTTCGTGTTTTTGTGGGAGTGTGCGATGCTCTCTCTCACCCTCAGATTGTAAATGTAATGATAATGATAATAATAATAATAATAATAATAATAATAATAATAATAATGATAATGATGATAATAATGATAATGATAATAATAATAATAATAATAATAATAATAATAATAACAATAATAAAATGACTTGAACATTAGCAACTTACAAATGAGCATTAAGATTAATAAATTCATAATAAGTTAAATGTATCGAGTTGTATTTAAAATATTTAGGTCAAATGAAAGGTCTTCCCCATC
>MPNW01000091.1:32957-98575 GCA_011800805.1 Hirudo medicinalis
ATCATCATCGTCGTCATCGATGTGGTTATCATCATCATCACATTATTCGACATCATCATCGTCATCACCACCATCATCATAATCATCATACCTTCCCCTCCTACAGAGGATAAGAGTAGAAGTATCATCAACAGGATCGAAGAGTTAGCTCCTGATTTGTCTACTATTCTTCCATGCCTGGTCATCTGCTTCTTTCGCGCCACTCGCTTTCGACCGGTTGGCTCCATTTTCCCGATCGACGACAGACGACGTTGACGTGGATAAACAGAACGACAGGCGAACGTAGCAACGGTGTCTCCGAGAATTTGAAGTCGAGATTCGAAGTCAGTTTCCTTGATTTCCTTCTCGGACGAGAGTTCTTTCATTCTCATTCTCAAGAAGACGTCAACAAACAACGTTGCGACTGTGACGTTGCAGGCGGTAGTGAAGAAGAAGAAGAAGAAGAAGGTGGAGGTGGAAAGAGTTCTGACGTCAGAGGGGAGCTTCAGGTGCTCCTTGAACTTCTTCCTTCGCAGGAGCAGCGTGGATCGTGCCACTCGAAGTACCAAGGTGGAGAAAGACGCCTCCAGTCGTTGACATGGCAACCGGACAGCACCTGTGGCAAATGGATTCTTTTATTTTTAGCATCCCAGTCGAATAGTTATCGGCTTTCCACTTGGAACATTAATCTTAATGGAAGGATTGATTGATTTTGAAGAAAGCAAAGCACTCCAACAACGGACACTTGCACAGCTTGTTGTGGATGGATTTCTCGATGTAATTTGCTATAATTGTGGTGGTTACCAGCGGTAGATCCGGGGTGCAGTTGGATCGCAGACGATTTACGAGAGGCGGGAAACTTGTGGCTGCTAACGACTGCAAAGAATGGTCTGAAAGTATGAAAAGATGAAATAAGACAAAGATGTTGATGAGGATGATGATGACGACGACGACGACGACGACGACGACGACGACGATGATGATGATGATGATGATGATGATGATGATGATGATGCTGATGATGACGACGACGACGATGATGATGATGATGATGACGGTGACGATGACGATGACTATGACGACGACGACGACGGTGATGATGATGGTGGTGAAGGTAGTCATAGCATTAGGGTGCTAGTAACCTTTTCGATAAGAAGACAATGAAGAGGTCTTAAAGGAAATTCAAGATAAAAAAAAGTTTAGAAGCAAAAATCTCGGAAAGAATATTTTATTTTAAAAATATCTGTGAATTTCAATAAATTGTAAGTTATTTCAGCCTCAACAACATCGACTTTGATGACTTTTTCCCTTTAATCTCGACATTTGTGAAATGCTAGGGAAAGGTCAGTTTGTGGCTTATAATGAACGACCAATCATTTTTAAGGGATGGGGTTTGACCAACCGTGATTGGTCCAAACTTTTCTGAGCTTCATTTACCTGGATGACTTCGCTGTAAATTTTTAATTGAAAATGTCACCTGATGAAAGTGTTATTTGTAAGAACTCCGTGCAAGAATTGCATCCATGAATATTTCAGGCGGTCATGTCTCTTTGTGATGGTTTCTCACCCAAACATAGTTCAAAATAGTTGGCTTGAAATTGAACCTCATCGTGTTTTGTTCTCAACATTTTCATTTGAATAACTCGCAACAACTTAGTGTTGGTTTGGGTGATGAATGGCGCTGAAACGGTTGGTGGCTGGATGGGTCGGTAGTTTGTTAGATAGATGGGTGGGTGAGTGACCGAATGATTGAATGAGTGAGTGAATGATTGAGTGACCGAATGATTGAATGAGTGAGTGAATGATTGAGTGACCGAATGANGTGAGTGGTGAGTGAGTGAATGAGTGAATGAGTGAGTGAAGTGAGTGAGTGAGCGAATGAGTGAATGAGTGAGTGAAGTGAGTGAGTGAGCGAATGAATGAATGAGTGAGTGAAGTGATTGAGTAACCGAATGAGTGACCAAATGAGTGATTGCACATTTCCAGTGAACAATGTGAGCATCAAAGAGACATGACAGAGAAGCGTGAAAACGTCAGAAACGTAAAAGCCCCAAAAACAATTCCTTTTTTTTTAAGAAAGAATTTTTCACTAACAAAGTTTTAATGGATTCTTAAAAAAAATTAAAAACCTTTTGAGAGACGGAATCCCATTTCTTTAAAACATGAATCTTCGAAGCAACGTGTAATTCTTGGACGTTCCACATTCACTCCTCACAACATCATGTTGCCTTCCACAGTTCAAAACGTTTGATGCCTCCTTTTGTCACTGTTGTAAAACGTTGTGCTAACTTGAAAATCGTTGCAGTGAAGACGCGACATCTTCCATTTCGAAAGAGTTGTTCCAGTTGGCCGAGAGATGCCCAACAAAGCCAGTTATTTTGGAATGTCTCTGAAGTCCGGGAAGCGTTTTCGTGACTGAACGATGCAGGCTCAGCGTGGACCGTGAGATGGAATCGCGTAGCCAGACTTAAGCACGCTGACCAGACGATATTTATCGCTTCATTCCAGCGCCATTATTATTCTATTAAAATTTCCTCGTCGCTGTTGTTAATTTGAAAGAAAGGATGCGCTTAATAAATTCTACTTTTAATGTCTCTATGTTAATTATGTTGTCAATGAAGATGGATGGAGGTGATGATGATGGCGATTGTGATTGCGACGAGGGTTATGGTGATAGTGATGGTGGTGGTGATAGTGATGGTATGGTGACGAGGTAGAAAAATATTCAGTTGGAAAGGAAATAAGAGACAACTTGACGTGATATTTGTCAGATCGTCAATAACTTCTTTAAATAACTTTAGATTTTCAAACAAATTTATACTTATGTAAATACTTCTGTGTATACTTCTATGTATATCATTTAAAGCGTAATTACTCAACTAAAATAATAAGTGATCAATAATTTGTTTACATCGATTGTTTGATAATATCATAATTTTACATTTATTCAGTTGATTAATCTTGCAAAACAAATGGATGGAAAATGTATGAATTGAAGTAATTTCTTTCATATGAAATATCATCTACATCATTTACATCATACCATCTGATATGATATATTCATTTATAAAAATCATACAATAATTAATTACATACTCTTCATATAATGTAAATTGTTTAAATGTTAATTAGTTTTTTATTTGGAAAAGAGCTTTGAAAGACAAAGTCCAAACTTTGGAGAAATTGGAGGACGAATAATAGTGATGCCAATAGAAATTTGTATTACAGATTTGCTAAGAGATGCACCACGTCAATAAAGGATTATTTTTGATCGAAGGAGCTCCAATTACTTAAAAGCGGGAATATTGGTCAATTTTTCAAATATGTAAACACAAAGATGCATGTGAGATCCGGAGTTTCTGAGGTTGCTCCCTGATGGTGACCGGACATGGAACCCACTGGAAATTGCCAACACTTTTAACAAATATTTCTCATCTGTTTTTACACTTGAAGATGGTGACAACCCTTGTATTCACTTCAGAACTTCCACTGAAATGCCAAACATTGAGTTCACTCCTGACATCGTCTACACTGCTCTTCAGGGCCTCAAATCCTCAATGTTGTCCGGGCCTGATGGAATTCCCAACGTATTTCTTAAAAATGCGCCTCATCCTTAGCAACTCCACTTTCCCACACATTCGATGCATCATTCAAAAATCAAAAATTACCCCCCTGAATGGAAAATTGCCCTAGTGTCACCCATCCATAAGAAGGGTCTTATATCCTACTATATCTCCTGAAAACCAATGTCGATAACTACAACTTGATGCAGAGTGATGGAGAAAATAATCAACAAATCCCTAATTCTATACCTTACACACCACAACCTAATTGACAACCAACATGTCTCATTCCAGCAAGATCAACTTTAACCAATATAATCGAGTGCTTCCAACAATGGACTGACACCATTCAGAACAAACAAAATATGGATTTATTTGGATTTTAGTAAGGCCTTTGACTCTGTCTCTCATGTTAAATTAACGAACAAATTATCTGCATATGGTCTTGGTAACAACGCGAGGGGATGGCTTAGAGACTTTCTTAATTCAAGGACTCAGAGTTGCCATCAACGGCTTCATTTCTGACGAAATCAGTCACCAGTGAAGTTCCTCAGGGTAGTGTTTTAGGGCAGACCCTATTTCTACTCTACATAAATGAGCTGCCCCCAATTTATTTCTAAACTCCGACACTACCTGTAAGCTCTTTGCTGATGATGTGAAGCGACAAATGGTTTTCTCATTGGCTGCAAAAAAAGTTTAAATTTGTACGAGTACCACATCAACGGCCACGAACTGATAAGGATCGATACGATTCGGGACTCAGGTATTTCAGTGGATTCTTCTCTCCGTTTTGATAAACACATCGACAACATTACCAAAAAGGCAAAAAGGCTACCACAATCTCCCGAATGATACTTTTTTCTTTCACAGCTAGGAGACAAGACATTCTTAAAAGAGCATTTTGTGCTTACGTGAGTCCCATTCTCGAATATTGCTCTCCGGTATGGAATCCAAACAAAATGTATCTTATCGACAGAATTGAACGTATCCAGAGAAGATTTACCAAGGCCATACCCTCCGTGGCTTCTCATCCATACATGGGAAGACTCGGATTACTCAATCTACCATCTCTTGAAAACTTCGACTATGGGCTGACCTATCACGTTGCTTCAAGTTAAGAAGGGGACTTTTTAATTGCACAGTCTCCTTCTCTCTCCTACCCTCGACATAGTCTAGGGCATGAGGTCACAAATTTAAACTAAGAACTGGAAATATCAGATGCGAAACTATTAAGAATTTTTTCTGTAACCGAGTTGTTAGATCATGGAACTCCCCGCCTGCCGATATTGTAAATTCATCATCTGTCTCTCGTTTCGACTCAGATATTCGTGAACTTAACTTAAATCAACATCTCACCTACAAATAATTTCTTTATTTTGTGTTCACAAACGAATGAATTTCATTTTTATTTTCGAGCTAATGTTGCATACGCATACTGGATATTAGTTTAGTTTTTTGCTTTTTTGTGCATTTCTGTTTTCTTGAGTACACTTGGTCGTGTGAGAGGTCGAATGACCCTTTAACCAAAGTTGATAAATTATAAATAAAAAAATAAAGTCAATGACCTTTTAATGGATAACATTTGAGAATTGGATTTTGGTGCTGCGTCTCAGGTGGAAGTCATATTTCTTTTACCTGGGCAAGCGTGTGGGTCAAGGTGAAGAGCCACAAACTAGGATGAAGAATGACTCTCTGGAGACTAATTATTTAAGATTAATTATTTATAGACTAATTATATGATGGAAAGCAAACAATAATTATTAAGAAAGACATTCTTTTATTAAGAAATAGATTAAATAAGCATTTTATTTCAATTCTCATTTCAAGCCACACAGTTTATTTAGTTATCGTCAACGATTATATTTATAAAATTGAAATCAGCTAATGCATTACATGCATATCCCCGCAGATGTTTTAATTTCACGATGCTTGGAAATGTGAACTTTCGGAAGGTTATTAGCTTGGAGAGAAATAAACATCGCAAGAGCTGCCTCGAGAAGGAAGAACTGTTGTTTTTCACTGGCAAGCAGCAAAACTGAATCCATCCCTGGCGAATTTTGCTTGGTTGAGTGTTGCGTCTTAGGTTCATAAGAAATTTCTGACATTTGTCGCATAAAATAAATTTATTGCATCAATATTTATTATAGATACTTAATATTTATCATTATTTATTTACTAACATTCATCAGCGAATTGCAACATCCCGAAGAGGCATTAATGTTGATGTGATTGGGTAAAAAACCTGAAAGTGATTGAACCATCGGACAAATCATGATCTTGACGTTCCTTTATCTTCTTTTATTGGCACATCAACCGCCTAATGGCCAGCGATGATGTTTGCGAGAAGCTCGCATAAGGTCTTACGTCTGCAATTGTAGAATGACAGAGAATCGCCAAGTAAAATTGGTTTAAATCCACTTTCATCCAGATATCTTTGAACTGATTTATAGAACACGAAGAGTACCTTTCCCAAGGTTGTTCTGCTGACAACATACCACACATGACGACATCATTTCATCAAATCATAAAATTTGCAACAACCACAATTCCGTCCAACAACGATTCAGATTTTCAGAATTTCAACAAGCGATGTCACAATTAAAACACAGTGGGAATATTTTCAGCTGTTGACCTCAACTGACCCCAACATAATAAAAAAATTCAAAATTGCATTTAAAAAAAATTCGAGTACATGTTTTTTATTTGCTTTTAATCCTGCCATCTGAAATTGAAAATTTTTATTTTCCAAACAGGATTCAATATTTTCCAATTTTCAATTTTTAAATGGTCCAAAAATATTAATTTAAATTTTATGCAGAGGGTGATTAATGCGGCTTGACAGTTGTTTCCCAAAAACATAGCAACTCATTTTTGCCACAGGAAAAAAAAATTGAATCTCCAATTTCCAAATCGCGAAGGGAAAAAAACAAAAAAAATTGCTGAAGAAGACAAAATTGAAATCAGTTTGAGAATTTCAACTTTGCTTTAAATCTAATCACGAGTTGTTGAATTTTTAGAGAATTAGTGAATTTTAGTGAATTTCTTTGAAAATGTACAAAACTTCATCCGGGGTGGCTCGAGGTTTGAAAAGCATGGCAGGAAAGATGAGTTTCAAATGACATTTGAATGGAGCTATGGATGAGCTCCAGAGAAAAATGGCAGGTTATTTCAAGCTGGGAAAATTGTTTGTGACTTGCACAACGTGGTCGACGAAGTTCAAAGCCTGAAAACTCCAATGAAATTTGTGACTGACAAATCGATAGACATTGCACTATCCGCTTGGGTCGTAAGGACTCATGGAGATTCGCCTGACGAACCGCTTTTTGAGTTCCATCGGCTGGACTTCATTCGATTTATGTCAGCCATCATTAATTTCCATTTTCTAATCGTTCTATTTTCAACTTTCTTTCGTCCAGAAGGCCATCTTCATTAAGTGAATAATGCTGCCTGAATATAATACTGTCTGCGTGCGATTTATTTAACTCAAACATCTATAAAATATAAACTGCCAACCTTGGACTTAAATTTCATTCACATTATAATATAATGTGTACATAAGTGTCGTCCCAAAGTCAATTGTTTGGCTTCATAACCTTTCGAGCGAAGACCTAGAAAAACACTGAATCGTTTTCAGAATTTACGTGCGTGAGATTTTTATAATTTCCTGACCAGAAACAGTAATTTATCCGCGATGGAAATGGCTTCTTCCTGCAACATCTTTATGCTCATTCTCAACACTCGCCAACATCAAATCACTGTCCTAAAATATCAGAAGTAGGCCCGTCGGCCTCCTCGGACGACTAAGAAAGCCATGCAAGGAGCGATTTGTAGCTCAGCAGAAAAATCGACCGATTGTCCATGCATTGACCGGCACCTCATTATCATAAACCATCACCTCGCCAACTCATTCAGCCGCTTACCTGCCATTTTAACGGTTGGCTGCAGCCTAAGCCATTCAAAGGATGATATAGAGCGGTTCCACAGGAAGCAGTTCTGGCCAATAATAGCGCCCGGATATCTATTATTCAACCCGACAATCTTTGCAGTGTCCAATATTACTTCATATCCAAAGATTCACGAAATTCATCAAGTATGTTCGTACATTTTTATAACTCTGAGCATCATGAACATGTGCTCAACAGCCTTCCTGGGTAATCCATGTTTTCTTATCATTGGCGACTCACGTCATGATATATTACCGCTTAATATTGCAAATAAACAAGTTAAACCAGCAAAGAGCCGACATGAAACTCCAAATAAGAAAAACAATTAATTCATTCCTTTGTAGGTTTGGTACTAAAGTAAACATTTAAGCCCACAAGTTTGTGTGGTGGCTGTTGCTGACTTGTGTTATTATGTCACACTTAGAACCAACAGGTAGCAATGATCACTAACAGTTCATTACAACATCAACAATAACAATTTACATAAAAAAAAAAAACTGGCATGCATGTCCTCGAAAACATTCATCATATATACACATGAAAATACTTATTTAAGGTTTCTCCTCCTTGGAGATCATCAGATCAAGGGCCAGCTGAGAATTGGAATTTGACGTGCAAGAAGTGCTGGGACCCAGGTCCAGCTTTTTCCTTTTTTTCACCAATGGCAATTCACTTGAACTCCTTTTTCCAGATGCCTCCCATGGAGAATCCTGGGGCTGTTTGATAGCTGGAGAGGATGTGACAGTCATCATAAGACCTGTTGCATCTTCCTCCTCCTCATCATCATCTTCAAATCTTCTGCTATTCATATCCTGAGCAATCACAAAATGTGATGCTGAAGAGGAGTATTGAGTTGTTTCTTGATTCTGTGAGGTTTGCTGAAACTGAACAGGCATGTCCGTGGCGTTTGATGGCTGCTCCGAACGGACGAATCCGCCATCACCCGATCGGATTCCGACGCTGGCAGTTGCCAAAGAAGTCGAGGCAGCAACAAGATTCCCTGCTTTGGAGACGACGGATGCTGCTCGGTTGTAACTGCCTTTGTAGACCCCAACTTTGTCTTCAACCTCGTTGGGAATGCTGTCACAACTAACCAACAAGTCACTTTCGCCATTGTGAACATCATCAGCTTTAATCACAATCGTTCCCCCTGGAGTTGTCATTGGAATTGAGAGCAATACTTCGGACATGGAGGACGAGTCCTTCTTGGCTTCTCTCAACATTTGAGCTTGATCAATGGACAGCTGAAGTTGAACTGGCAGATGGTTGTATTGCTTCACCTCAGAGCTAAGGTCGTGACTTTGAGAGACAAGAGGTTGCTGTTTGTGGTTGTTGCTGGAGCAGCCACGAGAACACCAACTCCTCCTCTTCTTTTTTCTTCCTCCGCTCTTCTTTACTTCTTCATTTTCCTCAGCAACCTCTGACACTGGTTGGACCACTGGAGGAGGTTGGACCTTAGGTAGGGATTTCAAAAAAAGGATTAATTTATGATGAAAGATAGTTTGGTTTAAATAATTATAAATAATAACAGGTAATGATGATGCTACGTTGTCTTAGAGTCAAACTTGTTCGCATATCAAAAGTAAGAAAGTTTTGTGCTGTCTCAGCAATCCAATATAAATTAAGAGGTCAACCAAAGTACATCACATCAACTTCCACCCACCTTTGAGTTCAAATCATCCTCCCACTCTGCATCCAAATATTCTCCCTTTTCAACATATTCTCTCCTCACGTGGCAAAACTCGAGCACGTGCTTTCGCAAGGTGCGTGTATACTGAAACTGATGTCTGCAATAAATGCACATGAATTTGTTGGGGTCGTAGTCGTCGTCGTCGTCATTATTGTCCTCGTTGAACCCTTCACCACTCAAGTTGGCCAGAGTTTCTTCATCCAAACTGCTATTGGCTTGGTTTGAATCACTTCCTTCTGTGAGTGTTAATGCTATTTTTGGAGGCAGGTCCAAGCTGGTCTGCCTCTTCATTCCCTTCTTGGAAGCATTGGCTGAGTTCTGTTGCTGGAAATTCAAGAATGGGTTGCAAATGATGACTAAATTAAAGAATATCTGTACATCTTTTGATGAGAAATATTTTGATTCAAATATTCATTTACCTGCAAGAAGGCTCTTCTCTTGCTCCGTACATAATAATCCGGGTCCTCCATGGCACTCATGACGGCAGCACCGATTTCTTGGCTGCGCTTTCTCGTCAGGACTTTGTTGCCAATTTGTTTGCGACCGGCATCGAGGTTTGCCAATGTGGTTCCGTTGCGACTGCTGGATTGAAGCTGTTTTCTGAGGCTCTCCTCGTTGGAGCTGTTGGAACGGAAGAGCGGAGGATTGGAGTTCTGCTGCCACTTGAATTTTCCCCGTTTCTTAGGCTGATTCGTTCCGCTCGGTTGTTCCCGTTCTGGCGGAACGAGATTTCCCCTGAGAACGAACACCCAGGAAACACGTTCGCTCAAGTTCCGCCAGTAGTCTCCGCAACTTTCCGAGATGTGGCTGTGCAGTGCACATAGGTCGGTGAATCTCAGTCGACATTTTGTGCAGACAACTGCATCTTCACTGAGATCAGCCACATCTGGTGGCATCAGGGTTGCTTCTGACACAACAGTCATGAGAAGTTCCTCAGTAGACACGTCCACTTCATCAACTTTTAGAGATGACTCCAGGCTTTCCTGATCCTTCTCAACTTCTGGTTCTTTAGAATGCTCTTCAGCAGTCATCTTGGAAATGGCTTCGTTTGTTTCTTCAGTATTCTGGAGACTTTCATCCTTGAGTTTATCTGCAACTGTATTTGATGCTATTTTTGCTTAAATGTATTCAACCCTAATATTCTTAATGCTTAACTTAATAATTAATTTTGGTTTAAAACAAAACTTCAAAATGTTGAATAATTGGTCTCAAGAATTGAAGATCTACCAACCACCAGTGAAAACAATTTGAGACGAACTCAAAAGTCCAACAGGCTTAGGAACTTTCAGCATGGAAATCTCAAAGTCCTCATCAACTTCTGCATGGCGACAATCCACATTTCCATGGCACAATTCCTGGTGCTCAATGGCATTTTCCTTGTCTGTGAAAGCCATGTAACATACGAGGCAGATTATTTTTTTATGTGGCCTGATATTGATCATCTGAGTTGACTGTTGAGTTGAAACCAGACCATTGGTGAATGATCTGGATTGTGATAAAGGTGAGTTTACTTCTTCCTTGATATGTAAGATAGGAGAAGTAGGAGATTTATTTGGTGTGGATGACTTGAATTCAGAAGAATTTTTAACTGTCACAGAAGAACAATCAGCTGAAGTTGAGTTTACATTTAGCAATATTTTCCTTTCCTTAGAACCAGTCAGGTCAAGGGGTTCTTCTGAAGGTGCAATGCATGGAAAACTCATTCCATTGGCATCAACTGAACTCATGAAGATGCAATTCTTGTGTCTGGAGAGATCGAGTATTTCCTCACCAGAAAATAAATTTATTGGAAGCTTTGACAACTCAGGAAAAACTTTGTAAGCCTCCTCCTCTGGATTTGCTTTTCGACTGTAGTCGTGCACATCTTCAGTTAAGGTAGCTTTAGGTTTTGGAGGGACTTCTGCAAGAGAAGAACAGCTAAAGACATGCAAGGCAAATCCTTTTTCATCTGCAAAATTCATTTTGCAAACACTACAAAGTTTGAGGAAAGTTTTGTCATCTTCTGGACCATGTTCTGATTCCTTCTTTGAATCACAGCCTTCTTCGTTTTCAAGGGACTTTTCATTGTCAGCGACCACTGGAGGTTCCAATTCAGAAGCTGAATGATTCGCTTTGGAAGTGATTTGAAATCCTTTAGGAAAGTTGTAATCCTCCAAAGATACGTTTGGAATTGTTGTGAAGCTAGACTCGTCGCTTGCATGTGCATCTTCTTTAATGTCATTTTCAGGCCTGTCCAAATGACTCTTCGAGTTGTCTTTCCATTTGATGTGGTTTTTTGCATTGTTGAGGTCCTGCTGTGTTCCTTCTATGAAGAACTCGAGATTTTTCGGTATGTTGCGCGCCACCTGACGAACAAGAATTAAATTATAATAAACCGATAAGGTTGAATGAGGTCAAACGAACAGGTTTCTGACTTACGGCGAGGAAATGTTTGTAGCCTAATTCAACTGAAACGACTCCAGAACTCCTGGTCGAAACCCCAACCTGGTGTCCTCCCTGCTGTGATGAGTGTACTTGATGACTGGGGATAGAGACTCGGCCAACCTCTTCTTCGTCTTCCATACCATAGAAATCGTCGACCTTCGAATCCTTGTAGTGGGCCAAGCGTCTGTGGCGGCACATGTTCGAGTAGTTGTGAAAACACTTGCGACAAACAGTGCAAGCATAAGATTCCTCGGCATTTCCGCGAGCAGGATGTCGCTTCTCGACCTCTTCGATGGCCAGCCTTCTCGATTCTGCCCTGTCCTTCTCGAGCAGTACCTGTCATTTCGAGGTATCAATCAGAATCTGGTTCGAAAACCACATCCTTGGGATAATGGGTGCCCCTTTCTAGGAATGATTCAAAATAGGAAAATAACCAATCACGAGGCCAGGCGAATCCTACCCAGCAAGTCCTACGATTCTTTTCCACTAATCCATATTTCGTCAAAATTTAAATACACTCTCTTTCGGGCAGTATCTTACAAACTAAAAATATCTGACCTATTTATAAGTTCCCTTTTAAAAAGTTATCGGCGCGATGGTTAAAAATAAACTCCGCTCGTGCGGCGAACAAACCTCGTCCGGTTTTTCTCTTTTAAAGACAATTTTTTTGCCTTTTTTGGCCATGGTTAGGATAGACAAAAATTAAGAATATTTAATATCTCTAGGTGTCTATGAAGAGAAGCAGCTGTAATAGTCCAGTCACCTTGTATGCGGCATGTTTTCTGTTCACTCGACGTAAACAAACAAAGATATGTATTTCTTACGCGTTGTAATGAATATATGTATGTTTGTGCAACTAATCTCTTTAAAAATAATGTTAATAAAAAATAAATCACAAATTTTTAAAATAAAAGTATTAAATTATAGTAGCAAAATTTATCCACAATTTGACCTCATTAAGTGAAGATATGGCACTTGGCCAATTCCTCAAGATCTTGGTTATAAACAGAGTACAAACCAAATAGGGGTCAAAGATCTTGCTTTGATAATTTACTCAAAGAACCCCAAAAATCTCCCAATGATTATGCAGACATCTCATGCCATTCTAACATCCTCTAATCTGTATCTAACTCTGTATCGTTGTAATTAACCTACTTTCTTTTGGAAAAGTTACTTCGTTGTTTCTACCGAACTTATGAATTACAATAAGATATTCTTAGTTAATGTACAGCAATCTTTAATAGATTCTGTAAATTCAAAATAATATGCTTCAACTGCTGCAAATGCTTCATTAAGACACAATTTCTCACTTTCTTCTCCTTCTTTTTAACGCAGACTCTTCTCCGATTGGCCTCGACATCTTTACCATGTGCCTTCCTCAGGTGAGCATCAAGGGCAGATTCCACGGAGAAGTACTTGGAGCAGTAAGCACATTCATTATAAGATTCAGGATGCTGCTTGCTGGCATGCTTCTTAAGATCTCCTGTTTGTGTGAAAGTTGCTGGGCAAAGGTCACATGTCAGTCTGTGCCCATCGTGTATTCTTTCATGTCGCTTCTGGTTAGTGGCAGTTGGAAAACTTTTGTGACACTGCTGGCAAGAGAATGGCTTGGCACCTTAAGGAGATAGTATGCTTTATTGATCAGAGGACTTCCAAAATGGTTATTAATTCATTGGAAATTATGTTTTATATATTATATTATTATATTATCAAAATATACAAAGTCGAGGTAAATAGTTCGTAACAAAACATGTTTCATCAAATGCAAATCATTACCGAATGTAAAGATGAGTTTTAGACAAATTAATTTCACATCATTGAAGATTGCACCTCTTATCCAAAGCTCATTAATAAATTGAAACCAATATTTATCTTTATTAACATTAACATTAATAATTTTTTAATATTAAATACAAAATTAATATGAATAATAAAACATTGCTAAAGTAACTTCAAGTCATTTCTCAACCTGTGTGTACAACTTCATGTCTGAGAAGATTCTGCCTGTGCTTGAACTGCATCTTGCAATGGGAACAAGAAAACTGCCTCTGCCCCCCAGCTTCCCCATCTGGGTGATTGGACAGATGGTAACGAAGTTCCTCCTTGGTGTCAAAGAACTGATCGCAAATGTTGCATCGATACAAGTCCATCAGCAGTCCTTTATGTGAACAGACGATCTCCTTAAAAATGGAATGTTCCCCGTGAGGTTCAAAAGGACTTCCATCCGTAGGGGGCACAGGAACCTCTGAAGAGGTGGAAGCTGCAGCAGTTACTGCCCCATCAGAAGAATTCTGAAATGGTGAAACATGTCTCAGTGGCCAATTACTGAGAAAGCTGCTAAGTAGGCAAAAAACTTACTTGGGTGATGTTTTCATCATCCACGTCAGCCATGTCCTCCTGTGATGCTGTTACAGATTTTGGTGGTTGAACACCACACTGAATGATATCCACTTTGGTGAGATACTTGAAGTTTATGTGACAACGTACATAATGTCTCTTCAGACTGAAGCTGTGACGATAAACTCCACTGCAGATGTCACAACGAAAGACCCTGCGACCATTCTTCCAGGACCCGCCGGTGGAACTGTGACTACCTCCGTTACCTCCCTGATCGACCATTGATTCAAAGTGGAAATACATCCTAGTGGGATCTGCAGAGGCTGAAATTTCGTTCTTACTCTTCTCTAATTCCTGAGGAGCCATCCCCAGAGACGACTCGCGACTAACATCGACATTGGGGGAGTTTCGACCAGAAGATACTGAATTAGCAGCAGATGAAGCAGCAGTAGGTGCCTGGGAGGAATTTCTGGACTTGGTGTTGGAAGTAGCAGCTCCATATTTTGGTGCATCCCAGTCTTCGTCGTCGTCATCGTCATCATTATTTGCATTGCTATCAACTATGTCATCCTCACTACCTGTGATGTAATTCATAATTTTATGTACTGTTCAAGTAACAAATATTACCTTTCCACTAAACTGGATTGGCCCTCAACTACTGAAGTTCTCACTCCAACTTCTTCCATCTCCCAAAACTTCCGAGCAGTGCGCCTCCTACCTCTGAGAGACACCGAATCGTAGTCGCTCGATTTGGAGGCCACCTTCGACTCGTCTCCTGTCCTTGCTCTTTTGACTGAGATAAAAAGATTAATCCTCTCGTATAATTCATTTTAAATAAAAAAAAATCCAGATTTCTCAATCAAAGAGAATGCCAGGCATAAGCTAGTTTGAATTTTCTATAAATCTTTAAAGAGAAAGTTAAAGCTGCTAATTCAAGTATTAATATTTGAGACTTGCAACCAACCATTTGGAAATAATTTCTTCTTCCCCTTCTTTTTGCGAACAGGTGACTTTTCATACCAAGTCAATAGTTCCTCTCCTGGATGGATGTCCTGTTGTCCAATTGTTGGAAATGTCAATAATAACCAATTACTAAAATTAAATTTCCTTCACAATTAAGGAAAGTTCATGGTACTTTCAAAAGAGCTATTTAGCTAGAGAATACTGCATAATTAGAATGGTTAATCAATAAAAAATTATCAATTCTCAAGCACAGATGCACACCTTTATGGCATGGTAATAAATATCGATGCCTTCCTGTTCTGACACAATGTTCTGCTCCTCAAAAAACCTGGCACAATTTATGTGCCTCATCCAGTTTCCGTATCTTGGATTGGTGGCATTTATGTAGAATAGGAACTCCTTGGTTTCAACATCCACGATCTGCAATTTGAAAAACCAGCCAATCAAAATCCAGATTGAAAGCTACCCAGCACATGGAAAGAAACTAGTATGAAGAAAATCAGTACAAAGAGTTGATTAACTGGTTGAGCTGTAAATTGCAGCTGGGTAACCATTTAAGAAACAACCTCCCAAATAAAGGCAGGATCCATGGTCTCGTCAACTTCGTAAGCCTTTTCTCCAACAAATGGACCAAATTTGGTACCTTCTTTAATGAGTTGTTTGCACCAAATTCCTTGAAAATAATTTCATAACCAATGACTTGCTAAATAAATTTACAGACAAAGAGCTCAATAAGTTGGTAAAAGTTGGTATTTGTGCCAAAATTTATAATCGACGTTATAATCAATGATAATAATATAAGGAGATTAAATGAATAAATGGGAGACAATTCTAAATATAAATGGAGCAACAAGCCACAAGTGAGGCTTGATTCTGCACCTCATAATAAACAGTCTGAAACCACCCTGCTTTTGAATAATTCATATAAGAATAACATCAATCTTGCCATATTTATGAGCTTCCACTTGCGATGGCTTGATGGTGATTTCAGGCGGAGTATCCAGGTCAAGCACTTTCAGTTTCTTTTCAGTCATTTTGCAATCACTTATAGTCAAGCAGACTGGGCAAAATCAAAGTTAATTGATTAGAAGACATCATTTATTATAATGAATTAAAAATCGATTCCCTTGCACACAGATACTCCAGATAGTGACAAACGAGTAACTTATTGGTAGTTGTGTGATGCTAATGCACATAGCCCAACTCAAATATCAAAACAGAATGCAACAATAACCAAAAGCCAACATCATCATCATTAACATCGTCATCGTCACCATTGTTATAATCATCTTCCTCACTCACAAGAAATGACTAAAGGTGTCCACCTAGCTCCACGTGCATTCAACTGTGAGTAGATAATGAAGGCAAGAGTGAAAGACAGAAAAATAAGAAATGAATAAAACGACAGACGTAAAGTTCCAGTTTATGAATAAAGAAGATGATGATGACGATTGTTACATTCGCTGGTTATATTATATAACATTTAAGTGGATGTAACAAATATTCCCGCCAACACCGACATCGTCTGATGAGGTGGCATTAAAATCGCAGTGAAGTTTCTGAGAGCAAAAGGATCAAATCAATCTCAGTGCTGAAGTTAAGACTTCCAACGTTGCAAATGCGTTACAAGTGAAATGAGGTTAACTGGTAAATTGTCAACCGATGTGGGTTAATTGCGATCCAATCGTCTTAGAGCTTGACAGTTCATGTAAATTATGATTAAAGGATTGAAATGATGGACTGATGAGTGAGTAATGAAATGGTGATAAGAATTTGGAAACATTAGACAAGAAAACAAACTCATCAACACAACGAAACAAAGAGAAGTTAAGCCGCTTTTAATTCTGGGAAGAATTTATACACTGGCCACACGCTCTTATTGATTGATAAATATGTTTCTTGCTTACGTGCCTCAGTGAGAGTAGCGGTGACGCTGCTGCCCGTAACATGGCGGTGGTGTTAACATTGTAAATTAACCAAGTTAGAGACATTCGAGAGAGGTGAAAGATAGAACATGAAGAAACCAGTAGTTCCTAGCATCGTGTTGTAGCTGCGAATGGAGAAGAAAAAGAAAAATAATCAGAGCTCTAGCGAAAAACACGCACAAGAACTCAGGCCGAGACAGGCTGTGAAGCAGAGAGTTGAGCTGTGAGGACGCAATTAGGTGGGACATGTGGAAGCACAACTGATAAGAAATAATAAGAATCAAATAATGAGGATCAATTCAGGCAACTGATAGAGAAATTCTGCTCAGACATGAAACGACATCAATTCTTTTAATATGAAGATTTTCAACTATTGGGCGTGTCAGTGAACAAATCCACTAGAAAACGTCGTAGCTACATGTCTTCATCCGAGCACGCTCCTTCTCTCCTCTCATCTCCAATAAACACAATCAAGGAGTGAAGCAGGAAATTTCAAAACAAGAACCACTCGGAACACACACTCAACCGCAACAAGCACCGCAACAACTCAACGAGTAGAAAGTAAACGTCTCAAGCCAAGGACAATAACGTCGACAGCGCTTCAATGGCAGTTCGATAACAGTATCAAATCGGTCTTTAGGGATGCCGAAAGATGGAAGCCCACGTAAACAAAATGATTGCTATCAGCAACACTCAAATTAACCGCAGAGTCGGTCTTCATAAAGAATCAACTTATTCTAGCGAAACTACAACTACAACAACAATAACAAGAATTTCACGTACAACTGCTGTCACCGGCACTGCAGTGAGCATCGTCTGCTCCAAAAAGCAACAGCAGCAAGGACGTCAAGTAATGGAAACAACACGCTATTACTCGAGACAACAACAACAACAACAACAACAGTTTCTCTTAATCGGCTCTAAGCTGAGACTCAGTAGACGAAAGTTAGCGAAGGATGAGCATAAATTGGTGGGTTTAAGCGCGCAGGTCGAGTGTGGATGTTGACTCAATAGGCATGTTTCCTCTCTTTGACAACTCCCTTAGTTACTCAACCCCGATTCAACAAGGTCCCCTACTTACTCCAATACATTAACCCACCACCATACTGGAATAAATGAGTGACAAAACGGATGAATGCTAAATAAATATGCAAAGAGTGGAGAATCCAAAGGAAAAATTGAAGAATCGAAATGCCTTTGCACCATTCATGGATAAATGTTAAGCATGGGAATGGATGGACGGATAGGTGAATGTACGGGTCTTGTCGATGGTCGAAAGAAGGTCTACCACTTTCCCATGCATAACTGTGGATTGAATTGAATAGAAGCAAAAGATGCTTTTAAATCATAAACGTGGTGATGCATAGACGATGAAGTTTGTTGTGCTAACGTTATGTAAGAGTGGGATACGTGGTATCCAACAAACAAACATGAATTGATCGACGGATTGGTTGAATGAATGAATGAATGAACTTCTGTGGATTCACCTTTTGTAGGATAAAAAACCGTTGCTTGGACACTTTTTAACCATTTCAAATTCATGATTCGAATGATCTGCTATCTATCATATTCACTTAATGAAGTCCTTAAGTGAACGATGACAATAACGATGACGATGGCAACGATAATGGTGATGACGAAGATGATGGAGAGTAGGTGAACAGGATGGTGACGTAACATGTGAAAATTGGAAGACAGTTATTTGTCACAGTGCTATATCCTTCATCCTTCAATAAGACCTTTTGCATGAATAAGCCTTAGTTAAATGGTGTGGATAAAATTGTTAAAACATAGTACACGAGTGAGTGGGTGAGTGTGAGTGAGTGAGTGTGAGTGAGTGAGTGTGAGTATGTGGTGTGAGCTTGAGTGTGAAGACAATCAATGAGGTAATGATGAAGACCACCACAATTTTCAAGTCGTTTAGTATTTCGGCTATTTCGGCTAGTGATGATGATGATGATGATGATGATGATGATGATTTGATATCCGTGATGACGTGATGTTGTAATTGTTGTCGCAAGCAGCCGCAACCTAAGCAGAGATAATAAAAATAACAACGACAACATTAGTTGCTGCTTCGTTGGTAACTGCGAAATGTAGATTCAGAAGTTATGAAAGTAGTTTATGCAGCCAAAGTCTCTGTAAGGAGCTGTCAACAAGTTAACAAGTTAACAAGTTGCGCAACAATTTCCGTTTAGGACATCATCATCAACACCGCCAACAATGCCATAACTGTTATTATCATGGGCGTTTAACATCATCATCAATATCATGAGAATTATCATTCAGCATCAAATTATTATAATCATCTCAAATCACTCCTTCATTCAAGGATTATGTTGCTGTCACAGTTTGTAAATTAATTCATTCATCAATGCTGTGCAACGATTGTCTTCACAAAGAAATATGTGTAACCACATTTCATTTCAACATCAGAACCAAAAGCAAAATATGTCATTTGAAAGTGAATGAATGCATGCCTAAATTGTGGATTGAATGGTGAATGAACTACATATGTATGCAGATGCATGATGATAGAAGGACATACAATAAAAACAATGCATTAAAGGGATATGCATTGTGGTAATGATTGAATATCAAAGTAGACAAATGAATAATATTTGAAAGCATTCAAATCACTGTTGCCCACCAATGCAAATAAGAAGAGAAATAAGATGTGAATGTGAATGATGCACAGAGGATTACTTCATTGGTCAGCAAATAAATTGTTTATCTAGCATCTGCATTCACTGTAATTACTTGATGAATTATCATAGAACATAAATCTTTAGTAAATTCATTTATAAATGAGCCAATCACATGCAGCACTGAAAAAACATTAAAATCATGTACAATTATTGTCCTCAGTTCTTGAAATGGAGTGAAATGTAGTTTCACGACAGATAATGATGATGAGATCTTTAAAATAAAGTTCACCACTTGTGAAGTTGGAGAAGTCTTAACATATTGACCATGATTCACTTCCTTCAAAGCCATCAGGCTACAAACCAGTTTATCATTTCCAGATGCTCTGGTTACTAAATCTACTTTCAAACACTTTACAGCTTTTCATTTTACACAATTTCATACTTTGTTGTGATAAAATAATCGTAAATTTACAGATATGCACTCCTAGGTCTAAGGCGCTCCATAAACCGATAAATCTAAACTTACTCGTAACACCTAACCGACGTCATTATTTTTAAAAACTTTTAAAATAATGTCAAATATGGTATTTAAAGTCTACACGATGCACAACTCATTTAGTATCTGAAGTATCACTTTCTAATCATGGAGGATTATGCAACTGAAAACCTAGCCGTGTCTTTTGTCACTCCCAGAAATGCTGTGCTGAACGAATTCAAGAAACTTCCGAATCATGAAACAAGATTTTCGGTTAAGGTCAGCAAATGACGTGAAGAATTAATACTACTTAATCGTCTTTCTTTCATCGTGTCAACCTTTTCAGGTCGAAGTTACCTCAAATCGACAAATAAAAAAGAATTTATTCTACCAGATAAATGGCATCCAGATGTCATTAGAAGATTTAAAGTTCTTAGCAAATGAACGATATTTACTGAGAGAAATTACATCTCATTTATTTATCGCTATCCAGCACAGAACTTCACCTACGCAAGACCTAGATTTCGCATCACAAGACAGGCGTCCTAGAGCCATCTTGCTGACAAAATGACTTCATTTTTCACTTGTAAGTTTATTCGAAAGCTCTTGCAGCATAGGATTACTCAACGAAAGGCGTTACTGTCGATGCAATGTCTTCCTGTTAAGGCCCTCTCAAAACTACGATTTAAAATTTATCAGGAGCAATTTTGACAAGAAATACGATTAATCCTAACCTTGTGAGGGGATGTGCAAAACAAAAATGACGTTAAGTCTAAATATTGTGCCAAAACAAACTAGAAATCTAAACTCCTATTATCTGAAACACTGTTCACACAACGGGAGTATTCTGTCTCTCCTTACTGAAGGCTTGCACAGGCATAGTGCAAACATTATACGTTTAGGTATCCTGGCTTCTGCTACGGTCTGCGTGCGTGTGTTCTTTCAATATGCTAGAAAACTCTGCTCTATCATTTTCTATGAGTTTCTATAAACCTTTCGTTTCAATTCTTTTAACCCTTGCCTTCCTGTCGTAATTCACCCCCCATCCTCCCCAACTTTATAAATCGCACGCAATAAGCCAAATCACTGCCACACCATTCATTCAAAGTTTGTTCTTACTTCAATGACACTGTCATAAAACGTAATCAAATACAAATTACAAAACGTGCTTGATGTCAAAAAGAGATAGGGCACCATTCATCTGCAAGCTTTTGAAAAATACAAAAACAGGATAATAAACGGAGAAAGTACATGAAAGACACTTGGAGAAACAAATAAGGAGGACGGAAAAACACAAAAGTAGACGAAGCCAGAGGAAGACTTAATAAGACGAACAAAAGAAGGGTGCACGAGCAACATCACACGCGCATCGCTTCTTTTGGCTTGATCCGTTTTCGTCGGGGTGTGTACGACTTCTGTGAAGTAAAACTTTTAGCAAATGTCTATCAAATGAAACATTTAATTAAAAATTAAAGACAACCATGGGCAAATTAATTACCCTTCACTGCTGGATTCTTTCTTGAAAAGCATTTTCATTTAACAACTCCTTGACAACGAAAGCGAGTCGTCGTAACTGTTTAGAGACTGTGGTCCTACAGATACTGTAGGTGAGCTGTTTTGTCTGTTTGTCTGTCTGTATCTTATGCCTCTTCCCCAATTGCGGTGCGTTTTTCTCTCATTTTCCATGCCATGTTCCATTACCCACAAGATTTGATGATGGTTTTGTAATGATAATGATATGCATCTTTAAGCCTCCATTGCCTATGTTCTGTTATAAACGTGGGTTGTTCAGTTATCATGCATTTGTTTCTAGCTGTCACGCTTCCTCGTTTATTGACTGCGACCATGATCGTAAGGGTGCTAGCGGAATGTGCTTCGTTTTCTTGCCCAGAGAAACCATTCATGTTTGTTATAATGAAACTTATCGGATTATCCATGATATGATTCATTCGCATGTATTTATTTTTCATAATTGCTTCAGTACCATTAAAAGTTAGGCCGAACTCGAAGAGGAGACAACAAGATTCTAAAATCGAGATCAAATGCAGGTTAAGAGTAGTTCGGGAAAGTGTCAGATCATCAGGTCATGAAGTCACATAACAGAATTAAAGCAAAATTCTTATTTTTGAATTCTTATTTTTGGGATGCAGTATCGGCTGTCTGAGTGAATAAACTTTCAGATCAACATCGACACAAGCGCAAACGGAGGCGACATGTACAAAGGATGGTATCGCCTGCACGCCTTCTGCACAGACTTGTAATCTGGCTTGCCGGAGTTGGATCGCAGATTTGATGAATTTAGAATATTAATCGATCCCTGTTACCACATTGCTTTAGCCATTATACGTTTTTTGATTTAGCTCTTAAGTATTTTAGTGTCTTTTTTCGTCATCTCTAAAGTCACTCTTTAGTGAATAGGATTATCTAAATATTGATAATGAAAAAAAAATATTGTGAATGAATTACCATTGGACGAAGTACTTAATTATTCAAAAGGACATTCTCGTCAAGCTGTAGGACCACCTATTTAAACCAAATATAACTAAAACTAAATTAACTAAACTAACAAACATCTGACGAGAAACAAAAACCTAACCATCGGAGTTACGGACCAAAGGAACGATTTAAGGAATGATTTAGTTAATGATGAAAAAGAAGAATTTCTAGTATTACATTTATCAAGTTATACATTTTAATATACAAAAGTATTAATATAATTTTTAAATTCATTTTTCTTTTTCCTAACAGTACAGATATGTGGTAAACAAGAAATAATGTATTGTATTGCTTAACGGACATAGAGCTTAGAGCTGTTCGGAATAGAAGATGCTAAGCAGTTTATTTACATTACACGTAGGAGTGTGATGCCATGACTTGTGGGAATTCTACTTTTGCTTTTAGTGCAGGGAAACCCACTGGCAAAAAAATCTGGTAAAAAGCCTGGTTCAAAATCCAAGGTAAAACCAGATATAATGCATTTATAGTTATGATATAAATATATCATAGACTGTATTAAGCTATACTTAAATTGAATTTAGTAATTTGACAATAAGTAATTATATTATTTCAATTTAAATATCCATTTTACAATTTTAGAATGTAAAGAGTTAAGAGGGAGACTCAAGTAAGCCTATTACATTTTCACTTTGATTTATTGTTTTTTTTATTTCACACATTGTTTTGTTTCAAGTGTTGCAGATTGAGACTTGGACCTCAAGTGAAAGTACATTTCTTATTCCAGTTACCAGATTTATTCTTTGTAATACAATTATTTCTTTTAGTCCTCTTGATGATTACCTGAATGTTTTCCCTGAAATATGTACATGTGAACATCCAAGAATTTTATGCTCTCCTCATATTGAATAAAATTGGCTTCTGCTATGTAGCAGATTCATTGCACAGTGTTAAAGTCATTGCTAACACATACGGCAGTTATGATGCCACTAAATGAAAGTAGTTCAACAGTGTTCATTTAGCTCATTGGAATTCAACTGACTGACTATATTAGATTAGATAACCATAAAGATGCAAAGTTTTATACAGCAGGACTATTATTAATGCTCACTTTCATGTTTGTTGATGTCTTGGTGTCCATTAAACCTATTTGGAGGATGTAATACCATCTCTGGGAGTTCTAAAATGTTGAGTTTAAAATGTCCAATTTTCAGGACACATCACCACAAAAAGGGAGACTGGTGGTATTGAAATGGCTTAGAATAAAGGTAAAAATTTATATTTACAGTTGGGTTGCCAATATTTTAAAAATTATTGATGCATTGAGTTAAGTTGTGTAACCACAACAGATCCTTTTGTTGATATGCAGATTACATTGTGTTTTGTAATTAATTTCCTATAAGAAACAAACACACTAAGAATAGAATAATTCAAGTTTATTTGGTAGAACCTGTAACCAAAACTTGTGTGCACAGCTCCATACAAGAAGTTTATGAAGATGGCTATTGGACATCCCGAACCTACTGTCACTACAAATATTAATCATTCGGGACACTACTCTCTCTGAAGGCACAGAGCTGGCCAGAATGGAAAGATATTTCAAAGCTATGTCATATAATATGGGGTAGCTTTCCTTCTTGGCATGCCAATAAAGAAGAGGATTTTCCTTCCTCTCAATCAGTGCCTCAGAGAAATATAAATTTATTTCTGAGGGTAAAGAGGATTCTCTTTTTGCAGAGGGAATGAAGTAAAGTTGATACTTAGCAGCTGCTACAGAGTCTCATTTCATCCCACTGATTTCACTACATTTACAAGTATTGAGCACTTCTACAATGATGCATGGTTAGTGGACAAATAATTCTGTATTTGAATTGATTTTATCACCATTATTCTCACGAATTATCACAAAAAAAAAACTCGCAAGTTTATTTCAATTCAATCCTAGTCTCATTGTTTCATTAATTATGTACTATAACAAAAATAAAACATATTGTTATAAAATAAACTCTGAATTTTAAAACCTAATTTGAATATCAATATTAGAAAAAAAAATTACATATTGAGAAAAATATTGCCATATTTTTATTGATATATTGATACAATACCGGCAACCCTAATTTGTAGTTTGTATTTTATGTAATTTAAATTGGAAATTTGGATTTCACAGCTTAAGTTTACAATGCCTCTGCTGCCAGACATGGGTATGTCATAAAAGACAATTTTGATAAATTTCCATAACTTCATGGCTAAATTATGTAAATTCTGCTACTTAATATTTAATGAATTTAATTAACTTTTGAATTTAAGGTAAATGGGAAGTCAAGCTGTAATTAATTGTACTCACTGGGGCAGTTATTGGAACCATTGTCATTTGGGCATTCCTCTCTATCTCGGCCATGAAATTTCCTTTGTCGGCGAATTCTGAGGAGATATGAGCAAATGAAGAAAACAAGTGCAAATGCATTAATTCAAAATTTAGGATTTATACCATCTACATTGTTATTGTTGTATGTCACATTATTAATCAATGTTATTATATTTTACTTTTGGTTCTCAGCGTAAGAGCTTAATAATGGAGGTAAATGAATTCATCATTTAAATGCTAATTAGAAGAATGATATTAATTAAATGCTTAATTAATTAAGGATTAACTCTATAGGATTAGGCATCTCTGATTAGAGTTATGTCATAACTTGAACTTTTGGTATTCTTAGGTTATAATTAACATCCTTTCATACTTTTAAGTTATAATTGCATTCTTAGCCTTATTAACACTTTAACCTCAAATTGTTTAAAAGTTAATTTTCAAGTTTTTTTTTTTTTAACTAAAAAAATGTTACAGCAGGTCCAAAAATTGATTAAATCATATTATTGAACTTGTGGTTTGTATAGAGGTTTCCAAATCCTCTCTTAACCCATTTAGCATTTGGATCATAAGGTGTGTTGAATTCCATCTTGTTGGTCAGTCCATTAAATTCCTCTTTGGTTACACCGCTTCACTTCCTGTGTCATTACCAAAGACAGCCTTACAGTTTTTAACAACACTTCTGGCTTTTTGTAATAGCAAATTTTACATGTGTCTTTGTAGATTAACTGAACTGTATATGCCAAACATGCCTTTCTCTTTAGTTTGGTGATAAAAAAAAATATATTAATAAATTCATCTCCAGGATCATCAATGTCACTCTCTTAATTGCTTTCGCCATCCTTCTCATTCATTTCTCCTAGTATCTTCACTGGTTTAATCATATTGATGGCATTGTCAGTTGTGATCATTAAGACTTGTTGTTGATCAATGGCCCAGCTTTCCATGCAATCATTTAATACCTTTGCTAGTACCTCACCACTATGAGGATGGGAAATTTTCAAAACTAGAACATGCACAGGGGAGTTACTTAATCTTGAAAAGAAGGCCGCCGGTATAGCAACATGGGAACTCGAATAAGACCTTGAAGTCCAACAGTCCATTGCAATAGCTATGGCTGTCGCATACTTCAAGTCATCCTTTATCTGTGCAGAAATACTGTTAGCTAGATCACTCAGCATTCCTTATATTCTTTCTTCCTGGCAACTCACATCTGGGATCAATCCATTCCAAGATCTTCTTGAAAAAACGATTTTCAACTGAGGATGTTGGAGTTAATGTGTTTACCAGCAACATCACTGAAGTTTAATATGTATCTGAACTAAGCAAAATGCCTTGATCTCTCTTTCGCTTTAATGTTTTCTTCAAAACATCATCTACTGATGGCTGATCTTCATTCGGTTTCATCATAGAAGGAGATATCAATTGATTATTCTCCTCGAGCTTTCTTTCGACATGGTTCAAAAGATTTGTGGCTTCCTTCTTTTTATTTCTTGATGATTGGCATAATTGCAATAACACAATTTTGAAAATATTAAGATTTAAAGTATTTTTATGAAAAAAATTTCATTTCTGATTTTATTTCAAAATTTGTTTTAATTTTTAATTTTAACTTATTTTAATTTTATTTTCGTTTTTTTTTCGCTTTCAACTTTGGGTAAATTGTGATTATTAAGTTGATTTTGTTATTTTTCCATGTTTATATTTGTTTTAACAGTTATTATAGTCAATTTTTAAAGTTAACTTGACTGGAACAACTCTATCTCTGACACTATGCTTATGGCACCATGCAAATGAACTATTAACTTACTAGCTTTTTTAAACAGCTTCGCCAGTCAAACTCATTTTTTATCCATTATAATTAATTTTATTATTTATGTCCTTCAAATTCAATCAATTACTTGCCCTCAAAGAACTGGGCGATTAGGACGGTGCTCCCGCAATAGGACTCGAAACCTGCGCTGCCACTGCGAGAGGCGAAGTCTCAAACATCAGGCCACGCGGGAGCACAATGCTCCTTGCTTTCAGTAGCTCTCGAGTTTAAAGCTCTTATGCGATTTAGGAAAACTTGAAAGTTGAAAATAGTTCAAATATTAAATAGTTGAATATTTGACCTAAGAATGGTATAGAGGATGATATGTGCAAATTTCAAGTCACTACTTTTCAATGTTTGGGAGGAGTTCTTGGGACAAACATTTAGCATTTATCTTTATAAATCTGCCTAAAAGTTGGCATTAAGTTATTTAAATTAAGTTAAGCATTTTTATCATTATAATTTGAGATAAAAACATGGTAAACTTAATTGCACTTTCAAAACGTCCCTTGTTAAAACTTAATTTTTGTCAGTGATTAGTAGAGTATCAGTGATTAGCAAAGGTTAAAAGAAGACTCCAGAAAAAGTCTTCCCAAGTTCTATGTTTATTTTCCTTTTGTTTTGGCTCAGGCAACTAAGTGCTTTGCATACTTTTATTTGATGCATGAAATGAATTTTTTCGACTTGTTTATTGTTTCGGATTGTTATTCATTTACTTGATTAAATTCTAGATGGATGCCATCATTTGTTTATAATGATTAAGAAACAAAGTGCTTTGTAGGTTCACATGCTAAAGCCAAAATAATTCTGGCAAATACCTGGCATTTGCATTAACTAACAATTATTGAGTGTTCATGACCACTGTTTAATAATGCATTGAATTTGGAAGAACAAGATAATGTAGCATACTTCCTATGTATGGGTTCTCAGATCTCATTAACATGTTATCCAAAGAAATATTTTTTTTTTAAGGATCAAAGATGAATTATTTTTAGGTTTAAAAAAAGTGTGATTCATGTATGACAAGAGACCCATCAGCAAACATGATGGAGTCATGTGCTTAACATGAATCCCATGCAAATTGTAATGGAAGAAAACATTAAGCTAGAAATCTGTAGCAAGAGTGTTGTTAGCAGAAGGGACTTGGAAGTCCTGAAATCTTTTCTTGAACAGCCCTGTATAAATAAAATGCTATTAGTTAAAATATTTAAATCATTGACTCTGTGAGGTATATTCCAGCAGCAATCAATTCTTCAAAAATGTTATAATTACTAAGAACAGTACATTTCTTGAAACTTCAGCTCAATGATTCTATTTGCAAATGACTGCTTTTACATTTTGTAGTATTACATAGTTAAGCTACATAAACATTTGCCAAGAAATGCATTTGTTGTCTAAGAGTTTAGGACAAAAGTTTAGTTATTCAAGTTTAACATGACAAAACATAACATGACATGACATAACATAACATTAATTTACAGTGGTTTAAGAATAATGTCTTTGTTACAAACCAATCCTTTTTAATTAAATATTCAAATTTTGATAGTCCTATTTTAAATAGTTCCACCAAATCTGAATATGTTGTCTCCTCATGAAGCTTCTTCCAAAGATTAACTACTTTTGTGCTGAAGTAATTATTCTTCAGAGTATCCTTTGCTTTCCCATAAAGCCCATGCCCTCTTGTGGACTGCTTTTGGTGGCCTCAAAGAAATGTTCAAGTGGTAAATATTCTCTGTTAATATCTTGAGCTATGAGATCACCTCTACTTCTCATTATTTCTAGGTTTGTTTATCTGCAGCTTCTTATCTCTTCTCATAACTAAAATTTCCTAGACCCTTGTTCATCCGTGCTGCACTTCTCTGCACCATTTCCAAGGTTTCAATGTCCTTCTTTAAATGGGGGTTCCATACTTGTATGCAGTACTCCAGGTGGGGTAATGCTCACCAATGCTTTACACAACTTTAATATGATGCTTTTCTCCCTGCTGGAGAAACTATATAAATATTAAACACGTTAACAAATGTTAAAAATATTATATATATTTATTAAAATTAGTGGTGTAAATCAGTTCTTGTAAAATTATTCAATTTTAGAACACAATATGTAATAACAATTTAATGGTTAATGAAAATATGGAAACTTTAAAACATATCAGCTCATTTGTTAAGACAACCTTTCACATTGATCAGTTTAGTTTGCTTTCTCATTTCATCCATTGAATCATGAAGTGGTCTTCCTCTTGTCTCTGGGAGCAAGAGAGATATGATGGCAGCAGCAAATGAGAAGCTTCCAAAGATTATTGGAGGGAGATTAGAGTCGGCTACATTGCCCTGTATTATTTATAGAAAAAGTTAATTCTTAACTGTGGCATTAAAAATTCAACAGACACTTGAAATCCTGAGTCAATTTTGAAATGAGTAACCCTTAAAAGTAAACAAAACGTTGCAAACTAAAGAAGCAGAATAAAGAGAGCGTTACTCGTAGAAAGGTATTTACCGAATTTTTGTCAGATTTTCAATGACTATTCAATACGGAAGCATAATAACTAACCAGCAGATTGACTTGGGGAGCCAAGACATTGGCCAAGTTGCCAAAAAGGGTGCAGAATAGAAGACCGCGGCCTCGTATTATTGTTGGATATAGTTCATTAGTGAAGCAAATGGCTATCGACCAAGAAGCGGTGATGCAGAGTTTACCAATCAAAGCCAGCAAAGTTTGGGGCCACTCCAAGCCTGTAACAGAAGAAACTTTCAGTAGCGTATGAACTGTAATTCGTAATAAATTTATTAAAATAGTTAAATACACCCTTCAAGATCTAGTCTTAATATTCAGGTTGGCTGAATGGGTTGCGTTCATGCATGCGGCGGTAATGGTGGCAGTCGTATGTGTCGTGTTCGCAAACCGGTGTAACAGGCTAAAATAACCCCTGTTTCCCGATTAAACTCGGGTATAATTGGGCCTAGGCTAAACTATATTCGGGGAATAAAGTGTCCTAGGTTAAGCTATACCCAGGGGTATAAAATAGACTGGGCCAGACCATGCCCCTCCAGGCCATATTATACCCCATGTGAAAGATAATCAATTTAATAAATTTCAGCATTTGTAGAAGCAATCGATTTGATAACTATAAGACTGTAAGATTGTAAAGCTTTAGGTATCCATATTGGTTTGCTTATTTTTATAATATTTGTACTATTAAATGCAAATAAAAGTAATTTAATTGAAAACTTTAATTATATTAAAATATTATTGACATTGATTTTGTTTTAAAGCTTCTCATTGATGATAATGAAAAAATATCAAAATACAATTAAATATTTAATTTAAAAAAAAGCAGCAACATATTTTATCAAATTAAACTAATTATCTTAAGTTCCGATTAAAGACATGACGTGTTCCATTCAAGGCAATTGTTTCCTAGATCGGAACATTTGAGAGTACTTGAATTTTTATGTTTATTTATTGTGTACCTGTAATATTATATGATGAAATGCATTCATCTAGTATTACACAGTTTTAAGTAAAATATCGGTAAAACCTAGTAATTCATATCTCAACACTATTACTATCATGGGGGTTTGACTTGGCCTGGAGGGGCATAATTTGACCTAGGCCATAATATATCCCAGACTATAAATTAGCGTAGGCCATAATATGCCCGGGTATAATCTAGCCTAGGCCGTTTTAAGCCCGGGTATACTATGGCCTGTTACACCTGCCTTCACATCCTATTCGGATACATAAGGCACTCGAAAAATCGGCCAAATTCAAATTTCACTTCTTAATTTTGGTATCCATGTTATCATTAATATTCTTATTAATGGTAGATAGCTAAGTACATGGAATACATCGATTACATGGAATAAATTAGATAAGGATGACATCCGTGATGATACAGAATTTAATTTAAAAAAGAATATTTAAGATAAACCTAAGTAAATATGGATATTAGGAATTAAGAGTAAAGAGTGGTTATTACACAGATCTCGGTCTTCTTAACCACTATGAATAATTGTTATGTTATGTTATGTTATAGAACTCTTAGCGTTGTTGAGAAGAATTGTTGTTTAATTAGTTTTTCTATTTAATGCTTTTTTGTTATATTTTGCCAGCCACCTTTTATCCCTTTATCTTAATATGGGGCCAATATACTCGCGCTTCCTTAAGACTGACCCTCGACTTATTTTGTTTCTATTTTGTTTTCCATAATGTGGTCCATGTGCTGGCACTTCATTTCGTTTCATTAATTTAATAAATCTATCGAAACTGAAAAAAAGAAAAATTAAAAATTATTGTAAGTTATTACCTGTAGTGATGCCTTGGATTCCAACTAGTATGTAAAGACACATTGCAGTCACAGACATTACAGAGAACAACGGCCATTTTCTCCCCAGGTAAGCTATTGTCAACTGAGCTATCAAATATCCTGGAAATTCAACCATTCCTGATATGAAAAAGTTCAGGAATGGATTTTTACTCAGCGTTGGCAGATAGAGAGAAATTCCGAAGTAAACAATTGAATTTGAAAACCTGAAATGAGATTCATATGCAATTATTCAGCACAAAATATGTCGTAAATCATCCAAGCTATTGAATATTTATAAAATACTCTCACCAGATAAAAAACAAAATGAAGGTGAGACAAGAAATGGTGGGATTGCTACAAAGATCTTTGACTGATCCTTGTCTATCTTGTTCTTCCTGTATTTATGAATTCATATTATTTAAGAGTGTAAAAATATTACTTGTTGTAATTAGTGAATTTATATAAATGATTTTATAAGGGATGGACAATCTTTTCATGCACCAATCATCAAAAGAAGAAGGCGTTATAAACGTTAAAATTGATTGAAAGTTGTCTTTTGGAGAATTTGTTAGAAGTCAACAAATCATGCCACCTATTTTTGGAGTCAAATGTGAGGTTTAGCCAGTTTAAACAGATTGAAAAGATTGTCTTGCACGATTTGTGAGTTAAGTATAATATTATTATTAAGAAACTCATAATTCAAACATGCTTGATTTTCAATATCATGTAATACATTTCACGCTATTTAACATGCTACCCTCATCGTCATCATCATCAACATCAACAAGGCCCCGTCCAAGCATGCTATAAATAAGTGAATATTACTGGAACGAATATGGTGACGTCTTCTGGAAACGGTCTCTTGTTGCACTTTGAAATCTGCTTCAGAATGGCCTCAGCCGATTCCTTCTTATTCTTTGAATAAAGCCATCTAGGAGACTCTTTGATGAAACTTAAAATTTGTTATTAATATTATTAGCAACGTTAATCATATTATTATTTTTTAATTAAAATTTTTTTTTATTATTTAGAATTCGTTTATTTCAAAACTCCGAACGAAGAACCCAAAAAATGTATTATTATTATTATTATTGACAGTATTATATGACAATTGTTAATAATAATAATATTATTATTTTACTACTCTTTGACATTGATATTAATTATAAATAATAATATGTTTAATAATCATGGACAAAATTGATGGCGATAAGACATGCCAAGCACTCAAATTGATTGCCGTGACAATAACATCGCTATGAAGTCTGAAGTCCATTCTACTTGTGATAACATTCACTTGTAATGTTAAATATGTTTACGTTTTAGAATTAGTTGATCAATTATTGATTAAATGTGTCCAATATCACTTATTTTCTTAAAATGTCTTAGTTTCGCACCACTAAGTAGTATCTTTTTTATGTCTAACATAAAATTGATATCCTTCAAATTAAAGATCATTTTACATCCATACTCACCAAAGAAGAGTTAGGCAGACCAATGCTCCACAACTGATATAAAACTGCAATTTGGACCAATGGCGAACAAAATATGCGATCAGGGACAAAATCATATACCCCAGAGACCAAAAGTAGTTGACCCCAGTTGATAGGTGACCTCTAATCTTTACCCCAGTGATCTCTACGGCTTTAGAAGCATTGTATTAAAGTTAAATTTTTAAATAATCACACAATTAAATGTAAATGATTGGATGTGTTCAGTTATTTCATAATGACATAATTATTGTTGGAATGCCATTCGAATTTCAAAGATAAATAAATTATTTCATCTACAATTGATTTAAAATGCAAGGCAACAGATTTCCATGAAAGTAATTCTGGTGCTCATTAGAATACATTCATGTTCTGACGTTAACAAATGCATGAACCTTTGGACATACACGTATATCCTTCAAGAAAATAACTTACAACATTTCTTAATCTCTCTCTAAAACAATAACTTGTAAGTAAGAAATCTTTCTTCTTATGAAGTGTGAACTTAAATATATGAACCTACGGTGGCTCCAGTGGAATAAGCAGCCACCGTGTTGAATCCCATGCAGAACTGGAGAATGCAGTAGACGTAATACTGAGGTGCAAAACTGGCCCCTCCTGCGAAAAGAACCATTGCAACCATGGCTAAGCAATATGGCCACTTTCTTCCGAATCTGGATTTTACAATTATAATGTTTAAAAATGGGTAAAATAAATAAAGTAATAATGGCAACTTGTCTATCAATATTCCCCAGATTATGGCTCCAACAAGTTGACCAAATCCAACGACTGAATAAACGAACGAAGCCTTCCACTCATCTTTACAAACGAGGTTCCACTACAATTGATTTATTTATCTTGTCAATTCATTAACGAAATGCTTAAAATAATTTGATACAGGTTGATGATATGATGATGATGCCTTGTCGGAAGATTATGAGCTTACGAAAGATAATATACTAAAAAATAACACGTCTTCATAACTTTGGCTACTTAAGTACGCTAGTGTACGATTATATATTTCCCCTAAATTTGGGCAGTTGGTCAATCACAAGTTCTTTTGCTTGGGTTTTGACATTGTCGTAAGTATTGATAAGGGTTATTCGTTTTTAAACGAATTAATTAGTAATATCATATTCAAATGATGAATTTTGGACATTTAAATAAATTTATTTTCATAGTTGCTACAAAACCACCAAATTATACAAAATGTAAACAAAATAATGCTTTGAAACCTTAGAAACGATAGTTTCTTCATAGAGATTTCTGCTGTAGAACCAACCAAACTTGCAGTTGATCTGAGGTGGGCTGTCGTTGTGCAAGCCCTTACGCCATTCTTCCACGGTATTCATCGTCCAATTGGAATAATCTCTGTCGTACATGAGGCACGACCCCCCATTTACGGAGGAGATGTTGTGTTTGAGTTCCTCTGACAAATTGAGATGGTTCAATCTTGGTTCTGAGCAGTGGAATGGTTCAGGAACATCAGCGACAAAAACGAAGGACATCACCAGCATCACCTCTATTATCATTCCCAGTGCGAATGTGAGAAATATCAAGAACTGATAAGGTCCGAACTCTCCAATAATTATCATGACATCATCAAATGTGATTGTTTCTTTTTTACTGCTACTGAAAGACCCATCATCAGTCTTTCCTTGGACTGTATTTTCTACTCTTTTTTCCGAACTCTGTTCTTCTCCCGAGAAATCAAAACTTTTGTTGTAAAAACATTTTCTTCCTATTTCTGTCAACTCGGAATTTAGACTTTTTTCTGAAGGCATAATTCCGATATAGAGTAATTTTATTAAACAAGGTCAGAATTTGTTTCTAAACTTGGATCAATCGAAGAGCATATTTAAATTAATAAATATATCTTAGAAAGTACTTTTCTGAAGAATATTAAGGATTCATTAAATTTAAAACTAAAATATTCCTAAACAAACTCCTAATCTCATATAATATTTCAGCTTATTGAAGATTCAGGTTTTCAAGCTGAGCCTAAGCGCCCCTCACTTGTTGATCTCCTTATCATTCTTTTTATTCATTTGATGATGATATTCTTTATTTTGCTGTCGTTGTGTGCGATGTTGGTTAATGAATTTTGTAGTAATGCATAATAATTAATTTTTACTTACTAATGAATAAATTACTATTGAGTTGTTAATGGCATCGTTTGGCCCAACATTGAGCCGTCCTTAAATTTAGGAGGACATTTTTGAGTCAAATTTCAAGCAAAAACTTCCCACCCGACCCCTTTAGGTCGTGACATTTACGGATTCACAAAAAAAAAATCTTAATGACAGTCTTACTTATTCCATTTTTAGTTAAAGAGATAAAAATAAAATTTTCGATTGAAGAGCGAGATAATTGTCAATTATTGAAATCAAGGCTTGAAAATTTTAACATCACTGGTTTTCTACATGATTCAAAGACTAACTTAAACAATAAACCCATACTAATGCTAAAAAAGGGGCCAAATGAAAATAATAGAGAAAATAAGAAAAATAATAATTAATAAAATATTTTTTTTTATTATGCATTCATCTCTTTCTGACGTGGGGCCCAAAAAAATGTTTTTGACATTGTGATGGTAATGATGATGCCCGAGTCCGAATGTGATTGTAGTGGTATGTGTTTCAATGGAGCTTCAAGACCACTTCAAGATTGAGGTAAGCTTTCTTTGATGTAGATGGCTTTCAAAGCGTTGCGAAACTCGACTGAACACGTGAATTACGTGTTCAAGTGATTTTTGAAAACTTATGGTTAGGGAACGATAATTTCTTTAAATATTGAGATGATTGCAGCAAATATAAAACCATCCTTGCGATGACGTTACTAGCGTCGTCATTTGTTGTAAACAAATCTAATAAGCTACATTAAAAAAATAAACTAATAAAAAGAGAACTAATAACATTTAAGAAAAGTATTGATTAATCTACAAATACAGTATTTTATAACAAAAAACTCTGCCTAAGTTCGCGAAATAGGTTCAACGCATAAAATCATCTAATTCTGAAGTTTTATAGCATAGGTTACAAAATGGCGATTGGAAAATATAAAACTTTCCCATCACATGGTTCCCATCGCTTGAGCAATCAAGCCCATAAACAAAAAAAGTAAATCTCCCTTTCTTAAATATTTGTTGTGATTAAAAACAGTAGTATATCATATTTTAACACAAATTTCAGCATTTTAACCAGAAAGACTTCTCCAAAGACATCTACACCCATGCCACCGGCGAAGTGCACCACGATGACTCCCACAAAACTTGAATTGAGTCGTACTTGGACGGCAACTGATGTCAATAGTTCTCCAATAAAGTCCACTGACCAACAAGTCGATAGTTGTAAAGTGTGCGACGAAGATCAACCGCCATTTGAAGTTCTCTATAACTCAACTAATACTACAAGTAGCGAAAATAGTTTCATAAGCTTAGGCGTTGACAATGCAGATAACATCAAAGATTCTAGATTGGAATCGACATCAAAACCAGGTGAAATGTCCGCCAATGAAACAGTTCAAACCCAAGGAAATACAGAAGTTCCTGGCTCATCGGCACTTGGAGCTTTTAAGGATGATTCTAGTAAAACCAACTTTACAGCTAAGTTCATAAAAGCCAATTATTTGATTTCAGAATCTGGTAGCAATGATGGAGAATTGCCAAAGAAGTGTTCAGATGAGGTTTTAAGTTCGAAAAGTTTTGAGGATAATCCACCAACAAATCCCAAAAAATTTAAGCAAATTCATATGAATAAAACTTTTGAGACACGTCACGAATATTTGATGAACATCAACCAAAGTTCTAAACAAGCTCCAAAAAGTCCTGCCGGAGTTGCTGCCAAAGCTACACCCAGCAAAACTGTAAAAGAAAAGGACAAACCCCCAGCAGCAAAAGCGGCTTCTACGCCTAAAACAGTAAAAACGCCAGATAAAGCTACACCTGCACCTAAATCAGACAAGGATGACGAAATTTGTGAATTCCCAGAGGATAAAGACAAAGCTGGAAAAACAGATAAGGACGATAAGGGCAAAACACCGACAAAGGCAGGATTTACTCCTTCTACTCCAGATGTAAAGAAAACCGGAGAAACTATGTCAGATAGCAACGTAAAAGAAAAGGGTGTTCCAATCGCTAAAAGTGATAAATCAGGGAGCAGGCAAAGCATTTCAAAAGAAGGCGGCAAGAGAGCTTCAATCAAACTGCACCCGGAGCCCCATGTACCAGAAAGAAAAGACATAGGGACATCCAATACACAGGAAAGGGATAAGCAAACAACGGATAAGGATGGAAGTACTGACAGAGATTACCTAAAAAATCTGATAGGTGGCGACACAAGAAAGCCAATAGAGTTGACTCACTACAAAAGTGAAGAATTCATTGGCAATATTCTCAACATGCGCGGTGGATGGAGATTCAACATCAATTTTACTGAATATCGGAGCGGCTATAATGTACAAAACGAGAACACTGGAGAACATATCCCTCCAAAACCAGACTCGAGCAAAAAATCTGACACTGAAGTGTCAAAGCCACCGAAAGATCAGCCAGTGGAGGAAGAAAAAAGTAAATTCTGCAACCACAGTGGATTCAGGGAAACATTTCTCGAGTTTGTCGACCGATGGAAGAAGAATGAAATTAAAAATTGTCTTGAAAAGAAGCCCAAGGTATCCAATGACGAAATGAAGGAAAACAAACAGATCATCACTAGGAAAGAAGCTAAGACAGATGATAACTGCCAACAGAAGATTCCAAGGGTCAACTTTTCCGTTTATTACAGTGAACCGAAGAATGTAGGCGGTTGGGATGTCTGCCTTTTCTGTGCACCTCGTGTTTGTCAGTTGCCATGTTAGTGATGAGGTTGCATGGTTTGTTTGCAAAATGGTTTGATGGTGCTTGCCTGGAAATCATTGAATGTAATTAAGTTGATTCAAAAGTGACTGAATATCAATCAAAAAGTAATTTTAATAAAAAGTGACAATCAACATCATAAATATTTTTCATATTGTAAATATCGCCAAAATCGCATTTGGAATTAATTAAGTCCATAGAAAAATTGAATTTCTAAATATTCGCCCACCCCTATTTTCGAATATGACGCCATTGTTTATTAAAATCACTAAAATGTCCTGGGAAGAGTGTGTCTTGATGAATCTTTTGTTTCATTCTGGCCAGTTTTAGGTTACATATTAAGTCAAACGTGGTGAAAAAGATTATCGCTAATAAAAATTGCAATAATGTTACGCAAACAAAGTGGATTTTAATTTCTGAAAGCAACATTATTTGCCGAGAATTCTGATTTGCGCTCTTTTTAAAAAACACTTTCGAAGAAAGGAAGCGCAAAAAGAAAAAAACAAATGAGCAATCTTTCGAACATTGATAAGTTCTTGTTAGACAATGCAAGAATGCTACCAGAAGGGCCTTCTTTCCTGAAACGCCTGGAATCTAACGGTGAGAAATACATCACAGGAGATTCACGGTTGAGAAGCGAATCGTTCGGTTCTTCCATGGAAGATTCATCCTTCTCAAGTCTCATGTCCGCAGTCACCATGCCGGATTCTTATGAACATCCTTCGGGACTCTCTTTTTCCCAATATCGAGATTTGTTTTTCAAAAGCAAAGGAGCGTCTGAAGAAACAGGTTCCAGATGCATGGGACTATCTCTTGGCAACCTTTTATCTGAACGTTTCGGAACAAAAGGGAAAAAGATGTAAAATTCGTCTGCCATGTTTTAGATGAAATAATCTAGTTTTTAACCACGACCACAAAAACATTCTTGATTTTGAAAATTTAAACATATGACTTTTTGTTCGTCATTCTATCACAACAATTCTTTAAACAATGAAAAGTTTAAAACGAGTCCCTTTTGTTACGAAAGAGTTATTTTCGATTTTGAAAATGTTAACTAAACCTATGACTTGAAGGATCGGGGTTGGTTATGTCGTCGTTCAGAACCGAAGTAAGATTATCATATCAGTTCCTAATGACATTTACATCACGATTTTGATCCACGCATGTGTAAGACGTAATTTTGCCACAAGAAATCCAGCATTTTGTTGAAAGCTGATCAATTATTTATGTTCTTAATTTCACTTTTAAAAGGTTTCCATTTAAATTCGCAATACCAACTTATGACGTTTAAACATAAAAATTTGTGTATTAAAATAACAAAAATCGACCAATGATTAAAAATGTGCTGATTTAAATTGTTTTTCGTTTCGGTCGCAAATAATGGACTGTAACGATTATAAACCAAAATCTTCAGGTCAGTTAACAACTTATGCACATAGCTATTGAAATTTTAGTCAAACTGTACACAAATTGGAAATAAAATTCGATTGGCCTGTGGAATCTTCAATTGAATCACTTCATGTTGTGCATTCACATCACATTTTCAAGTCTTCCATTTGAAAGTTCTAAGCTCAACGGTTGAATTTAAAGGTTGAGTAATCGTAATAATGAATCTCTCTATGTTTGTAGCAAAGAATCTATTGATTGTTATTATTATTATTTATTATTATTTATTATTATTATTATTATTGGTATTATTATTATTATTATTACTATTATTAATTAACAGCAAGGGCGAACTCCTCGCCGGATGACTCTGAACAATATGAAAAGCAATCAAAAATCAAATATCATAAGCTTTGTCACCATAAAAATTATCTTTAAGAAATTGTGTTTTGAGGTTTCACCACTTCTTCTGAGAGGGAGTTCCAAGCATGCACCACCCTATTATCGAAAAAAATTGTCTATAATCCCTTTGGCCAATGTAGTTGACAATTTCAGTTCATGTCCTCTTGTTCTTGTGTTTGGACAGAACATTATTGCAGGGCATGCATCACCTTGCACAGATCCATGTGTCCTATTGTACAACTTGATCAAGTCCTCTCTCCTCCTTCTGTGAACTAAAGAAGGGAGCTTTAAGAATTTTAATATTTCTTCGTAAATCTGGTGACTGCCGCCGATGATCAACCATGTTTTCTGGACTGCCTCGATGTCGCCAATTAGGCCTTGTCTAAACGGTTACCATTGTGTCACTCCAAGTGTGACCTAATCAAAGTCTTACACAGGCAAAAATGAGGATGAAAATAAATTTTCCCCAATAAGCTATAAAACAATAATGTTTCAAAATCTATTCCGTTATCATTCACGTTGCAGGAAAAACACGGCACAAAAACAAACGAAAACCGAAGAATAATGAACCTTCACTTTGTCAATGGTTAGTGACGCCATTATATCGATAAATTAATTGATCCAACTAAATGAGTTCATGAAAACATCCTAAATTCGAATTTCAAAATCAATGACCAACAACTTACTTGACTTGCAATTGTTTGGGATTTAACAACATTATTTTCTTTCTCCTTTTCAGTCTGAGAGATGAACATTGTGATTCAGGCTTGGTGGATTCAGTTGGACCCAGAACAATAAAATTTTCAATTTTTCAGCCTCAAGAGTTTAAAAATAAACACGACAACTACTTCCAAAGTCAGCAATCTCTGATGCCAAACAGTTGTATTGCTGAAAATCCAAATTACAAGAATGTCGCGTCTCCTCAAAAGTTGACATTTATAAATACAACTCAGAAAACAAGTGAGAAGTCCTCATCCATTGCAGAAGACAAGATTGAATTGAAAAAAGACCCTTTGAAAGATGACCAGCCTCAAGTAATTAACGAAGAAGAAATCGTAGAAGAAAGAAAATCTATGAAAGAAAGTCTTCTAAATGTGGATGAAGTTATAAATGTTCCAAGTCCTGTTGAATTTCCTGTCGCTGAAATAATTCCACAAATAGAGCAATCAGAGGAGAAGGTGTCAGTCGCGCCCTCGAAAGAATGATAAAGTCTTTTCAATCAATGGAGTCTAAAGTCTAACAGCTGTAGTCTTTCATATAGGTTTTGTCGCTACAAAGGCTCAACTGTACTATTCTCAAGTGAGAAGAACTGGACTAAATCTGATTCCTCAAGAGAGATAGAAAATTAATACAGGCAGTTTCCGGAACATCTATTGCATTATGTTGCTCAATTCAATCTAATTGTAAAAGATATTTGTAATCAGTGACGTAGCAACCGCCCGGGGCGGTCGTAAGATTTGGCGCCCTCCCCCGTTAATAATCCGTCCGCTAACCTTCAAAAAAGCTCTCAAGTATTTATTTTCATGGAACTACAATCAAATCGGTTAAAAATTTACAAACAAACTTTCCATGATTTTCTTTCGGCCAAGTTTTTTTTTATAACAGTTTGAAAATTCAGTCCATCGGCAAGTTCCTTCTCTATAGAGAGGAATGCCAAGTCTGTAAGGCTTCCAAGCATGCATCACCCTATTATCGAAAAAAATTGACTATAATCCCTGTTGGCCAATGTATTTGACAATTTCAGTTCGTGTCCTCTTGTTCTTGTGTTTGGACTGAACATTATTGCAGGGCATGCAGCACCTTGCACAGATCCATGTGTCCTATTGTACAACTTGATCAAGTCCTCTCTCCTCCTTCTGTGAACTAAAGAAGGGAGCTTTAAGAATTTTAATATTTCTTCGTAAATCTGGTGACTGCCGCCGACGATCAACCATGTTTTCTGGGCTGCCTCGATGTCTCCAATTAGGCCTTGTCTAAACGCTGATCGAAGATAGTTTTTTTTAATTTAAGTTTGGAGAAAGAGCGCTCACGGCTGGCAACACTAATAGCCCGGGTAAGGAAGATGCGCGGCAAGATCACAATATTAGGATCGGAATCCCCAAGATGGTATCCCTGTATGAAGCTGAAAAGTTCAAAGGGTCCACGATTTTATCGTTTCCTGAAGCTTCCAAAAAAATACTGCAATCTCTTCCTTTCGGCAAAGGACTCCCTTTTCTCTATATCTTCATCAACTTCGCCAAGCTGACAATCATAATTATCATCAATCAGATTTGACAGTGTAAGAAAGGCGTACTTGTTTGCAAGATCATGAACTTGTTGAAATATGCCAAATATTTCCTCAGTCAACCTGTCTATGACATACAGCATTTCATGTCTCAACTATAAAGGTTTTTAAATACAGCATCAAATCCCAGCGCTACATCAGTCAATCCTTCACCAACCATTCGTTTCTTTTTGCAAATTCGACGCATTCATGCTTATCCCCATTTCACAGCAGAGATTTCTTGAATTCGATCTTTGCACTGTCCACCATCTTTTCTCTATTCTGAAGAAGGCAATCTCTCAATGCTGTGAGCTTGACAGAACTTTGTTGCAGATCCAGCCCTTTTGCTTGAAGATTCTTCCGGGCATCACTGACTTCTGGGAGAACAGATTTCCAAAGGCTCAGAAACGAAAGAAACGAAAACGACAGTACCGAGTCGAGAATTAAAGATACATCTGATCTTGTGATTGCAATTTCTTCTTCCGTGACCTGCTCCAGGACAGTGACGACTTCAGATAATTTCTTCACCACAACATTTACAGCGTCTGCTCGACTACTCCATCTAGTTTCCACAGCCCTCTTGATAGTTTTGTCTAAAGCAAAAGTTCCTAACCAGGGACGTCATTTCAACTTTTCCAGGGGGCAGACCCTTTCTCAACCCAAAATAGTAACCAAAAACTCTGATACTTGATTTACTTCTATTGATTTTAAATAAGTTAACTTGCACGCCAAATCAAGTTAACATTTCTGCAAAACGACTATTAAAGAAGAGTAGCAAAACCCCTTGGTGTTTCAAACCAGCTCATGCAATCAGCCTTGGAAGGAAGCGCTAGGCAAATGGTTGTCCTAACAACTTGTTCAGAATTATTATTTAGGAATCTACTCAGATAAGTAAAACAAACAACTATTGAAAGAAACAAAGCTTGTACTAATCAAACTTACCGATATGCTTGCGAATCCAAGAATTTACTATTATAAAGGTTTTTAAATACAACAATAAAAGTCGCGAATGAACATAGTACCAGAAAGTTGATGGAAACAGAATGCACGAATATGCTATGGTCTCGGAATAGCTCTATATTCTTCTGATCAAAAGAAATCACTGGACGATCTGAGGAACAGGCATGAATTGATGATGGCCTGATAAGGTGATTCTCTTTGATGTGTGACTCTTGTTTTATATATCAATCGATGCGCAATACCAAATGCCAAATCGACACATTTCGAAAGGTCTAAAGTGAGGCAGAAAAAACTGGGGGGGGGGGGGCGGAGGCCGTTTTTTCTATTTTCTATTTTTTACTTACTCTCAAAATGTCGCCCCCACCCTTGCTAAGCCACCTCTGTTTGTAATATTTAGGTTATAAGTTATATTAACAGCATTTCTTATTACTTTCAATGAATCTTCAAAATGCTTTAAAAATGGAATCAGTGCCACGAAAATATTTAATGTGAAATCAAAAATTTGTAAAAATCTGAGCTCTTGACAAGAACATATTAGGGGACAGAATAAAATTGAGAACGTCATACGTATAAGTTCGAATGTTATAATTTAGATTCTTGGAAATGGCGATGACGTTTAAAAACAATTATGGGGGGTATTTTCACGGAGGGAGTTTTCGATATGACTTAAAAATAATTAAAAATTAGATTTCGAATATTTTATTCATCAACACAAGAAATGGATTGGATTTGGGGCAATTGTGGTCAAACATTCAGATCCCAGGGTAATTACGTGATGCAAGTTGTACTTATTTGTCCAATTCATGATTTGGACAGTTTTATGCGATTGGTTCAACTTATGTATCTTATACAATCATTTCCAACGGTAGTGTTATTATTGTTATCATTATTATTATTTATTATTATCATTATTATTATTATCGTAATCATTTTTTCCTCGGCCTCACAAACATAAAAACCATGCAACATCCGAAAACCTCTCTGAAAGATTTAGTGTCCGCATAAGGGTCCGAGATCTCCCTGGACAAGAATTAAGGAAAAGAAAGCAATCACCAAAAAATGCAACAACATCAACGAATAACCTCATCGAATAACATCAACGATTAATGTTTTTGTAAATTCGCAGTCATTTTCACAGATCTGCTCTTTCGGTGTATATTTTATAAGAATGGATTCGCAATATTTTGTGAGAATGTTGCAGAGCAGAGAGCACAATGTTCATGAGGTTTGATCATGGGATGCTGCAACCTCTCCAGAACATCATTGATTTGTCAGCCATCACTCCTCTCCAGCATATGAAGGCACTTACATCCGGATGCAACTTGTGGGTGCCGACTGGGGCACTCTTCAACATCCACTTACGAACTTGGATGTCGTACTTCGAGACCTCCCTGTCATGTTTCCTGTCCAAGTTGAAAACATAGATATAATGAGATAATGGCTACGTCACAATATATAGGTGTCGCTTTCCCAGGTGCACAGATCTGGTATTTTAATTCCCTGCTCTGTAGGGATACGGTGCTCCATTTTTGTTGTGTAGCCTTTTACTTTCAGTACGTGAAATTCCCAGTCTTCTCATAACGCTTGTGCTTCATGTCGTGGGTATCCGTTCCTGAGTATTTCTTGATCACATGGCTTAGAGATTCAAGAGATTGACATTCATCATCACATCTTGTGGGAGCCTGAGGGTTCCATCGTGAAGATCTAAGTCTGCAGGGCAGGGCAGCAGTCCGGGTCTTCATGCATTTGATGTATTGAGTGGATGGAATTCTGGGGACAGCAGCAATCCATTCACTCATTCCAATTCCCTTGGAAAAGGATCTTAAAAGGATCTATCCGTCTACAGTCGTATAAAGGCTCTCTGAGATTGCCTCTCTCCAGTCATGTTTTGATTGCTTTGCCACCAAAACTTCCGGAACTCTCTCATGACCAAAGTGTTATCTCAGAACATCCGCCATAATTTCATTCTTTCTGTGAACTGTCTCAGAGAAGATCTCTGTCAATCTTCTTATTCGAAGACGCCGCATCCATTGTCTGAGCTGAAGAATTCCCAAGCCTCCAGACTTAACAGGAGTATGATAAAGCTTGATATTATCATTATTATTATTATTATTATTATTTGCTAAAATTGGCATCTACTCCTAATAATTGTTCTCAAATTACATCAAACACATTCAAGCGAATTTAAAACAGATTGAACAGAAATAACTTTAAATAATTTGAAATTATAATTTCAAGAGCGGAAAAACAAATAGATTCAATTTACTTAAACTCATAAACTTCAAGTGTTCATTTATTCGGGATATATTTCTAAAACTTCACTTTAGGCGCTTAGCTCAATAATCGTAACAGCTTAGCACTAACTAAGCATCCCAACTTGGATAAACGTCTCCAGCTTATTCAGTTAGTCTTTAAGATGTAGAAATGAGTAGGTTTTTAGTTTGGATTTGAACAGTTATACTCTTTCCTTTCGCAACATTGTTATTATTATTATTTGACAAATTTAAAGTGGCGTAAGTCCTAAAGGACTTCAAGGCCACTGAAACAGTGCTTTCCAAACGTTTAAGTATGGTGCAATTCTGCCGAATAATTTTAAGGGCATTTGAAAGGTTAGAGAAACATCCTGGCAAGAATTAAACATTTTGTTTCTCGACTTCTCTGGGATGATTTGAAAGGTTCCTTCTGTCTAATATCTTATGCAAACTTTGTAGAACCAAGATCACCGTAGATTTTTTTTTGTGCATTTATTGCTAGCCAAGACTTTCCTAGTTTCAAACTATGCTGATAAGTATAGTATTTATAAGTATTTCAAACTCAATAAATAACTTAGGTTCTTCAATCGCAAGATGACAATAAGAAATTTGCGTGGTTGAATCAATCGTTGCATTGATTACCAGTGAGATTGATGAACAATTTAAAATAAATCAAATAGAAATGACCATCAATTTCATAAATGTTATTCCTAGGAAAGCCGTCTAAAGTCAACCAAAAACCTAAACCTTCTGGATCGCCCACTTGCAATTGGTAGGAACTATTTTATTTATTATATAGATGTACAATGGACTATGTATTTAAAAATTGAATCCAAACTAATTAATTAATCCCTTGCTTTAGTTAGTCATGTATTTTCATTGTATTGTCAACCAATAACTAAATACACGATGGCCATTATTATTGTTATTTTAACATTAAATTTTTCACCAAATATTTATACTTTATAGCTTTTTTATTGTAATAATGTTGGACCAGTGATGACTTTGGGTTCATAACGATGACAGTTCCCAAAAAACAGGTGAAAGCATGAAAACGATTTCAAAGTCGTCTAAGAAGAGCAACAGCGTCCTTGATGTCAAAGAACGTGATCTGTCGAAAACACTAACCCAAGATTTACAAACCCAAGATATACCAATCATTTACCAATCAGGTATATCAGTCACCGATGCGCAAACTCTTGAAAGCGAAGTTCGTGGTACAGAAACCGATATCACCATCACAAGACATCCCACCTTCACCAAAATGTTTCCGCCAAGGAATTTCAGCGCGGACATTGGTCCAAAAATTAAAATGATGAGTAAAATATCTTTACCGACTCCATCCTTTCAAAGTAATGTCACCATAGCAGACGCTAAAATCGAAAGTATAAAATCACTCAAAACTGCCAAAGATTTGATGAAAAAGAAACATTCAAAGAAGATGGCACCTATAGTGGAGGATATGGATGTCAACAGTGAATCACAAATATTTGACCCCAATAATCTTCGGTGAACAACTGGAACCAGGATATAATCTCCTCATTGGACGTCTAGTTGCTAATGTTTCATCAATTTGATTTGTTTTTTCATTTCATTTTTGACTTAGCATTGGCTTTCCCTTAAATTGACTTTAACAAATCCACTTTTTAACTTTAAAACGTTAATTAGCTAAAATTGATTTTATTTGTGTTCTTCTAATTTATTAATAAATGTACTTATAGCTGGACGGATATTTTAGTCTTAATGTTTCTAAAAGATTTTGCCGGAAAACAAACATAAACCAAATCTTACAAGTCTACAGCTATAACGAATGTGAATCAACAACTAAATCTCTACAGTTACGTGCGATTATCGACGGTTAACTTCAAAAAGCAGCCACAAGTGAAATCACAACCCTGTTTGTCGGAAAATTAAGGTTTGCCTCTAGGCATCACCGGATTCACCAGGTGGAGGCCCCGGTGCAATGTGGCCAGTCCTGCTGCCCACCCCTGACGAGCCAAAAAAAAAGGTATCTTTGGTTGGTGGAGGCCCCTGTGCAGCAACACATCCCGACCTTGCCTAAATCCGGCGCTGGGTGTAGGATCCACTTATGTATCGCTCCAGTAAGTAGGACAATCAAACTAAATCGTCGGTTTGATCGATTCAGACATCCGATGAATTTAATATCGCGCCCTTTGTGATAAAAGTGCTCCGGACAAAACAGTCTATCGGGCGGAGTTGCAAAAATAGATGCTTCGTTAGTTGTTGATATTTTAAATGTCGAAAATATCGAAGGAAGTTGGGTTGATTAATAAGTTTAAACAATGACTAAATCCTTGCCAGGCACTAAGTTGAAATTAAATAGCCCATGCAGTTTTTGAGAATGTGATTTACAATAGCTCAAATATTTACTTGGTAAATTAATTATTCAATAAAGTTGTTTTAAAATGAAGATTTAAGAATCTAACACAACAAACGCCGGGATTTTTGGCAAGTACCGGTTTTCTGAGGTTTCGATGTTGTTAATATTATAATATATCACAAATAATTTGGAATTCACAGTTCTTAGACCTCTGGATGTTTTCTAAATCTTACTTAAGGGCAGCAAGGAGAAATGAATAAGGAAGACTGGAAACGAGAAGAGCGTTTGAAAATTGATATCCTAGAAGTTTGGAATGAAGTTCAGAGGCACATCGATGATGAGAGGAAAGATTTGGTTCTTAATAAACATTCCAGATGGAAAACCATCAGGATTTTCGTTTCTTCAACATTTAAAGACTTCCACACCGAAAGAGATGCACTTGTCAAAGAGGTGATGATGATAATGATTAGTTAAGTCAATAATTAATCCTTAGCTCTCAATTTATCTTTCATTTGTTAGCCCTACTTTTGAATCCAGATTTTTCCTGAACTGAGGGAATGGTGTCAAAAGAGAGATCTCAATCTTGTTGAATGTGATCTTAGATGGGTAGCATTACAAATTTATTTGATCATCTTTCTTCTCTCTGATGTTATGGATAAGCATTTTAGGGTGTTCCGGAAGAGACCCCACACTGTGTAACACTACAAATTTGTTTGGATGAAATAAGGAGGTGTGAGCAAGAAAATAAGTGGCCATTTTTTCTCAATATGATCAGGTTTGTTTAGTCTACAGTGATTCACAACAAAAGACTTATTTTCAAACTCATGTTACATTTTTAATTGTCAGTAAGAGAATTGGATGGATTCCATTAAAGGATGAACTCCCTGCTGAATTGATCAGTGACTTTAATTTGGTCATTGGACTCTCCGTGACGGAAATGGAAATTGTCGAGGCCGCTTATCGTAAGATCAACCCCAACTGTGAGATTTACTGCAGCTGTTGCAATTCGAAGTGACCATCGATATAAATATTAATCATAAATATTTGTGCCCAAGCTCTTTTCATGTGGAGAGATGAAAGTTTCTTGAAGGAAATTACTGAAGATAAAGTGAAACAAGAATTTCTTGATGATTTGAATCCATTAGCAGACAAAAAGCTTTCCATGTTGAAGCAACAAATCAGGAAGAGGTTCCCAGTAAGTGATAATCAATGGAAATGTAATGCTATTAAGAAGTGAAGTGCCATGAACTGAGTGAGTCTATTTTAGGAGGAACAAATATGCACATACAAATGCGAATATGTTCCCGGTCAAACCTTGCCATACTCTGGCAGAACCAAATTACAATTGGATCAAAGTTTTAAAGAGAAAGTAAATAATTTGATTTAGTTCTTCAATGTTTTCACCCTTTCATGATTCCTCAAATATTTAACACTTTTAAATTGTACTTTAATGATAAATTTGATTAATGTCTAATAAACACTTTTCATCTGAGAAAGTTTTTTTATAGGTTCTTGACTTTTTCAAGAAGAGAATTGAAGAATTGTATGTTAATGAGGATAAATGTAAGGTCAAGCAGAATCAATACGACCTGGAACAGGATCAGCAAGATGCATTCATGCAGCAAAGAGCTTCGAATGTTGTTGGCAGGGATGACATCATTGGGGAGGTGATGACGTCCTTTAAGAATGAAATATTTTTTTATTTTTTGGTTATAATCCGTTTATTTTTGTGGTTGAAGCATATGTATATGTGGTTAATTCTCAAAAAGTTTTAAACATTTTTAATAGCAAGTATGTACGAGTTGAAAATATTTATCAGATCAAAAACTACATTGGCGGAAACTCCCGAAAACCTCTCGTGCTTCTAGGCGAATCGGGATCAGGAAAGTCGACCATAATGGCCAGAGTCGTGTACGACATCGTGAAGGCAGACAAGTATTCGATTTTATGATAAGCAACTTCTTGGCTAATTATTATTATTATTATTATTAATTAGTATTTCATCTTCTTTAAATGTTGCTTCATAAAGCCATTTAAAATATTTGTCAAGTTTATTGTTAGCATGATATTCTACGTTCCACGTGCCGTTCGTCGGTGATCGCAATTAGAATTTGCTATAATATATTATGCTGATTATGTGAAATGAATGCCTTAAAATGCAAAAGCTATGAAGAAATGATGGAGAACACAGTGGTGTTTTTTCACTTTGTTGGAGCAGTTCCGAGATCGACGAGTATCTTGGGGATCCTCAAGAGATTCATCTACCTGATGAGGCAGCTCACTGTAAGCTAACATTGCTGGTGCTGTTGTTTTTAAAATAATAAATACATTTATTACAATTTTATATTTATGATGTTATATTTGTGCCTCAGATCCCAAGTAGGGTTAATGATGTTTTTGAGAAAGTCAAAAGTCTCCTTCAGGAAACACAAAGTGGGGACTCCAAAAACATTGTTATTTTCATAGATGCTCTTGATCAGGCTAGCTTATGAATCCATCTGGAACTTATTTCATAATAATTATTGGTAGAATATTAATTTAATTTTGACATTTGTCCAGCTTGATGGTGATGATTTTGGTTCTCGTAATGTAATTTTTTCGTGGTTGCCAAGAAAACTTCCTGAAAAAGTAAAGTGCATCATTTCTATGATCCCATGTTCGATCCCACACATGATTTTGAAGGAGACCACGGAAATGTACGAGGAACGGACAATCCGCAATATCGATAATCTACCAGTGAAACATGCAAGTGTTTTCTTGTTTTGTTAGAACGATTCTATTTTGGGTGATTTAACAATTTTAAGACTAATTTTTAGAGAATATTGATTTGTGCAGAGATATTTCTCCTAATTTCAATTGCACACAAAATGAAGATTCTAAAAAGTACAAGTTTCCAAATTACTACAAAATATCCCTTTCTTGACAGGAGATCATCTCGAAATATCTCATTAATTTTCGAAAGAAGTTGGATACAAACCAGACCCTCGAGTTTCTGAACCATTCTGGGAGTGGAAACCCCCTTTGGTTGATCACTGCCTGTGAAGAGTTGAGGTACTATGGGGAGTTCAAAAATTTGACTGAGTACATAAGCAATCTTCCTTCTACTCTCGAACAGTTAGAAATTTCATATTTTCTGTATTTTTAGAACTTTTGTAATAAATCTTATTTATTTATAAATTGCTGCATTCTCTCAAGAAACAAAATTCTCTTATTAAACAAAATAACTTACTTTCTTTAATTGTTTAACCAAATCCTGTTATCATTGATTTGATGCACTCGCGTTATAAACCTTGGACAGATATTTTAAGAAACAAATTCTGTAATTGGTGCAACATCACACAGAGTTAATGGTTTGAATTAACTGGGCATTATAACCTAATTAATCCATTGATAATTTGAAGACGCCTCGTTTTTGTTTTGAACCCATTATTGGAAAAATGATATTTATTCTCTCAGAAAGAATTTTAATTATTCTTTATAAACTGTGGAAGTATGTGCGCTTATTTTATGCAAATATTTACTCGTTCACTAATATAATAAGCTGGTAACAAAAATCAATAATCAATTGCTTATTGGATGTTTAAATTATTGTTCATTTCGGTGATGCGTCCTCTGTTGGAATACTGCTGAAGGATTTTCGAGCGTGGCCACTAAGTTTACATCTGTGACGAGAGCTTTGCAGTTGGAAATGAATGTTTCATTAACAAAATCAGGCTCCTGATGTTTGTTTTGAATCGAATATGTGGAGACATCGGAGACAAGGATCTGCTCGTTGCTACTCTCTGCCTCATGGAATGTTCCAGGAACGGATTACTTGAAGTCGAACTGCTGGAAATGCTAGCTATGATGGACAAAGCAACAAGTAGGAACAATCCAACTTATTTTCAGAAGTTATTGACTTTCAAAATTTAATTGTTTTGTATCGAGATTACGATGAAATGGCTGCCGGGAAACAGTTCTGTGCAAGACCTCGACTGATATCTTGGAAGTGGGGCTCCATCTATCTACAGCTGAAGAACTTCATCCAGCCATTTGGAGATTCTGGAGAGGGAAGACTCAATTTCTATCACAAGTCCATGAGCAAAGTTGTCAGAGAAAAGTGAGCACTTTTATTTGATGGTGTGGATTATGAATAAGTGAGTAATTATAATTAATTATTTGATGATCGGTATAATTAGAATACATTCATTTATTTATTTATTTATTCATTTATTTATTTATTTGTCACACGTGCAAGCTTTCTGGAGTTAGAACAAGAAAACGGGGAGTCGTGGAAGCTCAGATGCCACAAAACGATGGCAATTTATTTTGAAATGGCTCTAAATATCAACAGAAAAATTGAGGTGAGAAATTGAAATACAAATTTATTGATGACTAAGCTTGCAGGTTGGCTCAAATAGTCCATTCCCGCATGCGATGTTGTTATATGTTGCAGCTCGGCTCGCTCCGTCAGAGAGTGCCTTCGTGAAGCAACACTATAAGTGGCTGGGTGATTACAGTGCCTTCACATCCATTGCAGATGCAAAACATCAGCTAAATACAAAAACTGAAACTATTTCTGACATTAAATTACACTTAAATGTAATATCATACATTGAGGATCTTTAATCGACTATGATTTTATTACTTCTCTATCCTTGTGTGGCATTTAAATTTAGGAGTATCCATACCACCTGATTGAGTTGGCCGACATGGAAAGACTGAAGAATTTTCTTCGGATTTGGGATGTTATCGAAATACTGTTTGACTCTGAATGGAGCAGGGTTCTTCTAGACTTTTGGAGAAGGATTGATGTTGGTCATTTATTGACCGCTGGCTTATTGATATATTGAATGTCGACGTCACTTTTACTTTGATGATCACTTTGTTGTCATTTTTGTAGGAGAAGTATGACACATTGAAAACTGAATACTCGACTTTAACCGATGAATTTAGGAAAAATGAAAAGTTATCGAGAGATGAACTGCTTGAGAGGATTGAAAAAGTTGCAAGAATTTTGTGAGCTTTTTCTATGTTGTTCTTAAGTGGGACAGCAATTGTTCTTTGTTTATTGTCTAATTCTTTTGATGAATATTTTATATTATTTTTATATTTTATTGGCTTCACATATATTAATTCTAATTAAAATCGATTTGATCCTCAGTATTAAAATAACTTCATATTTAATTCAGTTCTGAATGCTAATATAGCTCCATTGTCAAGAAACTTAATGTAATTGTGAATTTTATGTGATTCAATTTTAATGTAATGTTGGGATGAGCTTATTATTTGGATAAACCTATTGTTGAGATAAATCCATTATTGAGATAAACCTATACAAATTGTGCAGCAGCCAAGCAGGATTGCTCAGAGAAGCAATGGAACTTGGTCAGGAATGTAGGGATACCCTAAATTCATGGGAAAAAGAAAGTTTAGAACAAAGTGCTGAGGTGGTTGAAAAAATAAGCGAAAATCAAATGCACATTTCAGGTTTTCTTGGACATCTTGTGACAGTTTTGGTCAGTGGACATCACATACTTTCTAAACAAATACTTAATAATAATATTAATAATAGAAAAAAAATATATTTATGAATTATTTCAATTTGACAATTTCTCCCTTGCTTTTGTTCACATTGCATTTTGCTTTTGAATTAACTGCAAAAGTGTTTCCACAAATAGGATCGAAATTACAAGAAGGCCATAGAATTACATGACGATGCCCTCGAGAGAATTAGTAAATTATCTTCTAAAGATGATTACTTTGTCAAGGTGACCGTTCGATTGAGCAAGTATTTGTTTCCTAAAATTAATTTGCATTTGAAATTCAATCGATCGTTTGGTCATTAAGCAAACGATGCACGTCCCAGAAGATCTCAGAAGTTTTTTTTTTATTTCAGAGATTTAAAGCTCTCCAGCTGATCAAGAAGGCATTTTGCATGGCAGAACTGGCAGCCAACATTAAGAACCCATTAAGGAGAGGAGAAAAATTCAGCTTGAGAGAAAATGGCAACAAATTGTGCAATGATGCCATTTTGATTTATAAAGAGGTTTCATGAAATGCGAGACATGATAAATGCCTGGTTGCATTTAAGTATTTTCTCTTGTACACAGATAAGAGATTACCCTCACGAGTTGGAAGTAATGCTGACCAGAGCCACTTTGTGCCAAAAATCTAGTGAAGTTCATGAGGTCCCCATTCTTGATTGTAATCAGTATCACTAATGATATGTTAACCATCCATGGTTAACATTCAAATAAAGTATCAATTTTTCCAGATACTGGAGGAAGTCATGTCAAGCTGCAAGGCATGCTGTGGAGTTGAACATCATCTCATGGTACGAGCCCTCTTTAATGATGGCACCGAGTATGAGAGGGAAAAGAAGAATGATAAAGCCTACCAGAGATACAGGGATGCCTATCTGCTGAGCAAGCACATCTGGGGATCTGGTCACAGTGAAACTACTGATTACTTGAATGTTCTCAAAGAGTCAAAGTATGCAGATATTGCAAAAAAGAAAAAGGAATCTTTTGAGTCAATGGTGTTTGATCCTGACAAGTTTGCTCTTTGAGAACTGAGGGATGTTTTGGAAATGTAATGATAACAGATGGTGCCACCTTATAGCACATGGATCGGTCATGAGACTTGCTTCTAAAGGACTTATATTTTTTTTTATTATACTTATACTTATACTTGTTTGGTATCTCAGTGTTTAGATCAGTGCTCTCTCTTACTACCTTTATTACAATGCAATGCTTTTAAACTTTTCATTTTCTACAATTCATTCCATTATGGATAATATTGATTATTGCTGATTTTTGTGAAATCCTAGAATTCTTTGTGCGCTTCTTGGCCTTTTGTGTGAGCGATTGGTCTTACTCATACTCATTCTCCTCTCGTTGTTTAATCATTTGTTGCCATTGCTTCGTTTTGATGATTTGCTCGACGGTGCTTGTGTCAAAAAAAAGAGTCCAAGGTCTGATGTGTATGATGTATACATTTGACGTTCATTACACAACTGGATGAGGAAGGTAGGACAACTCTGCTTTGAACCCGATGTGCTAATTAATACATTCTTAAAATTAAATGGTAAAAACAATTGAGAGTAAAATAAGTATCCCCGTGCTGAAAAAGCGGTCTAGACGTTTCGCTTGGAGTTTGGTATGTTAGCGACCATATCTTGATATCATTAAGCATTGGATGCCCTGCCCTGAGAAGATTTAATGAGTTCAGGAAGGATTTCCTTGCATTTGGTGTCCTTTCCAAGTAAAGTTAATTGTGAATTGGTTATGAATTCGATTTATAGTCAGTTAATGCGGACTCGAACTGACGTCAAATTAATTCTGCTAACGTTTCGTTGTCCTTCGATAATGCGGCACGTCAAATTTACAAATGAAATTTCAAGTTAAAAGCTGAAATTTATGACTTTGTCAAGTGACAGAACTGACAGTGAGGACTTTTTGTCTCGAAAAACATCATTCCGGACGATTGTAAGGACGGAGACCTCGACGAAATTGGGGCTTCCATTGTTTGTTGGGACGTAATTTGCTTTGCAGATGGAGATGATGGCAGCTTGGGAAAAGTCGAAAGTGTGAGGGATGAGTACCTGGATGGGTATTTGTGACATCGATATGTAACTGCCTGCATGGCGTTTTGGGCTGCTTGGATAGAGCCAATGTCGTTTTGCTTAGTGAGTAACCTTAGAGTAGGAATGGGCAGACAGGTGAGCATCAGGTCGGGTTTGTTGTTGGACGTCATCCTTGAAGCGGGAGATGATAAGGATGATCTGAAACTTGTGGTTGCAAAGACGTTCGATTGCGAACCTGGACCAAACATGTCTGAGAATCCCCTGGTTAGGGAGGTGCATTCCATCTGATATTTTGATTCGCCCTTGTCGCCACAGATAAAGTGGCGACTGTGGTCGCCCGGGCAGAATCGCCTACAGTAATCAGAGTCATGCCATCGATCAAGAAGGTCTTGGTGGCACAAACAGGCCTCCTCTCCGCTGAATGTTCGTTTAAAGTTCTGGCTTTTCTCTCGAGGATTAAGGCTGCTTGTCGACGTTCTTTTGAGGAAGATTGGCCTCTGACGTAGTCGTCTTGAAAAAAATTCAACATTAAAGGATAAGCACGTTAAGATTTCATTTTGAGGATCCTCCTCTGAAACTCATTTCTCACTGTTAAAAAGAGAATTTTTTTTAAATAACGACATTAATCATAATAAAAATAATAAGGGTGCACCATCATTTAACGCCTTGGGAATGGCTTCTTTGGCTCTAAAGCAGAATATATTTGAAAAAAACATCTTTGAACTGGAAATACGTTGTTGCTCTAACGGCGACAGTCCATTTTAAAACATTTCATTCCTCCATCTCTCCACATTGATTCCTTCCCGAGATCATCAGCTCGTCAACCTCATCTCGTTTGTCCACCCATCCCTCCTTACGTATGCCTATCCGTGCTTTCATCCATGGATTTCACTGTTGCAAAGAAATATAAAGGGGCGTGAATGGAATCTAATGAGTGGCCGAAAACAAGGCATTTATGAAACAAAGAAACAAAGATAAACTGAACGAAAAAGGATGGACCTTAAAAGAATGAAATGATGATTGACAGATGGAGTTGATGAATAATTCAATGATGATGAGCATATTTAATGATTGCTGATTGAAACTTCCAATCATAAGACTATACATGATAATAACAACAATAAACCGTAAATAATCATAATTACGTCCCATTTAGCTTGAAGATTGTGCAGCAGATGTGACTTGACTACATAGAAATTAATAACAATAACAATAATAGCAACAGCGATAACAATGTCAGTGAAAACGACAACAACAAGAACGTAATAACAATAATAAAATTATATATTTTTGAAATCATTTGTACGGGATGACACCGGATGTGCATTATTTGGAAGATGCAAAAACAACAAAGTGGAAAGTTAGGAAAACAGGAGTTTTCATCAGTTTTCGATGTGAACCAATTCTGCTCGATTTAACCAAGTTCTTTTTATGAATGCGCTACAAATATTTTATTTGTAAAATAATTATATCCGTGGTAGTGTGATATAACTTATATTGATAAATTCATGAATCCATTACACATTATTCTGGCATTGCTAAAATTTTCAATTAGTTGTGTTTAAATTAGGAAATGTGTACATTGGATTTTTAAAGGCTTCATTTTATTTTAAATTTTGAATTTATAAATAGATCAAAACAATTCCACCAAGACGAATTAATTTAAAGTCAACACTTTTAAAGTGTCATTTGGACGAAAAACAGAAAAAGTAAGTCCAATTTGAGATGATAATTATGTCCATGTACGCCTTCGACATCAGTCCCATAAACATCATCACCAACACCTCAACATGTCTTTTAAAACTAACCGTTTGTAAATCAGGCAGACGACGACGAACATGAGCGCCAAAACGAGTGACGAAGTCATCAACGTCAAGGCTGTCCATTGTTCACGTAGTAGTTAGGATCAACATTTATTTTAGATTATTATTATTAATATTATGAATAAATTATTATTGCATTACTTCACTTGCCAGTTAAATATGAATGAGCATGAATTTCTTGAATATTATTATTATTATAATTATAATTATTTCAAATTATTATTAATAATCGATGATCATTGTTAATCCAGATGATCCAACCAATTGGAACTCAGCTGTTCATTAAAACATTGTTGCTCAGAGTTGTAAAAGTGGGAGTCAAAAGTGCTTCCAAGTGACGTCAGAACGTGACGTGGACGTGACGTGATTTATGGTTAGCGTCACAATTTGTATAGGAGCGGTGACCTTAATATGGAGGATGTGACTCGAATAGTTAATTCATGAATAAATAATGAGGGTTATTAATCATCATTATGAATATTAATGGACCACACGAGTGGGCTTACCGTAATGTATTGTGGTCACGTGTCCGATTCTAAAGATAGTATTGGACACCGCGGGCAAATCGTGGCCGACTGGCTTGGATTCACCTATCGACATTAATACAGGTGTTACGACACGTGCATGACAAGCTGCTCGTGAGGTAGCCGTTTGTTTCCTCACCCATACAAGCGAAAGCTCCATCTTCGTTCCAACGGTTACCATGACAAGTGAGCTTCATCACCGAGGAGGGCTCACGTTGACTTTCCTTCCAGCTCCTGCTGCTGTTCTGCCTGAGTCTGAATCCTTTGTTGCAGGAGATGTTGGCCGCAAGAGAGGAGGAAGTTGGTTCGTGGAAGTACACGATTCTGGCGTTGTTTATTGCATCCAGTTCTTGACAGGAAGGACCCAGAGCTGGAAATATCCGCTTGTATCTTTAATTTAAACATGCCTAGTATTCTGTGACCCGCTTGATTTTTAATAATAATAATAATAGCAATAATATTATAATTGAATGTTATTATATCGCTCGTATAAACAAGTTGTGTGTACTCGAATACCTTAAACTTTGCGGTTAAAAGACTGATAGAATTAATTTCAGTCACAGAATATTGTTATTAAGATTTCAGGAAACATTCCTCGTAATTTTCGAAATAAAAAAATTATGCCGAGACCGAGAAGCGCGAAAGAGGCCACTTATGAATCTAAGAATGCGGCCGAACTTCTCGGATTTCATTTGTGCGAAAGTTGAACAAAGTTAAACAAGGATTGTCTGCAGAAATTTGTTGACGAAAACGCAAAGGAATCAAAGGAACAATTGAAAGGCCTAGCTGAGGATGTGGCAGAGCTTCAACTGATTATCAGGACAACTGATAAGTTGGTTGGTGCCAATAAAGAGCAAGGAAAACAAATTGAAGAGCTTCAGCAGAACTTGAATGAGTTGAACAAAGTTTCGATAAAAAAGTTGGACGAGAACAAACAAGAAACCAAACAATGGTACAGTTTATTTGAAAATAAAGTTGAAACAGATATTGAGAAATTCCAAGAATCAGTGACAGACACAAACTCAGAAATAGAAATGAACAATGAGAGACAAAGAAGAAAGAAAAACATCAGTCTACATACAATTTGACAGAATATGTTGGAAAGGCAAAAGATAAAGAACTCGTGTCAAAGCTCCTGAAAGAAGTAACAGGAAAAAAATAGAAAAAGAAATCTTGGAAATGTTCAGAATTGGCAAAAAAGTTGAAGAATCTTCAAAACTAGGGCCCTTGTTGATAAAATTTGAAAGCTTAGAGACCAAGAACATGGTGTTGGATAACAGCAGCAGATTGAAAGATAGTGAAAGCTTCAACAAAATTATCCTAAGCCTTGATTTGTCAAAGGAAGACAGGGAGGACTACAAGAAATTGCTTGCAGACAAATTAAAAGAAGTCAATGAGAAGGGAGGAAGCAAGAAGTGGGTCGTAAGGATCAGAGGACAACCAGGGGTCTTCTATGCCATTGCTTACAGAAGAAGAGCAGTCGAATGAATTGATTGAATTGACACAACTAGATTTTTATGTTCTTTGAGTTACTTTTGATTTTGATTTACGATGAATCGTGCATGCATAGTTTAAGTTATTTAGTTAAGTTGTATTGACTTTCACAGTCCCGCGTAGATCCCGAGCCATGTCTGGGGACTCTAAAAACTTTATGTTGTGGTTCATTTATTTGGGCAGATGGATTCTGAATGTTTGGTCGGGAAAATAAAAATAAAAATAATAATAACAATAGCAATAATAATAGACTTTAAGAAAGCCAGATTGAGTGGCAATTTATTGATCTGATATTGCATTAGGACTTAATTAAAACCAAGACCAACACGAGGTAGCATAATTCCAGCCATGCATAACTTAGGAGTCACTTTGATGTCGTGTGGTCGATGAGTGGAGTCTCCAGCAAAAAGAGCCTTCTTATGTTCGCCCATGATTGATGGCAAACGCAATTTTTCACGAGAATAAACAACACTCGTAACTTCCCATGAATTTTTTTGCCAGGAAAACATGTTTTCAGGGAGGAATTTCCAATAAGAAAAAATAAAACAAATTAACGCCATTTCTCGAGACGACGATGATGATGATGAAGACGACGACGATGATGTTGGTGATGATGATGACGATACGACCATATGGAGTCATAGCACGTGACAATTCCAAGTTGTTGATGGCAGTCTCGACAAAAATCCTGATTGAGGACATCCAGTGAAGGATGTTGAAATTAAAAAGAGAAGCCGACCATTGATCGAATGCCGCCTAAATGTAAACCGATGAGAAAATGAAAGAGGATTTGCCTGTAGAAAGATCCATTGAACCATTCATCCATTCATTCATCCACCCATCCATTTATCCATCCATTCATCCATCCATTCATCAACCCATCTGTCCATCATTGTGTAAAAAGATTGACCCACAACTCCACCGAGTCGTCGTTTCATTTATTTATTTTTCCATCTTCCATTCATCCATCTATTTAACCACCCATCAATCCATCCGCGTAAAAGAAGTGAGAGTCCACAATCAATCTGGAACTTGAAGACTTGATGGTGATTATGATTGTGATGATGATGATGATTTTGGTGATGATGATGATGATGATGATGATTTCGGTGGTGATGATGATGATGATGATGATGATGATGATGATGAATTATTTTAATAAATTCATGAAGCAATGAAATGTCGTCCGAATAATAATTATTTGTTTGAACCGAATAATAATTATTTGTTTGAACCGAATAATTATCTCAGTTGGCGCTTCGACGACATGAAAATATTCTTGGAATTGAATTGAATCAGATACAAATCAAATTGGTTTTGTTTTGTATCATCAGAAAATATGGTCATGTTTAAAATATTTACTCACATTACTCATAATAAACATGAAAACATGCTCGCGTTGGACTTTCTTCACTAGCTATTACATACTTAAATATAAATATGTTTGGAAATTTATTTTCATATACATTTAAATAAAAATACATTTGAATAAAATACATTTAAACAAAAGTGTATATTTAAAACATCACAACATCTCACAAAGGATCAGCAGCAAGAACTACCCTCGTAATAAAGCAGGAACCCCCTCCCTGCCTGACTCCTTTGACTCGTCCTCAAAGTCATCAGAGCAAGGTTGTCCTTCATCACTAGGATCTGCTTTCCAATTGGTCCGCATTCCTCGAACTTCACCCCGCCATCGGTACTTCTGATTGTCAACCGGTCGAGACAGCGTCCGTTGAGTTTCACAGCCAACTCAAAGTCCGACACCACGATCCTGAGGGACTGCCAGGGTTTGGCCACGAGCAGCCAGGTGCAGTCGACACCCGCGTGGTACTTTTTGGGGTAATTAGGGCTGGAGATGTAGCCGATGTGAGTCACAAAAGAAGAAGTTGATGATGACGATGTCGGTGATAATCCATTTGCCATTTTCGCAGGAATATAATACGCGTTCCGTGACACGTTGTGGAAGAAAGACGACGACGACGACGAAGAAAACGGTGAAGCGGACAAATGCGGATTCAATTTTGATGATGATGATGATGATGATGATGAAGAGAGGATGGAAGAGAGTGGAGAAAGTTCAGGGGAATGTGGATGGCTGGACTCATGATTATTGCAATGACTCTGGATCCTTTCCGCTGCAATGTTGATGATGATGACGATGATGATGACGACGATGACGGTGGTGATTGTGGTGATGGCAGAGGTGATGGTTCCAAAGCATCAATTTCATTTATCTCTCCTTAATCCATTCATGCATTCCTTCACCTGCCTATCCACCTAGCACATTCTTTTGACTGCGTATCCATCCATCCATCTATCCATCCACCCATTTCGTTATTATTCGAAATAATTCGTCCATTTATCATTCCTTCCTTTTTTCCAATTCATAATTCACTCCGTCCAACTTCTTGTCGGTAATGGAGAAATTAATTAACTTCTCATCCGCGCACTCGTCAATCATGGAGGTGTTTGCATTTTTCCAACTCCACATCTTTTTTCTCATCATCTGGAAGCTGACGAGTTTGCAATGGAGTACAAGCACATCCTACCACCCATCGCCATCACCACCAACATCATCATCATCACCACCAACATCATCATCATCATCACCAACACCACCATTCACCGTCAGGTACAATCCGGCCAACCTGAAACGCAGTTATATCCGACCATTAGAAACTCCCCGAACCCGCATGGATCTCCGAATATTTTCGAGTTGACTGGAACTGCGCAATACGACCTTCCTGCGCATGCGCGGTTTAACCGGAAATGGACGTCCAGCTCACAGTTCCGGTTGAATGGAACGCCGCAGCGGGCGGCTGCCAACGTGTTGTTGCGTCCGAAAGTCGCGAAGTCGAAGACGAGAAGCGATTGTTGGTGGCTGCAGACCAATTCTAGGGTGGTGTCGAGACATGCGACTGCGGATTGTTGTTGTTGTTGATGATGTTGTTGTTGTTGCTGATGATGATGATGATGTTGTTGATGTTGTTGTTCGTTCATCTTGCCGATGTTTCGATGTTTGATCTTCTCCTTGTAAATAATTTAATCGTTTTGAATGTTTTTTTGTCAAATAATAACATCAACAATAATAATATTAATAAAAAATAATAAAAATAAATATAATAATAATAATAATAATAATAAAGATATTAAAGAACTAATAATAGCTAAAGTTATCGAAGCGTGAAATTGCCAAATTTTGAAACAAAATCTGCGTGAATGAAGCAGGCTCAGTTGGCATCTCAGCATCGAGTTTTAAAACAACCCAACTTCTACTTTTCTTCACAATTTCAAACAAATTTCTTCCTCAATCAACCGTGCTTCATCAAATCACGAAAAGTTCAAACTTCAATCGATGACGACTTGGAAAGGTCATTTAAAGGTCAGTATGACCCTGACAAGCAAAAAAAGAATCTTTGGTTGGTGGATGTCCCTGTGCAGTGGCACATCCTGACCATGCCTAAATCCGGGACTGCCAACACTTCAATGACAGCTTAGTAAATGAAAAGTATGGGAGTGGCCTTTTACGATTACATGAATCTTACGTCATATGAACTTCATTGGTTGTAGTCACGTCTTAAACTTCTGCTTAATACAAATAATAATAATCATCATCATCATCACCATCATAGTCATCGCCATCATTATCATCAACCTAATCATGTTTTTCTTACCTTTGCATATAGATCTTTGAATTGAATAGTTATCATCATAATCATCATCATCATCATCCTCAACAAGAATACCATCATCCACCATCACCACCACCACCACCACCACCACCACCACATCATCATCGTCTACCAACATCACCACCATCATCATCTTCGTCTTCTTTCAAATCCATCGTGGGACTTAATTGGCCTCAAGAATCACTTAATGACCTGCTACTTAATTGATGGGCATTTTAAAGAATTTTGGACGAAATCGATTTGAAATTTTAATTTCATCCCCCCCTCCTTTGAAGAAATATTTCAAAGCGTCAATGAATGAAAATGTCAACTTTTTGGCGCGAAGGTGAAATTATTATTAAATGCGGACTTCAATGCGTCCAACGTCTTCGTCGAAATTTTTATAATTTTATTTTGTATGACTCATTCATAATTTATATCCATAATTTATCGTGTTTACTATTATCACTACAACTCTACCAGTTCTCATCATCGTCGTCGTCGTCATCATCATCATCGTGACAACAACTACCACATCATTCCCCACACATCAACTCCTCAATCGTCTGCTTACCTTCTTAGCTTTCCCTCTTGTAGCTCACGTGACCGAACGAAGCCAATATGGCGGATGTCATGAAAGGATGTAAAGAGCCCACAAATCAATCAAACGTAGCTCACTTTTTACGCTTCTTCAGTCAATTGCAGACGTGTCAGCAATTGGCGCCCAATAAGATGAGATGATGATAATGATGCGTTGTGGTAATGATATGTTGAGATGATGACGATGATGATGATGATGATTATGAACAAAAACGGATATAACAGATTGGTTGATGAGGAGTCAATGCGAAGGCCTCTTGCTGAGATTCTCCAATAAAAGTGTCGAAGGAAGGAGAGAGAGACTTGCAGTCAAGTCGATGTTTTGCTTTCTTTGTTGCCCGAAATTTAAGTAAAATTTAAACGGTTTCAGATTCAAAAAAACCTCCTGCTTTTTAAATCCTCACCCCTGCGTCTCAAGTGCATTCTAAGTGAATTCCAAGTGAATTCCAAGTGAATTCCAAGTGAATTCCAAATGAATTCCAAGTGAATTACAAGTGAATTCCAAGTGAATTCCAAGTGAATTACAAGTGGTTTTCAACCTCGTCTATTGTTCGACTCAAGCAGAAGTTTTTTAACAAAGAAATGAAAGAAAATCCACAAACGACTGTGGAGAACAAAGAGGATCCTATAAAGAAGCAGTTCAATGGAGATACAAGAATGAAGGCTGACATTAAAACTAACGATTTGTTGTTGCCGTTGTTGTCATTGTTGTTGTTGCCGTTGTTGTCATTGTTGTTGTTGCCGTGGTTGTTGATGGTCTTGTATTATTATTGTTGTTGTTGTTGTTGTTGTCGTCGAGATTATCTTCTTAAACAGTAGCAACTACATGACCGTTGCAGATACTGGCGATTGATTCTTGGTGAATGATTGAGTGAATAGCAAGTGAAGGAAAGATGTCTCATCATCAGATGCTTCGGGGAGAAAAATATTTGTCATCAAAGACAAACTATAATTAATTACTTTTGTGACTAAAATTAATTATTTTTGAACATAAAGATAATGTTCATGGACTTCTAGCTTTTTATTCATCTGCATCACCCGGTGTCATGACGACAAGCACTATTATCATGACTGCTACCACCTCAAACCACCGCTTGAAATAAAAGGGAGGCAATAAAAGCGGGAAATGTGGGAAAAAGTTGAAATTGGTTTTTACTCAACACAAAGGGGAGTTCGATTCCAGTGCAAGATTGCATGGAGATGGAGATGATAATGATGACGTTGATGATGATGATGACGGTGGTGAGGATGACGATGATGATGGTGACGTGATGATGCGTCGATTACATCGATCAACTCATTACTTTCCAAAGAATGCATGTATAAGTCGGTTTTATTAAAATTACTCACCATTGTTCAATTCAAGAAGTGATGGAATAGAGTTCATGAAGTGCAGAAATTGTGAGTTAAAATGTCATCATTGAAGATGGAAGTCACCTGATGTCGAGGCTGTCAAGAAAAGATCCTTTTCACGTTTTCATCACCCACGAGTTTTACGACCACCCACGTTGAAGCCACTTGGACGCAATTGGAGAAAGCAGAACTGTAACCAAGGAAATTCAAAGATCTGTCTTCTCTTATTAGTTTCGCTTTTTAGGGCAACAATATTTCAATCACAATAATCACATCCGTGTTCGCAAGGAAAATTAAATTGCTGAACAACACTGATTGTCCACAAGATGCATGACAATCTTTTCTCGATCAATGGAAATGCAGCAGTCTGAGTCCTTCAAAGACACGAATCAGAAAAAATCAAAAGTCACTCAAATCTTCTTCGCCCAAAAGTAAACAACGTTCGTCTCATTCGATTTGTTGACACGAAGGAAATAAAAGTAAATATTTTATATTTGCCATATTTTCCTCCTCTGAAACGAAGAAATTCTCATTTAGTTAAGAATTCGGAATTGTTTACGTAAATTGTTTTTCACTTTGAGCGAGTTGAATGCTTGTTTTGATTTCATTTTGGAACATTTCAATTTCAGAACATTTTCCTCAACAGAGCATAAGAATCTCCTCAACATTAAGAGTGGGAGTTCTGTTGCCTTGGTTACAGAAACACACTTCCGATGTGTATTCATTGTTTATTCATCCACCTTGTCCATCCATCCATCCATCCATCCATCCATTACTTCCACAAATCCAGACACAGGTGTTTCCACGGAGTGGAAGATGTGGAAAGGAATTTTTATGAAGAAATTAATTCGCCCTTCAATAAAAATTTTATCGACCTGAATTCATTTTCTTCCAAAAAATTAAATGAAAATGTTATGTCCTACGACGTCTCCATGAAATGATGCTGTTGAAAAAAATGAAAGCATCTATGATGATGTTGGTGTTGGTGAGGGTAGTGATGATGACGATTAATAATCACAAGTTTTATGTTTAATATAATACAAATGCTGAGAACAGGCAAATATTTATCAGCTTTGTTGATTGTTAACGCTTTATTTGTGAACTTAAGATTTCTATTTTAAAAAACCAATGTTAACGTGCAATATCGCTCGTATCTCTCACTCAGTGACCCTCGCACGTGGTGAACGTCGTGTTTCAAAATGTGGGATCGCATTAAAATTAATGACTTTGTCAGGATCTGTTCAGATTGACACCTTGGATAAGCAAAACAGGCTGACGGATGGCTGGACGAGCTGCTAAACGAATCCGATAAATAATTATGTTCCTAATTTAAAAATGGGAATCATAATTTAGAAGTGATCATGATGGATATTTGCATCCGCTGTCAAAACGAATAAGGTTAATAAGCGTGGCAAATCACCATCAACAAGGACAACAACTCAATCATCATCACAGCCTTTATCGTCGTCATCATCAACAACAACCTCGTCATCATCATCATCACAGCCTTTATCATTATCATCCTCCAGTGTTGTAAAAAGTACAGCCCTTCAGTACTTAAGTAAAAGTACAAGTAACACCTCAAAAAATTACTTTAAGTAAAAGTACAAGTACTTGTTAAAATTTGTACTCAAGTAAAAGTACAAAGTATGAGCATTTCAAAGTTACTTTAAAAGTAAAAAGTAAAAGTACTGAAGCTGCTTTTGTAATGGTCATTCGTCAACCATCTTAAGCTATACTATTGTAATATA
>MPNW01000091.1:101746-134695 GCA_011800805.1 Hirudo medicinalis
AATAATAATAATAATAATAATAATAATAATAATAATAATAATAATAATAATAATAATAATAATAATAATAATAATAATAATAATAATAATAATAATAATAATGAACTTCAGTTGTTACAAATAATTTCATGATGAAGGGTAAAATTCCGATTACAAGTCATATTTGTCCTTCCACGTGAAAATAAGCAGAACATCTGTTCAAATTGTGTCACTTAATTCCCAGGAATCCTGAGCGTGTTGTTCTCAACTTAATTCTTCGAACTCCGCCACATTTGTATCGACAAAATCATAACTGCATCACCACTCCAAATATATGCTTGCTGACATAAGCTGAAACAGGAAATGCAAATGAGTTTTTGTTTGGTCGGACATCATCATCGTCGTCGTAGGCGTCGTCATCATCATCATCGCCATCATCATCATGAACATGGTTTTGTTGTCTTTTGTTGGTCAGCACTTCCTATCCTCATTCATTTTGTTCCTCGATGTATTGGGCTTGTTGCGTCCGTGTTAGGAATATTTATTGTCCTACAACAACATGCTTCTCACTATCTTCACAATCAGTGCAACTACCACGACTAATACGACGAATACTGAGATTACTAATTCAGACTAGTATTCTAGTTCTATTCAACATTGTCATCGACAAGATATTGCAGTGCAACATGAGATGACCAGCAACAGAACATAAGTTTGGAGATGTTGTGGTACGTGATGATTCAAATATTTTAAAACTATTTACAAGTTTTTGCTAACTTTAAATGTAATTCATAATTTTTGAAGCAAAAATTTCGCTGCAAAATATGTTGAATGACCCTTAGTAATAAAAAATAATATGTAAATGTAGTTCATTTGTAAAGCGCCATATGCTATATATTTATCAGTGGCGCTTTTTGTTAACCATTTATATAGCGCTCCTTCCCATGGGCGCTTGTGGCAGTGCAGGCTGGGTTTCGAACACGACACATTGCCGTATGCAGGAACCCAACCCAAACATGCACGCCGACACAATGAATGATTAATACTACTAAATAGTTATTATTAAAATAATAACACCACTTAATTAAAGCCAATAAAGGCACAAATAATGTTAACGAATTTTCCTGAGCTAGTATACTTTTAAGCACATTAAACACATAAATAATTTGAGAAATATTTTGAAAAGCACCAACCAACTCTGCAGTTCCTCATGCAAGGTGCTTGGTCCTAATCAGTTCTATGTTTTTCAGTTCTTTGCTTTTATCCACGTCACTTTTCATCGCCGTCAAATTTCCCATCTCAGCAGCTCTCTTTATCTCATCTTCTGCGTCGTCATCCTCTATTGCTACCAATAAGCCTTATATTGTACAAACTTTTCAACAAAATGACGTTGGTAACTTGCGCTAATGGATGATTTCTTATATTTGTCAACATTAAATCTTATATTTTTCTAATTTCAAGGGCGTTTATTATTTTCATTGCATGAGACGTTAATAATTCATTATTTTGCCAATATTTCATTAAATATTCATTCAATGAATGGGAACCTGGATCGAGTTATGCAATAAAATGAACTCGGTAAAAGAATTATTATAAAAAATATAATTCTTATTGTTATTGCATATTAATAATACTAACTAGATAATATTATATTCGATTTACTTTATGGAATATTCATATCAATGAATTATTTGATTTTCATTCAAATTCTCAAATGTGATGCTTGCGAACATTAAATTCAGATAACGATGTTTTCAATTCATAAAATAAAATGAAAGATAAATATCATTTTGATTCATAAAAACACCCATTACCGGCAGTTAATGTTATTCAGGCTCCCTTCATATTGCACGGCACAGTCTCTCCTCATGCATAAACATAACCCGTTTCAGCCCATGTGATCAATTTATCAAGTCCTAGGTCTTCTTTCCTACCGGCCAAAGTCAGACATTGACAGAAATGTCACTTCTATTTGACGCCATCTCTAGATTTTTCTGGATTTCTTTATCGCCTTAAGACATATTCCGTTTATTTCATTTGTAAATAATGTTTTCTAATTCTACATGTTCCTAGGACGAGCTCCTGTTTATCCAGGCAGCATTCTTGTTTGCCCATCAGAAACTTTTCCACGTGTCATCGTGTGAAGAAACACGTCCCACCCAGGATTCTCAAGCAATTTTTTGTGAAAATTGAATTTTTTCAGATTATTCAGACTCCATCGGCGGTCATCATGATAATTTTTCGTGACTTTTGAAATAAATAAACAAATATTATATAAATTTCATAAATAGTTCGGTGTCCTATATAGCAAAGCACATCTTTATCGAAATTTACGTTGCATCTTACCGAGTTGATAACAGTTTCCTCTGAGTTTTAATTTAAAAAAGCGTCATTGTTACCTCGGTTATAAAACAAGTACATAATAGTGACACTCAGAAACAGCGATGAATAATGTTGGCGATGCAATTCTTAGATTAACATTTACCGGGAGCTTTTTTAATTTTCGCTCTAAAGCAACTAAGTTGCAGACGAACTCAGACTGATGAAGATGGCGAGGAAAATGACGCTGGTTTGATGAAAACTTTAACCATGTTAAGTTCGTAATAATTCCTTGAAATAAAATGACGAAAATACAATCATTAACAGTTTCTAAACATTAATTTAATTATTACAAATAATTTTTAATTCTCAAATTATAATTAAAAATTAAAATATTTTGGTTCAATTACAGGCCAGATATAAATATGGCCCATCGAAAGAGATTAATGTTTCATTGTCTAATTAATATAATAAGAATAATAATAATACAATGTAAACATACAATATTTTAGGAATTTGAATTCCGTCTTTAAATGAGGAGTTGCCAATTTTAACTATAATTCTCCTTCACTTATGCACTCAAAATTTAAAAAATTATTTTAACTTTAAATGTTTACCAAATTAATAAAAATAAATGTGATTATTTATCAAATAATTTATAAAATTATTTCTGTTAAAGTGAATTTTAAACATTTCATTTAGATTAACTTTTACTAGCTTTTTATACAGCTTTGTTTTCGTTTGTTGGAATTAGTTGTGCTTCGTTAAACTGATTTATTTAGGGAAATTTTTGCCAATATGGTAACTTTTTAAAGTATTTTTTGAAAGAATTGTTAATTATTTATATTATTTCTTTTAACATTTTTAAGTTCTGTCTCTTAATACGGTAGAATATGTTCAGTTCCTAAACGAGTCACTTGTTCAAGACGTCGTTTTGAAATTACATTGTGGTTTATAAAATGCGGCCTACTTTAGTACCAAAACTTAAACATAACAAAAACTTTACAATTTAACGTACGTTTGATTTAGTTGTTACGCAGATCTTGGTCTTCTTAACCACTATAAATAATTATTATGTTGTGTTAGTTACCAAAATTGACATGCTTAATTTAAGGACATCTTCCTGAAAGGTCTTCCAAGTTACAATGTGGAGAATTTTGCAAGGTTCCAAGTCGATCACAACAGCAAAAACAGTACTGTATGTAATCACTGCATTTATTGTCATTAGTTTAACTTAAAGTTAGCTGTTATGAGGCATATCTTTGAATGTTTTTGACAATTTTTATTTGTCATCATTTCTACAGACATGGCATATCTGCAACTACATAATTAAGCCGTTTTTTGTGACAAAAGCTATTTTATTAAGAATGTTACCTAGAATATCAAGGCATGTTACCATCAGCAGATAAAAGGTGCTAGCTGACAAAGTTCATTAATCATTAAACTTCTTCTGCACAAACTACCCTGATTAATATCTTCATGAAAGTTTAAATCTTAACATAGTTTACATCACAAAATAGTGACTCAATTTACTCAGGCAAAAAGACCTCCAACATTTACATCGAGCAAGGACCACCCTAAAGAACAAGGTAATTCAATGCATTACATTTTATCAGCCATAAAAACAAGTCGGCAACTTCTCAATTGCATAATTTTCCTTTAGTCATTGTCACCGAAACTCATAGAAACCTGGTGGAACTGATTGCCAGAATTTCAAACAAGGTTCTTTGCAAATATTAGAATTAAATTAATAATAAGTCACATTTATGATTTATTGTTGAGAAATACAAAAGTTAATGCTCTTCAATTTTTCAGAAGCGATCCATAATCAGGTCTACTGACACCGATGAAGAGGAAGACAGAGGCAGGCCATGCAAGATCGCCAGGGTGGAGAATGTGAACTCATTCCACAAAGACTGATTATAGGGAGATACTGTTTGTTGACTTTAATCCTGCTTATTGTACTTTCTTATAAATGTGGATAAGAGGTGCCGTTCAATGTGGTGGTTTAACCCCGGGATCTTTGTAAGATTGTAAAGTCTTAAAAACTAATTGATTACTTGGGAATGTGGCAGAGAGCTGAAAAGATGCAAAGTTTAATTTTGTGTAACACAAGAAGCACACCTTTTGAGAGTATTGTCAGTCCATCGCTCTTATATGCAAATTGACAAACAAGGTTTGAAGAAACAGCACGTTTCCCCCAGAAGCTGGCAATATGAATCAATATCAGGAAGCTTTCAAAGTAACACAATTATGAAGCAGATCTTTCTCTGGTTAGCATTCCACAAAAACCTCTGTAGCCAATGTGTGAACTTACATATATCCCAGAAAATATTCAAAGTATATGTAATACACCAACATTAAATTTTGATTAAGACAAAGCACAAACATTTACCTTAAAATGATGACTATTCAAAGACATGAGTTCAAATCATGCGATGGCTCAAACACGGCCAAATGATTGAATGTACTGGCGACATTAAAATTCAATTTGATGGCTCAGATTGGTGGTCCTGTCCCTTACTCAGAAGTAAACTGAACATGAATAAAATCCGGTGGCACCGAAACATGCCGTAATGTCATTATATGACTTCCCCGAGATCGTCGTCGCATCTCTGATTGGTACCGGAATGCATGACGCTCGTCGAAGATGCCGGAGACGATATAACGCTCCCGACCGTCAAGACCTTCGCGTTGTCGGACGTCCCGCCCGGATGGGCGGCCCTCATGTGCTGCCTTAGTCCGCGCATATTGTGGAATACAGAACCACATTGGTTGCAACAGTGCTGCTGGCTCGAAGACTCTTGCCACTGTCCACTAGTTGACCACTCGAGTTCCTCCTTCTTTGTGAAATACAAAAAATAAATGACAAACGAAGTCAATAAAGTATAAAAGAAGTGAAAGGTGTAAGTTACGGCATCCGACCATAGTTTCGACCTCTACTGAAGGCACAGACTCTGACTTGACCTGAATGCGCTGTGATCCAACTGCCTGAAAGAAATAAAAATAACAATGCTGCATCATGTCTAACATTACTGATAATATGGGCAATGACAAAATCATTAAAAATAAAATTATGACATAATGATCACAATTGCAAACAGGATAGTAACCTTTTCAGTTCCTGAAACTTCACCTGGAGAATCTTGAATTATAGCTGAGCCCTCTCCATCTACTTCACAAGACAACACAGGCATGTGCCTCTTCCTTGAAGGACTCTGGTCAATCTCTGCCTTCAGAGTTGGCGGGTTGAATTCCTCTTCATCGGACAATACGCAAACCTCCGATGACTGCTGACAGTTTGAGGCTTCTCTTTTTATTGGTCGCTTTGGGGTTGAATATGCCTCGTCACCTTCCACCAATTCCACTTTGGGTCGGACAGTCTGAGGCCTTCTGACCGGGGTCCTTCTAGCAGGTGGAGCCTCATACGGAACCATCACTCCAGTGCTGTCCTCAACCTGGTGATGTGGTGATGGCTGAGGTCTGGGTGCCCTGATGGGTGCACTACCTGGTGATCTCATCATGGAAGGTGGCGGTCTCTTTTGAGGCGTAGTAAATTGTAATTGTTGCCGTATCCTAGCTCTAGCAGCCATCTGGTTCTGCACAACAGTTGGAGCTTTCATCCTCTGGCTATTTCCCAAAGTTCCTCGCCTCACCAGCCTTCCTCTACCAAGTGTGGCTCTGGGTATTCCCCTGGCCATGCCACTGACATTAGGAACATTTCCACCTAATCCCCTGGTTTGTGGAGGAGGAAGGTTGCAGTCCATCATGTTGTTTCCAGCCCCCATGTGATGACCAGTTACGGATGAGCCCTTTTTAGGCAATGCCTCATTTATTTGAACAACAATGACATTCTGGTTGTCAGTAGTAATTGCCAATAACCCCTGAATCTTCAGCTCGAAATTATACTTAAGATTATTTCTACACAGCAACGTGACAGTCTCTATTAAATTTTTTGTCATGTATTCGTTGTCATCGAGTTCTTCATTAGGCATCTCTTCCATCTACGTTAATAAAATGAAAAATGGCACGATGATCAAATAGTTTAATATAATTTCTATGCTAGGCGAGATGTCATCAGTATTGCAATACCTGATACATGCTTGATATTTTCCAAATTGTGCACAACAATCGGAGCTGTCGTTGAAAACAAGCCGCTTGTAAAACTCAAAATTAAACACCAAAGAATTTTAATTTTGTCTCAATTTGGCAACTTCTGAAAATAGGTCTAAAATAGCTTTTAAATTAAAATTAAATAATGTATTCAATTTTCAGTAGGCGATAACGTATCATTAATTGGCGCATGTTTCGACTGCTGCCGGGTGTGTTGTACCGTTCTTGCCTAATTGCAATTGTCAGAAATTTATTTGAATAAAGTAATTCTTAATCATGCCGAAAGTAAGTTTCACTTCAAAATTTCATAAAACTATTGTCCACAGTGTATGACAGTCATTAATTAAATTCTTAGATAACATGACATTACATCCATACGTCTCGTAATGTAACGTTTGATCCAATCTTGGTTTGGTATTACAGGCATTCCTTGACCCAGAAGATGCAATCAATGAATCCGAAGCGAACTATTTTGCACGTGATCTGATAAAAAAGAGGAAGAGATATTCTGTTGATGACATTCAGCCAGTTGGTAAGTGTATGTAAAGAAGTATGGGTTGTAATTTTTCATGATAAGTATAAAGCTGTCAATCCTGCCAGATATGCTTGTTTAGTTTAATTTGTTAATTTAAGAAAAAAATGGTGATTTGGAAGAGAAGAAGCTCACCAATGCCAGAATTCCACTTTCTAAGAAGGTTTGCAGAATATTGAAGCTATTATTATTACTACCAATGATAATATTGTTATCTATATTAATAATATTTTATATTGCATTATGTTTTATAATCTTGTGTTGCACAAACAGTGTAATAAAAGAATTTTGTTTTATAATTTAAATTTCTAGAGAAGAATCATGGCTAAGAGATCAAAAAAACTTCCAAAGCTTTCAAATCCCTTTAGCACACCATGGGTGAAGAATCTGCCCAAGGGAGTTCTTGGTGACAGTGAAGTTGAAGGGAGAAATGTGTTTGAAGCAATGATTAGACCTGTGGGAGTCAATCATTTCTTTAAGTGAGTAGTAGTTCTGGTGCTGTAGTTTTTATACTTAAGAAGTGATGATAATGAAATTGATTTAGGAATATCTGGGAGAAGCAGCCACTTTTGATAAAAAGACACAATGTCAATTTCAATAAGGGACTGTTTAGTACCTCAGAATTGGATAACATTCTCAGAAGAGTGAGTCATTCTTTGTGTAACGTATGGTTAAATTAACTGTTTTGTTGTCTGATGGTAGGCATAATGCCGCAATGTAAATTAACTATTTTTGTATCAAGCATTTTCCTTCACGATCAACATTTTATTTATATCTTCAGGAGCGTTTGAACTTCTCTGAGAATATTGATGTTGTGACTTACGTCAACGATGAGAGAAAGACACACAACCCTGATGGCAGAGCAGTGGCTGCTGTTGTGTGGGACTTCTATCAGGTTTCTCGATTCTTTATAGATTCAATTTGTCAATGTGACAAATCATATTCTGAGGGTTCAGGAACATTGTTATTATGTATTTTTTATTAAATAAATATTCTAACTTTTTTAGCAAGGTTGTTCTGTGAGGTTGCTCAATCCTCAGACATACTCAAAGAAAGTCTGGTCTGTCCTCAGTCTTTTGCAGGAGTTTTTTGGCTGCATGGCAGGTGCCAATGTGTTAGTTTTCTTTTGCCATGCAATGTTCGAAAATCCAGGTCGTTTCAACTAGTTCTTGCTTTTTCTGTGAAAAGTCTTTGAGATCACCAGGGAAAAGATGTTACGTAGGTTATTGTGATCGAGATCGTGTTCAGTCTTGAATGTTCGAGCAACAAAAACATCAGCATTTGTTTCAGCATTATTGACTTTTTCAAATAATGTCAGGTACCTGACACCTCCTGGAACTCAAGGATTTGCTCCTCACTGGGATGACATCGAGGCCTTCATCATCCAGCTGGAAGGAAAGAAACATTGGAAAATCTACGAACCGAGGTTTGATGATCAAATGCGGTCAAATTCAGTTTACTTCGTCGTCAATATTGAATGATATGCAGAGATACTATTAAGTTGATGTTGTGGTGATGCTTTACGTGCGAAATAAAAACTGTTGCTGTAAATCATATTCAATTATTGAGACAATTAAACATTCATGATTGATTGATAACTTGTAACTAATAATTAACGTTTTCAAGGTCGGAAGAAGAAACCTTACCCACATTCTCGAGCAGTTAGTTGGTTTCAATAGTTAGGTTCAACCACCTAGTCTTGGTGCAAGACTTGAAACTTTAAATTGTTTTTAGATAACTTCACGTCTGCTGACATTGGCAAACCTGTTTTGGAGACCACCCTGCATGCTGGTGACCTGCTCTACTTTCCAAAGGGATTTATTCACCAGGTAGTCATCCATGTTATGGTTTGCATTTTTAATTTGCAAGCAAAAATAAAATTGAGTAAATATTTTGACTTTGTGGTTTTATAATAATAATAATAATAATAATAATAGCAATAATAATTAATAATAAGGACAATAAGTGCAAGCATCGACTTAGGTCATGTTTATAGCTTTATGTTAGATATCAGGTTTTGGGAGGTTAGGAATTATGTTCTGCTTATGTGTTTGGTATCCTGTGCAACCAGTGTTTTTTGGCAGGGAACTTTTCTTAGTTAATATTAATGTTGTTGACAGTTGTAAAGTATAACTTAATTATTTGATGAATAATAAATGCTTACAATGATCTATGATGGAAGTAATGCAACTGCTTCAGGGTAGGACAGAAGACAACCATTCTCTGCACATCACCATTTCTGTTGGGCAGAAGAACACCTGGGGAGATTTCCTAAAAATGGTGAATTTACAATTTATTTTACCACATTTAACCTTTATAAAGTTTCACTTTGGAAACCTGAACCATCTTTCCATGATTAGGTTTTACCAAGAGCATTGGAAGTGGCCATGGAAGAAGATGTGGAGTTTAGAAGGTCACTTCCAAGGAACTACCTATCATTCATGGGTCTCAGTTTCGAAGATGAGGTAATATGAAGAAAATGTGCTAAATTAGTCTAACAACCATTTTGAATGGTCGGTCACTTGATGCTCGAGTTGTTTCTCGTTAATTGTTTGGTTTCCTAACTGCTTTGTTTCAGGAAGCCAACAATTCCATTAGGGGAGAATTTCTTGGAAAATTGAAAGGTCTCTTCAACAAAATGTGGAAGCATGCCCCGTTCGATGCTGCAGCCGACCAAATGGCCAAGAATTACCTTGAGAACTCTCTTCCACCATGTCTCACTAAGGGTGAGTAGGTGCAAATTCATCACATGAACTGTTGTATTGGAAACTGAAGTTCAACCAAATCCTTATAAAGATTATGAAAATAGTCTAAATGATATAATAAGTCACCTTATATTATCTTTTATACCAGCTGAGAAGGCCCTCAGTATCTTTGGCCAGGGTGAAGTCTGGAACCCCAACCTGAAAGAAGTTGTTGAACTGGCAGAAATTGAACCAGACACTATGATCAGGATCATCAGGAGAGGTTCTGTGAGGCTGCTTTCTGAAGAGAAGGTCTGCATTTACCACAACCTTGAAAATGCCAGAGTTTATCAAGGATCTGAGTTCAAGTGCATTGAAATTGACGATGAGGTCAGTGGTGATAATGATGGTAGATGATTTCCATGTGTGGTGTGACTTTCATGTTTTCTTTTATTTGTCCAATAGGAGGCTGATTCTGTTGAGTGCCTGCTTAAGGCTTATCCAGCATTTGTCAAGGTGGATGAATTGCCTCTGCCATCGCTCGAACAACAGGTGATGATTGTGATTGATTAAGTGGATTACTAATTTGGTTACTGCTCTAAATATAGGTATGTAAAATAATTCTATTTCATGCACATGATGATGTTGATGTTGCTTTCCAGATAAGCATTGCACGTCTGCTCTATGACAAGGGACTCGTGCTTACCAAGGGTCCGCTCAAGTGCTTTGATAATGAAGGACATGGCTGCAGTGATTGTTCTTGCTGTTCAGAGGATGAAAATGAAGACAATGCTGAGGAAGTTGATGATGATGATGATGAAGTAGTTGATGGAAATGATGAGAATGGGGGTAACAGTGACGATGATTCTCAGTGATGACATTCATGATATGATGATTGATGATGATGATGATGATTAATTTTCCAAACTTGATTATGTTTCAAGAACTCACAACCAACATGCTGAGTTGATTATCATTAGTGACTTCATCGTTGCTTTGTCATTGTGTTTCCTGTTTAATTGCTTGTTTTTTGTGTGGTTGTTTCAGTCTTTTGTTAATGTGCTTTGAAAGTTTAATGGAATCTGTCTGTGTGCATGTGTTGAGCTTAAAACTTTCCTTACTAATATTTTTGCTTACCAAGTGCGGGTAGTTGGCTACGGTCCTTTTATTTGTTCGACGATTTTTAATTCGTTTGTTTGGCAAACTGAAGGCATCCCTTGTTTTGCCAGTGAACTCTTCTCTGGCTGTGTGATCACCAAAAGAAAACTCTTGAATGTTATTTTTTGAAAATTGTTTTGAGCTTATATTAATTGTCTGCATTTAACAGAAATTGATGTTGGGTTAGGTGGATTCTAGCAGTTGATAAAAACGTTTCTTGTTGAATGTTCATTACACGTTATTTGAGGTCTGATGGTCATCTGAAATTAGCTGATCGAATATGAGTGGGTAACAATGGAAATGTGAGTAACTTTATGCAGGTGGGCAGCAAACATCCGGTCCTTTGTCGGAAGTATCCAAAGGTGGAATAAATTGTTGTAGACCATTGCTGTGAAATGTCTGTGATAATGATAAGAGTTAGGTACAAAAACTTGAGGTGCTCTCGTGCCATGTTCTCCCAATTTTCGAAAGTTCAGCTGCAGGTGAGGTCCTGCATCAATTTACAGGATTGGTGTGGTTTTCATCGCGATGTAGTCTCGCATTATGTTGACTCGACAAGGAAAATATGGACAAGTTGCAACTCCACTGGCAGTTTGAGGAGTAAATATTTCAAATAATAATTATAAACAGTAATAATAACAAACGACAATAATAAATAATAATTCAACAATAGTGATGAATGCGCTCCAACATAGGAATTTAAAATCTGGTTTGGCAAAACCTCGAAAATGTACTCAAAATTTGACTTCGTTTGCTGTTATCACTAGCTTGGGTATTGTTTGAAAATGTCTGTAATTCGTATATTCGTATATTATCTGTTAGAAACCAATGAATTAAATACTGGTGTTCTAAATCATGTGATGTCCATGTTTTTGTAGGATGTTGATGTTTTTCAAACGAACCTCGTTATTTCAATCATGTTTGTTTTTTTAATGACTTTTAAATTCCGGGCCTACATGGATGATTATTGAATCAGATTTACTGAAACAAAGCTTTCTATATATTGAAGTAAAATATATTCACAAGCTCAGAGAAGTAATGTTTATTATTTTATTTAAAAAAGATCATTTTGGGGTGGGATTCCCATGAGTTGAACACATGATGAATAGTCACCTACAAAGAAAAGTTCATTCAAAGACCTGTGAGCATCGCAGGCTTACGATTTCATTCTCTACGGAGCCGAGAAAGAATTTGTTGCCAGAGATTTTTTCACTCATTCTTGAATTAAATGAATTTCTGGAAATGACAAACTCAAGCTTCACAGGAAAGATGTGTCAAATTTTGTGGAAGATTGCTTCAGAGATCGACCGCTTCTGTAGCATTTTAATCATTTTAATCCATTCAGAGCGACCAAGAAAGTTTTCAAGCAGGTTTCATTGAATTGCAAATTAGATCTATGAATATTCATTATTTGGGTTTACTTTAAAACATTATTCTCATTAGTATTCATATTAATTGTTATTATTTTTCTTCTCCCCTTCATTCAACTTTCCATTGTTGGACTGCAGCTTATAATTGACAAGTAATTTTGATCGCTCCTTCATCATTCTGAGCTATTTGTTTGTCACCGAGGAGGACTTGTGGGATTTGTGCTTCTTCATTAATCGATCGTTATTTCAACAGTTCTTTTATCGATATTTTAGCAGATATTTTATCGATAAGTCCGATATTTGTCACAGATGGTTGGTCAATATTCTTATTTTTTAAAAACTATTGTCAACTTTTCTTTTTTTTTTTACAACTTCATGATGTGCACTTCAAGTTTAAGTTCAAGCATTTATTTTCAGTAAATTTATGATGATTTTTAAGTGCTTTGAAACTTCAATATTCTGCAATGTACGTTCTTAAAATTAAATAAAAGGATATTTGAGATAAATATTAATAATTGGCCTCTCATCACGAGTGGTCAATTTTTATCAGACGTTCACCATCCTCAGTTCAAGGTTGATGGTTTAAATTAGTCTGATGAAGCATTTTTGAAACAAAATAATTAATCACCCAAATACTAAACAATCATCAGCCATCAGCATGTGATAACCAAACAAATTGAAGTGCTAGTCAAAATATTACGATCGTGTGTGTTATTTCATGTGGAAATAATATCATTATCAACTCGCAAGATCACGTTTCAGATTGGCAGGGGAACTGTGGCCTTGAAATGTAGCCGTGGCGTTGTGAATTCGTCAATTAAGAAGCATTCGTAACAGCCGGTGATACTAATGATACTAACAGCGGTGGTAATGGTAATAGTTACTACTGGTAGTGGTATGTTGTTGGCCGAAAGTTGTTGAGGAAGGGGAGATCACATTGACAGTGAGGCCTTTGTTCAGCCCTCCTGCACAGGATGACTAACTGCATTATAATGTCTCACAAACACTGCAGGACGCCTGTTGAGCTTATTTCATTTATTTTCAAACTTGTGCTTGTTCTTGTTGGTGGCATTGCTGATGTTTTAAGGTCTCCTGCATAATTCACAGCATAATAATTCTTTCACAAGTTCATAACCCACTCCGCCATGAGTCATAATGTGAATTAATTGATGACATTCATCCTAGCTGAAGTCTCTTAGAAACTTTCAAGCCTCGGTAGATGCATTTCAAATCGTAACAGAAATTCAACAAAAATAAAAATTCCACTATTCTGCAGATTATAATAATTCGTAATTCACGTTGTCATAATTGTCATCATCATCACAGTCGTTATCATCGTCGTTAGCATCGTCATCATCATCATCATCGTCGTCATCATTATTATATTTATGTTCTCAATAAATAGCGTCCTTTCACATAGGAAAGTAATGGACGAGATGAGATGACAGGCATAAGTTGTAATTATAAGTTATAAGGTGCTTCGTTATGAAATGTTGTTTTAGAATGATAATATGTTTGCTTTTAAATTGTTTTAGAATGATAATATGTTTGGTTTTATAATATGTTTGGTTTTATAATATGCTTGGTTTCATTTTAAGAATCCGAAACTGTAGAAACGTGCTGTGCTCATTAACGTCCACCACTCTGCCAATTGATTTGGACGTGACAAAACTATCGACTTCTCGAATATGAACGAGATGAGACACTTACACAAAAACCTCGTAATAATAATAATAATAATAATAATAATAGTAATAATAATAATAATAATATTAAATGTATATTATAGTATTAATAATAATATTAAATGCACTTTTCGTGAACCGAAGAAGGTACATGGAAGCAAACCTACTGAGGCCAGAGTTCCGTTGGTTTGACTAATGGAAGCATTGATGAATGAGTGACTGAGATGAACGAGCGAAATGTGGTGGATTGCGAAGATGGTGAATTAATGGCAGCCAATGCAGGCTGAACTGTTGAAAATGGTGAACTGGATAAGCGGATTACACTTATGCTGGATGATGGAGATGAACATATTCTAATGATATTTTAAGTTCCTTAAAGTGATACTTATGGGAAATTATGTCTATGTCGTCATTGTCATCAGGGTATAACGACAACGTTTTGTCTCCAGACAAGTTATTTGAAGTTAATGATCGAGCAAAATGACGATGACGACGGATTAATAAAATGATCAGTGAAGATTAATATTGAATAAGATCAATATTATGATTTAAATATAAATTATACTATAAATCTTGTAGTTGCAAATATCATCTCGAGTGCATCTTCAAGTTACTGTTGCTACTGCAACTTGCTTATCCAACCGAACTCAGAATGTTTGATTTTAATGTGCATCACTGGAATTTTACCTAAAATTTTTATAATTATACAAAAATTCATTCATAATTATAAAATGAAATAACATTTATTATTAACAAAGATTTTCGACTATTTGGAGTATTAATTATTTTTAGATAAATTGTCATAACATTGGTTGAAGGAATATAATTTTTTGATCTTTACCGCTTTCGTTAACTTAAACTAGAACTTAAACAATGATGAGTCATCTCAAGTGGTTTACTGTGATGGTGAGTGTTGTGGTCACTCAGTGCTGGCATCGTCTACGTCAACAACGTTGGTGTCTGACGATGGCGGTTGCTCAGTTGGTGTCGTTGCGCAGTACTTGTTGGCGATGATAATTCGTTGTGCTGTTGTTGTTGTTGTTTGATCTTCATTTGAGTCTCATTCGTAGATTGAAAGACCTGAAGGATGAGTTTGTCGAAGAAGAGACCTAAGAGGAAGATGGAGATGTTTGTCATAAGGAGAAGTAAGCAGTATTTTCTTCATCTTTACGCGTCGTCATTGTCATCATCGTAGTTAACATCATCAAACTAGTTAGCATCATCGTCACCGTCACCGTAATCGTGGTCGTATATGAATTTTACTGTTGGTGTTTGCTCTATAATCGATCATTTTTGAATGTTTTGCAAGCAATTAATACTTAAAAGCGATTATAATGTTAATTATTTATTTTTGTTTATTATCCGAAATAATTTGCTCAACGATAATTTTTAAAACGCGACATTAATGCATTCAGAAAATTCATACATTCGCAAATTGGTGCCAACATATTTTGAATAATTACTTTTTCATTAATAACTTTCATTATCATCATCGATATCATCAGTTCTCATGAGTCAACTTCACAAGAGCATCCTCTCTTCCTTCTCTTTTTCCATCGTCGTCGTCGTCGTCATCAGTAGCTATGAGCTTCAACTGCTGCATCATCACCTCCCGTCATCATCATCACCATCATCCGTGTTAAAAATGAAGTAAAATATTGAAATGATTACAAAACTTGCTTCATTGAAAGTAACTGAAGAAGCACAATCAAGTGGACGCATTCAACGTTCGAATTATTGTCCAAGCTTTTCCTTCACTTTCGACCGACTTATGCAAGCACATGCATTAATAACATCAGCCTTTCGAAGCAGATGATCATGGACCAATCAATTGAGTTCGCCATCTTATTCTAATAACAGCAACATCAACAGACGCACATCGAAACAAACTGGAACAAACTTTTAAGTGTTTTTACAACAACATCAGGCACAAAAATGATGAATGCAGTAATAACAATCTGGCTACATGTCTCTTAAAACACGGCTGCACGTGCTGCCCTTGCAAAGCGACATGAAGAAGCAGCGTGCGGCATTTTGACACCGTGAAATAAGAACGTTTTAAAATCATTCAAACATTCCTTCAATTGTCCGCCATTGAACTATTGGAGCCTCTGTGTTAATAATAATAATCGACGTTCGAAGAGCAGGCGACTTAGTTCGAAGCGCGTCGGTAGAGTTCAGAAAGTGGCGATGTGAAACATGAAACAAATCTTAAACGAATGACTCTAAGATCGACCACTGATGTATCTTTGATTTGATTTGCCTTATTTCTCTCATCGAAAACGGATTATTAGCGCGGGAATGTCGTACAGACGAATATTTCAACTGTTTTCAGAGGAGGGACACGGCATCACCCTCCCTTCAGTGACTGCTGGAGTTTTTGAGGAAACCATTCCAGAACATGTCGATGTGAGTTTCTTTTAATTTGAGGAAATGTCAGGGCCACGTGTAACAACGTATTTGTTGCTAATCAATATTCATTTACTAAAAAGAACATGTGTAATGCAATACTGTTGCAGATTTAAATTAAAGCCATTGTAACTCATTTCAAACAGAGGAGGTTGGTGGATTTCATCAAAAACAATTTCAAGAAAGTCGAATGTGCCCGCTTCATAGCTTCTGATTCTTCAGGGTTTGTTGTTTTTTTAAGCTAAATTGATTTAATCCGATCGAAGTTATCATATAGCTAAAATTAAGTGCTTAAAATTAAGAATATGTCACTATTCAAATTTTTATTAATTTCGATGAGACGCGGAAAATAGTTGTTGTTGAAATTGTAGAAAATTGAAGTTAATTGAATAATTCCATTGATGACGATCTATTGTTCTGTATTGCGATGTGCTAGAATTTAAAATCATTTCGAGTTTTCGTAATATTTATTTATAATCCAATAAAAAAGAAATTCACAATAATTCCTTCAAGGTCCATCTGCAAATGTGGAGCAGCAGAACACAGCCACTCTGACGAGGCGAGGGAAGAAGATTATTCTAGCATTCCAGCCATTCCTGGGTCCCTCCAAACCTGCACTGATGACACAGACGCCTTTGGAGAAATCAATTTTGGCGGGAGAAACAGCAGTAAGGTTGGAGAAGTTTGATTATATTATATTATTATATTAGATTAAATTATTATTATATCTTTTATTATTAATATGGCGATTATTATTATTATTATTATTATTACAGTAATATGTGTGTTAATATAAAAAGCCGTTTATCAATAATTGAATATTTTCAGTATTCGGTATTGATATTATTTTACTCTACTCATGAAGCAGCATGGTAATTTGGGGAATTGTGATTGTAAGGTTGAATTCTTTACGACTTAAGTTAAGGAAATAGTTGCAGACGACGACAGGGATGAGTGTGTGAGCGGATGAAAGATGGTAGATTTATCGATTTGTTGATCCAAACATTTGCTACTTCGTGTTGTCTGCTTCGCCCACACAACGAATGATCATTTGTGCAATCCCCTCTCAATTCTCATCATCTCTTTAATTGACTTTGCTTTGAGAAGCTATGTATCCTCAGAAATAACAACTCAGCCATCAATTTTATTGTTGGATGTTGGATGTACCTTTAGAATACAAATTGACAATATCATCGAATCACATCCAGGAACCTCCCCAACGAATTTAGAGATTAATTTGTTAATTTTAAGCGCCTTAAGTTCTTAGTGAACAATTTAGAATATATCATCTTTGCAAGATTTCCACTTCAACAGTTCTTTGTTGTGCAATTTGAAAAAAACTTGACACTTGTCTTCATAGGAAAGCACTTGAGTTGAGAATTGATTTACCAAGTTATTTCATAACTTGAAATACTCCTCAGAATGCTGAAGAGCAACTCAAACAATGAGGATAAGTAATAATTTCTCCTTTGATTTTATTTATCCTTTTTCTACTTTTTGCTTAATGTGTTCACCAGCCATGAAACGATGGATGCATGTTTAAACATCAACTTGTGTAATTCTTAGTTCCTTTCAGTTCCACTTACTTTATGTGGCTCATGCCTGCTTCAATTTCCAATAAATAATGTTAAATGTTGTTGAAGATTATGATGAAGTCATCAGTGCATTGGCACAAAGTGATTCAATATCGGTTAGAAATCATTGTTAGTGATGGTAGCGAGGTCGTTGGAAATAACATTTATTACCATGACGATCGGTGGTGACCTTTACAACATTTCGTAGTACATCAGGGTGTCCAAATTCACTGAACCTTCAACCATTCTGGATCTCATGTACTACCAATGGAAGATGGAAAGACCAAACCTGCTCATCTCGGTTACCGGAGGAGCCCAAAACTTTACCATGAAGCCGAGGTTAAAAGAGGTTTTCAGACAAGGTTTCATCAAAGCTGCCCAGTCTACAGGTCATGATTGAAATTGTTGAATTTATTGAAATTATTGGATTTATTGGATTTATTGAATTTATTGAAATTATTGGATTTATTGAAATTATTGGATTTATTGGATTTATTGGATTTATTGAAATTATTGGATTTATTGGATTTATTGGATTTATTGAAATTATTGGATTTATTGGATTTATTGGATTTATGCCAAGCATGTACTAATGGATCGATAACGACTTAAGTGGCATCATGATATTTTTTACAATATTCTATATGCAGTTTTGACAATCAAGTAACATATCCACAAGTTTTTTCTCAATGAAATGCAGAACATCATTTCCCCTCCAGGTGCCTGGATTGTGACGGGCGGCATGAACGCAGGTGTCATGAAACACGTGGGCGAGGCAGTCAGGGACTACACCCTGAAGCACGGAAGCAAAAACATCATCACCACCATCGGAGTGGCTTGTTGGGGCTGCGTGCTCAACCGTGAAAACCTGGTCTCAAAAACTGGCTGTTGGCCCGCCAACTACACGTCCGTTGCCTCGAGCAACCTCAGTGGCAGGGACTGCCCCCTCGATCCAAACCACACCCATTTCATCTTGGCCGACGACGGCACGTCCGGAATGTACGGCATGGAAATTGGTCTCCGCTCGGAGCTGGAAAGAGCCATTTCCAATTCGCCCACCGTCGAACGAGGTATGTTTGATATGTTTTATTTACAACTGATGTTTGATATGTTTTGTTTACAACTGATGTTTGATATGTTTTGTTTACAACTGATGTTTGATATGTTTTGTTTACAACTGACGTATACATGATAATTCAATCCTTGGTCATCATTTTCATTGCATCAATGGAGACATTTTTCCATGAATGATTTTATTAAAGTCTTTTGTCGATTGCAAGTATTTCTTTCGTTCTTAAACATTTGAAAAAGTCAATGTTTCTGCAATTTTCTCCCTTGCAATAATTTAATTGTTAATGGCTTTCACAGAAAAATCCTGTTTTATGTGAATAAGAAAGATATGCTTGGGATGCAATCCAAAATGGGGGTAGAAAAATTGAACTGATGATGATGATGATGATGCTGGTGGTGATAATTGCCTGGGATGATTTATATTGAAAGCAGCAACATCATGTGACTATTGTAAATATTTCTTAATTATTTCTTTGTCTGCCTCTTTCTCACCTCCTTATCTCCTCTCTCAATCTTTGTCTCATAAGCCCAGTCTTTGTAGCCGTTAACCAAGAGTTTCTACAACATAACAATTATTCTAGTGGTTAAGAAGACCGAGATCTGTATAATAACCACTCTTTACTTTGTATCTGCCTTCTGCCTCTTTTTGCAAACTTCAATACTTTGAAAATAACTCTAGAGTCCTGAGAAATATGGCGAATATGATGTTGTACCCATAATGTTAAAAAAACTTGATTATTATTTAAGTCAGAAAATTTAAAGAAGTTATAGTTATAGTTGTTAAACATATTAGTTGCAAGCTGTTTAAAGGCTGTTAATTATGAAATGTGAAATTTTATGACTTAGAATTTCAGCAAAATGCCAAGTTGTTGTTGATTGATGAGAGGGAGATGTGGGTAACAAGAGAGTGATATTTGAGACTAATTCAACAGCTGACAAATTATCAATGGAATTTTTATTTGTTTGGTATTTTCAACTCAGTTATTGGAAAGTGAACAGGAAGGGGTGAACATAATGGAGTGAACATAATGGGGTGAACACAATGGAGTGAACATGAATGGGGTGAATGCAGCCAAAAGAAAAGATTGCAACTGGTTAACTAGAAAAACAATTGTTGATTTAGAAGTTTATTTATTGACTAAACTAGGGACATAACTATGGAAAGGGTTCTATTGGTTATTGCAAGGAACAAGTTTGTGATTCTATTTAAAAAAAGATCATTGAATTGATAGTTGATTATAATGATGTTTTGGCATTAAATCTAAAGATGGCAACCATCTTATTTTTGGATAAATATTTTGTTAATACCTCATGATTGGTGATGCATGGTTGACAAAGTTCAACGTGGTTGCAGACAGCTATGAAGCCGTGTCCGTTCCAGTGGTTTGCGTGGTGTTGGAAGGAGGTCCAAATACAATAGAAACTGTCAAAAATGCCATTTCCTGCGGTACTCCGGCAATCATTGTCCAGGTGAAGGAAATCTTTGTATTATTTATGAACTTTCTTTTATGAAAAGTTTTAAGTTTATTCAATGATACTTCAACACTGCAATGACATAACAAAGGAGTCAGGCTTAATTAATGGATCAATATGACATTCAAAAGATTGAAGGAAATTTGATCTTAGCATGAATGCTTGTTGAGAAGCAGCCTCAGGGACCTTAAAATGTTGATTGGTGTTATTTTATTGTTGCAAGTCCACTTAAGTTAGAACTATTAAACGGTTTGTGTCAATGATCTTTTCAGGGATCGGGTCGAGCAGCTGACATTTTGGCGCATGCCTACAACAATGCCATACAGGAAGTGATCTATGCTGAGGACCAGTTGGGGAAGAAGCATAAACAGTATGTTGATGATTAACGATGACGATTGCTATGGTGTTGAATGATTGAAGAAATTGCCACTTCCTTCCAAAGTGGATGGAACGGTGCCAGTCAAATTCATGATCATTTCAAATTCATTTGCAGGTTCATCTCCATAATGGAGGATTGGTTGGAAAAAGAACTGAGAGAAAAGATCACGAATGAGTTGAACCCAAAAACTCCAGAAGCATTGGAGAAGTGAGCAGAATGAGTTGGATGGTTTCAATAACAGCTGCTAAAAACATTACCGAAGCTAAAGTAACAAAGTGTTGTTAATAACATCAGGTGTCTTTGTGAGATAATGATGGTGATGATGATGATGATGATGATGATGATGGTGGTGATGATGATGATGCCGATAAAAATTTACAAATGAAGCATGATTCTTGTATTTATCTCTGCAGTGCACTTAGCTGCAGAAGTTAAAAAAATATACAAATAAATAATGTGACAACAATTAGTAATGGTGGTCTCAACATCTTCTCAGATGTCTGGATAACATACGATGCTGCATCAACAATCGAGACTTCATGACGGTCTTCAAACTCGACGGAAAGGATTCCGCTTGTGACATCGACATCACCATTCTCAAGTTACTTCTGAAATGTCAGCGAATTGCATTTAACTGAATATACAAAGTCATTGTTTACATTAAATTGTTTGTTGATATTTGGTTGTATATTTATTAATTACGATCATATCACTTAAATTTAAAACTATTAGCAATATAAATATGTGATCACCCTCGCAGTACTTGATGATGTTCACTGAGTACTTTTCAATAATTCCATGGATCATTATTGAGTGAATATTCAATGAATAGCCAACAAGGGCAAGAGGATTGATCGGTTGAAACTTGCTTTGGCTTGGAATAGAGCCGACGTTGCCAGAGAACAGATTTTCACGGACGAAGCCATTTTTGAAGTACTTTTGACATTTATTTTCATGAAATGTCTAAAAACATTTCACTTATCTTATCATTGGTAATATTATGAATGCCCTGCTCTATCCACTGGAATAACTCTGATTAAGCCATGACATTTGATCTTTGTTATAATTTATTCATGTTTGTCGTTCGTCACAGCCCGAAGACTTGTACGACCTTTTATACAAAGCCATAATACAAAACAAAGTTGATTTTGTCAAGCTGCTAATCTCAAAAGGTGTAAGTCTCAAAGAATTTGTTACTGTGAGGAGGGTCCTACAACTTTATAATGAGGTTTGTTGTTTGTGATGATGCAATAGTAATGACAAGATATTTATTTATGTTCAAAGATATGACTATATTCTCAATTTCAAACCACCAACAAATTTGCAAATTATTGTCATTTTAATTATTTTGTTGAAATAACAAAAGGGCATTTTAAATTAATTTTTCAAGAATTATTTCCTTGATTAAATATTCTTATTAATGACACAGAGGCTAACAGAAGATCGATGTAAACATTTGAAAAAGCTGGCTCAGGTTGCACTTTGAAAATATCATTTCCTCACTTCTTCCTGCTGATTTTGTATTTCTTCGATAACATCAGGTCCACTCGGCAGATAACGGCTACGTGACTCTGAGACATGTCGGGGAGTTCATCAAATCATTAGTGGGACATTATTATGAACCGACATTTTGCAAGTCTCCTTACAAAGATGTCAATTCACGAGACTATTTGGACGTAAAAAGTGGCTTCGAAAAGAGTTCCAAAGGATCGAGACAGTTCATTGGATCGGGAAGCATCTTTAACCTGAAATCGCATCTTTACCTTTACGAGAGCCACACGAGTTTGTAGACTTGTTTGTGGATTACACATTAAAATGTCTTTGGAAATGATTGATCGAATACTTAAATGAAATGTTATTATTTGTGAATGCTTAACTTCTTAATTGTCTTCATCCCGCAGCCGTCAAATGCCCCCCTCCCGAATTCGACGATCCGGCCAACATCCTCTTCATTTGGTGCATCTTAGTCCACTTGAAAGATCTGTCGCTGGTGTTCTGGGATATTGGCAAGGCTAGCAGCGGAACTAAAATAAACTATTACAACATCAATAATGCTGCACGACACTAACACATTTTATATCGATGTTGATTAGAAGTGTTGATAAGCATTTGTAACGACGTCAACTATTGAATAATATATTGAGCATATATTTACTAGGAAGATATAGCAATAGCCCTGACTGCTCAGCACATCCTCAAATCTCTTCACGAAAAAGAACAGGACTCCGAATTTGCCGTGGAACTCCAGAGTCAAACTGAGTGAGTTGTGATCATTATCATCATCAACCAACTTATTCTTAATTTGGAGAAGTTATTAGATTCTTATTTACACAACTCAGTTTATTAGAGATTTTCAATTTATTTATCAAGCTTTATCAGCTTCTGTTTTTCTTCGTACACGTAAATAATTCTAATTGCAGTTTTTTTGGTAATCTGGCGCTCGGTGTTCTAAACGAATGCTACATGACCGACCAGACAAAAGCAACCCTCTTGCTCGTCAGACAAATGGGCAGTTTTGGGGATACAACGGTACTGAAGATGGCGGTAAGAACTTGAACCGTGATTGACACGAGCACGAGCACTAACGGTGGCGATGAATGATATCCATGATCCAATCATTTCATCCATAATGAACATGGATTTAGTGATACTGGTGATGTTGATGCCAGAGGTTAAACAATTGTTTAACAAAATAATAATAACGAGGTAATTGATAACGACTTGATAACAAGTTCGAGACATCACAGGTGGAAGCTGATAATAAAGAATTTGTGGCCCATCCTGCATGTCAAAACCTGCTCACCAACATTTGGACGGACAGACTGAGTGACGATAATTCGTACTTTCGGGTGGGTCGCTGTTACATTGGATTATTGAGATACCGAATTAACTGCACCATAGCAATAATAATAGCAATAATTAACAATCCATCAAGATCCTCCTCGCCCTCTTCCTCCCCATTTGCTCCCCATTCCTCCTCAGGTTCAGACAGAAGGAAATTGAGCAGAAGAGTCAGACGGAAGTTAAAAGGAGCAGGTCAATCAGGAAGGTGAAGGACAAAGATTGTCGACATTTAAGTCTTTCTATATGAATTTCACAATGTTTTATGCATAAGAATTTTTTGTGTTTAATTATTAAAGCAATATTCAATCAAAATGGTTTAAATAAATTTAAATTAAATATATTCAAAGAAAAGATTTTTTAAAATTAGATTGATGATAATAATTTATGATAATAAAATTATTCTTTTTTGACGTAATTTTAGTTTTTGATTAGAAAAAAATCAAAGACACCTGAGACTAGGCACAAACAGAACCTTGAAAATGCTCAGTTAGTGTCGTCTGCTCTAAAAACTTATTAGTAGTGGACGACTTGACTTAAAAATGATGTCGATTCATAAAGATGACTGAATATGTTTCATCGTTATTAGTTGAATTGCAGTTAAGATTTTATTGATGACGACGATGTTGATGGTGATGATGATGATGATGAAGATGATGACGATGTCAATGACGATGATGATTGTTGAACAGTGTACTGTTGAAAGAATATCAACATCCAGAACGAAAAGAGAAAAACTTCTTCTTCCGATACTGGGACCAACTGGAAGCATTCCTTAAGGCACCGTTCACCACATTCTGTTACAACAGTGTAAGTTCCATCAACTAAAATGTTTTCATCATCATCATCATCAACGTGTATACGTTTTTATTAACCACAACAGATGTCCTTTTTTGCATTCCTGCTTCTCTATGGGGTCATTCTTTTGACTGACTTCTATCCGATAACTGATAAAATGCCAACGATACACATTAAGGAGATGATATTGATTGCTTGGATATCCACATTCTTGCTCGAAGAATTTAGACAGGTGATTAAATAAAAGCTTTCGTTTTAAAATTATACAGAAAATTTGCTACGAAGTTTAATACATTAAAATTACATTATATTCCGGTCATTCAATAAAAATTTATTTTCAACAGTTTCTCGTGACAGAATCATCAGCAACGAAGCAGAAATTGTTGAATTACGTTTCTGATCCCTGGAATATGGCGGATTTAGTGGCCATATTGACCTTTTATTTGGGTCTGGGGCTAAGGTTCGTGCCGCCTTCCAATTGCAAAATGTGTTTCTACACTGCGAGAATCATCCTGGCTTTCAACCTGATGATGTTCTTTCTGAGGGTCCTTCACATGTTCTCCGTCCATCAACAGCTCGGACCAAAGCTGGTCATGATCAAGCAGATGGTGAGTGAATGATGAAGTTGGTCGAATGTAGACTGAGTATTGTAGTAGTGGAAGTTAAGAATTAAGAAAGGAAGGATGTCTCATTGACCTTGGTCTTCCGATGTTTGATAAAACCTCCTGCTTGCAGATGGTGGACCTGTTCTACTTTGTCATCATCATCATGGTCTTCATTTCCTCTTACGGCATCACTTCTCAGGTCATTTTGTTTCCGAACCAACCACTAAATATTAATCTCGCCAAGGACGTCTTGAGCGATGCATGGTGGAGTGTTTACGGAGAAATGAACATCGACCTCGTATCAGGTGAACGACCTTCTTAATGCATCCGGATAGGACATGGTTTATCGTTTAACTTAATAAATGCTCTCATTAATAACGAATGTTTCTTATTAAACTGGGTCACATATCAGAAAATGAGTCATTAGTAGCAAAAATATTTATATTATATCCATAAATAGTAAGTATTTGAACTGGGTCACGTATCAGAAAAATAGCCATCCTTTTACAGAAATATTGATGTTATATTCGACATTCGGCTTAATTCAAAATGATCGAATCCAGGGAAGGAATGCAAGATGGAAAGTGACTTCTTGTCCCAGTCTTCGCAGCAGTGTTTTTCCAGCAATGCCACCTGCACCGCCGAACAATGTGCCGTTTATGGTTACGAATTGGACGAGGTCCACCATTGCTTCGGGAAGGAGGAAAACTGCCCTGCCAACGAGTGGATCGTTCCGATCCTCCTTGCCGTGTACGCGCTCATCACCAACGTCATGATGCTCAACCTCCTCATCGCCATGTTTAGGTTTGTGAGATCTTACCTGGAGTTGCATTTCTTTTAAACATTTATTAATCTGAAATGTGGGGAAATGATTTTAATTTATTGTCATTCAAATAAATGTATGAAATAATAAATTTCATAAATTCACTTGCTACGTTTTAGCAACACCTTTGCCACAATCCAAGGACAGACAAATATCGTTTGGAAGATGCAAAGATATCACCTAATCCAGGTAGATTCTAAATTCTACACGCGTGAGGTTCACCTTGTTTCTGATGCATTTGTCGTGTTGTTAATTGAAACCAGTATGCTGAGGATTAATGTTACAAAATAAGGTTTTGCATGACAACGTGATTAATATTTACAAATAACTTATCATGTTATAATATATATCTCTTCCCAATGAGAAATTGATTTTTAAAATTTAATTAATATTAAATTCATATTTAAAGATAATATTTAAAGCTTAATGTCTTAAAATTTTATATAGGAATTTGAGAGTCGCCCCATTTGGCCCCCTCCGTTGATCGTCATTGGACACCTCTACCAAGCCCTGAGGTTCCTCGTCATACAGAGGTGTTGCGTCAGGGAGCAGTCCACCAAACTTGGATTCAGTGAGTCACTTATTTTTCTTTAATGTTTCTGCTTGTTTATTTTGGAGTCTCAAGTTAACTGCTAACATCTCCTGACATCTTCATTAATTCCACTTTAATCCAATTTAATCCTACTATAATTAATTACAATCGAGCCCATACCATTTATTGATTTTATTATGCAAGAGTAACACGAAATTGTCACTTCAGGAATGAAGCTGAACAAAATGGAAGAGAAGGATCTGATGAACTGGGAGAACATTTACGCAGAGGAATATCTGCTGAGGACGGAATCAAGCGACGAGTCGACCATGGAAAAACAGGTCAAAGAAACCTTCAAGAAGTAAAGAAATTCTTTTAAGTTTTATGTGTTCATTAGGTATGCACATTACATAAAAGACTTTAACAACTATCCACATGTGATATTGGATCGCTAAAAACTGATGAGGGCCATCCATAAATGACGTCACTCATTTGTGACGTGTGACGAGGGGGAGAGGGGAGAACTAAAAAATGTGACATCGCATCAATTGAAGATTTTTTAAACCAAAATGTGTCATTTATGAAATAGTTTTGTGACGTCACTCAAAGCTTGTGACGTCATATTAGTCGGGGGTATTTTTTATGACGAAACGTGACAATGGGGAGGGTGGGGGTAAAAAATGGGCCAAAATCGCGTGACGTCATTTGTGGACAGCCCTTGATAGGCAATCTGTAAAGCACAATAAAAACCTTGTTGATGATATGATAACTACAAATGCATTCCTTTGACAGGTCGGATGATATCATGTTCAAGTTGGACCAACTGGCAGAGAGCAACATGCTGTCGCACACGACCAACTTCACTAGCGTCGTTCAGCCGAAACTTCCTCCGATGCTCGAAGAAAGATTTTCATTCATCGAGGAGCAGGTTCAGTGGAAAATATTTTAATAAATATACGTACACATATTTAAATAAATATACGTAAATATTTCAATAAATATACGTAAATATTTAAATAAATATACGTAAATATTTAAATAAATATACGTAAATATTTCAATAAATATACGTAAATATTTAAATAAATATACGTAAATATTTCAATGCAAAATTACTGTACTCAGGTGGTTAGATGGAGATGGTTAATATGGTGATAACAGTTTCCTGTGTCCATGAAATCAGTCATTGATGAAAAACGTTTTAGTGACTGAAATAAGTCATATCTGAATTGTGCAATGACATGTTTAAAGACTTTTGTGTATTCAGTCTTTAATGCTTTTATGTAAATTTCAGGGCTGTGCCACCTGTAGACAGTGTTTTATTAAATAAAGAATATATTTAAGTGATTATTTATTAAATATCTATAAGCAAAAGAAGCTTACATTGGTGCGTGTTTTGTCGTCCGCATATTATATTCGTGAAAATACGGTAACGATAAATAAGGAATAATATGATGAAACTTCATCTCTATCTCTTCAGTTTTAAATTTTGTGTCAACGTGCTTGTAGTTGAAGAGAAATTCCCAGGCCCTAACTCTTCTCATGAAGCATTTGAAGGTTCAGGAAGCCCTACCCGAGGACATCACCGATGTGGACGAAGCACGAAAGAAAGGTAACGACTTTTCGATGCTTCTTTTTATTGGTGTTGAATTTTTATTTCTTGATTTAGTTGATCGTTTAAGTTGTTCCCCTTTTAGTTCTATGCATTGTAAAGTGTTTCAGAAATGACCACTGGTGATGTCCACCTCCAAATGATGATGACGTTGTTAATTATTGTGCAATAATGGCTTCATTTACCATACCTTCACATTTGATATTTAAACAGACCATTTGGAAAGACAGGAAGAAATAAGAAAGAAGAAAGAAAATGAGATGGAGAGGTTTAGGATTGAAATGAAGCTGCACAAGTACTCCAGGTGTGCCCTCTACCCACAAGAAACTGACCTCGAACTTGATTTTGATAACGAACAAACCTCGGTCATCATACGATCGCCCGTACCCGACAACAAAGTCCTCTTCAGTGTAAGTGATGTTTGCTAAGAGTTTCGGTGATGATGAAGGTGATTATGATGAAGATTATTATGATTAACAGGTGAATTACCCAACTTATAAACCTCAAGAGTACACTTCAAGGGCAGTAATGGTGGAAAACTATGATGAAAAAACGTTTGTAGATTTTTATGACAGTGATAGTGCTAAAAGCATTTGAAGCTGTAACCTTAAGGTAACTAAATATAAGATCCAATTGTCGCTACATGCAGGCCTGTCGGTATAGTATTCAATACCATGGACATCATGAGAAAGTTTTCTAGGAAAAGCTACCTTGGTGAGTACGAGATAAAAGATGGATACCCCGTCAATCCAAAAGGAAGAACTGGCCTAAGAGGCAGAGGCCTGTTGCGAAGATGGGGTCCAAATCCAATTTACAAAGTGGTCCTGACAAGGTTTGTGCTCTCTTTATAAGGTGCAGCTAAGCCACGAAATTGTTGGTTAATGTGTTATAATATGCTGCTGGAGACAGCAAGTATATTATCTTGTTATTGTTGTTATCCTCCAACTTTACAGATGGTGTCAGGACTCCAACAGATCTTCCAAACCTTCCAGGTATCTTTCTTTCTTGGCAGTGCCAGGTCCATATGGCTCAAAAAAGAAGGCCATACCTGAGGTATAAATATATTCCTCTCAAATAACTCGTCTTGTTTCATTTCCAAATAATAAATACCACAGGTGTCTAAACAAAGCAGTAGCCTGAATAAATTCCAAATTACATTTAGCTGTTAATATTTTTAGCTTCTCTATCATGACGGTCAGGCTGCATGGGAATGCATAAGCGACTACGTAGACAAAACTCAGCATTCCATGCTTCAAGCATGGCTGTCCAGCGATGGAAGCAGCGCAATGGAACTCCTTCCCGGTTACTATGACGACCCGCGTAACACCGACAACGCCTGGTTGGAATACTCTGGAGTTTCATTCCATGACAACGACGGATCTGTCCTGAATGAGAAGTCGTTGGTAAGTCAATGAAACTTAATTTTTTAGGAACAAATTCATTTGCTGGAGTTGTTGAATAAATTGGAAGATAAGTTGCAGGCATTTGGGACATCCTCTGCCTTTGCATCGCTCACTCATTATTTCATTCTTTCCAGCCTCACCTGGACGGCAACTCCATTTCCTGGGAGAGGATCCACTCCAACCTCGACGTGTACTCCGCTGACCTTAGCATCCTTAAAGATGTTGCCCGCGGTCGACAAGCATCCTTCTGAACATCATTTTTAAACAAATTCTCGTGCCTGTTTAACAAATGTATTTGTTTCGAATTTAGCAAGGCATCCAAGAACTTGGTGGATAGCATAATTTTTAAATTCCTTGAGCATAATGATGAGCTTGAGATGTTCAGAGGCCAATTTTTTGGTGATATATTTTTGTTTTTTCAAAATGCAAATTATTTAATTGTAATTATAATGTTTTTATTTTAAATTATTGAATATTCAAAAATCTCGAAAATGTTTAGCCTAGGCAACGGTCACATAACGTAGTGGGGAAAAGTTGGACTCATTGTATTTTTATTTTCAACAACGTTGATTAATAATAATAATAATAATAATAACAATAATAAATTATTGTCATTTTGATGTTATCACTGCTAATATCATCTGTGTTCAAAAAGTGACTGAAACAAAAGTGAATGCATCCTGATGATTGTGGAATAATACAAGTTAGAAGTTAAAATCAGCGACTCGTCAGTCATTCAATGTGAAAAGTATGTGAATTCATTATGAAAGTGAAGCGTCAGAATAAAATAAATTACTATCGAGTTGCTGATGATGCTAATCACAAACTTGTGTGGCAACCTCAAATCTTCGACACGATAAGAAAAGGAGAACAATCACATCACCGACGATTAATTTGGGTCGAAATGCAATCGTCCAGATATTGCACTCATGTTAACACTTTCTTATTCAGTTTATCAATGTTTAGCCATTTTGGAGATTGTCTCGGCGACAAAACACTCCAAATCGACACTTACTCCTCTTGAGATAAAATGTCCGTGTTCGACTATCTTGATGGATGTCCCTCCTTGCCTCTTTCGCAATCCTCTGTCGATAAACTACACTTTGCGACGTGCTATGCTGAGAGTATTTGTGAGTCAAAATGTCAAAATCTGGCTCCACAATTTACGCCAATCACGCACACATATTTCTGTCTTCCTTCCACTTTCGTCCCCTGTTTGTTCTCATTTCCTCCTAAGTGCCTCGCATCTTCTCATCACTATCTCCTCATCACTGGCATAGATACAAGCGCAGGCGAGACTGGAAAATGCCTCGGTCTTCTTCCGGAAGATCCTTTCGTTATTTTCTGGACCTCAAAAGAAAGTTGTGAGTTGTTGAATTCATCTTATTAAAAATATAATCTCATGGCGTACACTGAGGTGGATGATTCCCTTCTACTAATTCTACTGAAAGATAATTCTAATGATATTATTATAATTATATTGACATTAGTTTCAAATGATAATGAAATTGTATGTTTAAATTTTCACATTAAGTTGTTTAGATTTGAATTTAAAATAAATTAAGTGTATGAAGAGTAAATAATGACGACTGACGACAATTTTTATTATTCTCAACATGAAATAAAATGGAACGAAAAAATACGACAGTAATAGCAACATATCAAAGTTAATTTAATATTTATGAAAAACTAAATTTACCAATTCTTCCATCTCCCCATGCTTATGCCATCGCATTGTGTATCCCGTTATGATAATCATGGACATTATTTTTTAATTAAGCCAAGGAAAGCTGCTTCTTCTCTGACACCTGCTTAATTACTCTCATGTATTCTTGTGGATGAATTTTATACGCCACTGTTTTCTATGATTATTGTTCCTTTCATCCATATCTCTTAAACAATTTCTTGATTTTCACATATCTTTGACTTTATATTTTCAACAAAGAAATGCCTTCCTTGTGTTTCCTTAAATTATGATGAATTCAACATTTGTTTCATCTTCTCCATCATTATCTTCTGCGCGGCAATGACTTTCGTTAATAATTCATAAGCAGGGCTTTTTCCTACAATTGCATACAATTTTTACTGAATATGTAGGACCGAGTACCTGCTGTGTACTCGTTGGTTTTACAAAATCACCAATTGTCGGAAACTTTACCCCAGTTCACCCAGTTCAGATTACTTCACTTATCAACTTGTTGTTGATAACAACCCACAACGTCTACAACAACGTCTAAGTTCAACCGACAAATGAATTATGAATGTTTAGAAAAACGAAAGAAAAATTTCAAACTCATAATTTTGATAAGGTAAGGTTGATTAAAGGTTGATTGAAGGTTGACTTGAATGCATGATTTATTAAAAGGCGCATCAAACTAATGATGCAAAAATCCTCGCAAACATTTATGAAAATGTTTAGAAATTCTCATTTTCTGATAATAATAATAATAATAATTATAATAATAATAATTCTTTTCTTTCACGTCTATAAATCCAAAGATGAATCACATTTGAGTCATGAATTTACATTGTAAGATTTGATTTATATTTTATTTAAACAAACAAATTGTTTATTATTCTATTCAAACAAATTCTATTTAATTTTTTTTTCAAATAAAAGCTCAAAGAATTAGAAATTGCCAATGCAAACTCAGACGTACGGCAATTCATTTCAATATTCTCGTGCAGCTACGTCATCACAAGGAATGTTTCTGCTTATTCGAAATCGTTGTTCATTACTTCCTGGAATGGAAGTTACCGCTCAATCAGGAAATGTGTCCGAGCAGATGCTCCCAAATGGAAATCATTTTGCCGTATCCTCTTAATGTGAACTTCAACGTTATCTTCACTTTTCCATTTCCACAGCCACAGTGTAGTGACGAAGACGTTCAGAAAATATGGCGACCGCATCAGAAACGAAGAACACGTCTACCGGGGCTGCAGTTCCAACGGATGGAATTAAGGTTCTCATTCCAATAGATTCCAGTCAGCTATCGAAAGAAGCGATTGATTGTGAGTTTGTGCTCGTGTTTGGTTGTGCACGAGATTATTATTCTTGCTATTACGGTGTCAACATTGTTGCAATTATCATCATCACCCGAGAGGACCGGATTATCGCTGATGTTTGTTTAACCTCCTTCGTGGTTATTATAATACTTCCTCATCTTTCACGGTCCCCATCATCGTCATAACTATTATCAACAATATTAATATCTATTATCATCATACCATCACCATAACCATCGCCGCCACCAATTGCCGGCTTTAGGCATGCCACTGTTTAGGGACCTCCACCAACCAGGCGGGCAACAGGAATGGCGCAGGGGCTTGTGGGCCTCCACCTGGATAAATCCGGCGCTGCCGCCAACATCATGGATATCAAAATCGTCATCACAATCATCTTCGTCATTTTCGTCGTCTTTGACAATCTTTTGTGTAGATTTTTGAAAATTTATGGCGTCTGTTGAAAGGACTTTTATTTGTTTTGGAACATCCATCCATCCATCCATCCATCCATCCATCCATCCATCCATCCATCCATCCATCCATCCATCCATCCATCCATCCATCCATCCATCCATCCATCCAT
>MPNW01000091.1:135291-174839 GCA_011800805.1 Hirudo medicinalis
CCTCCATCCCTCCATCCTTCCATCCATCCATCCATCCATCCATCCATCCATCCATCCATCCATCCATCCATCCATCCATCCATCCATCCATCCATCCATCCATCCATCCATTCCTTCATTCGAGATCTTTGGAAAACCAAACCAAGCTCGGAACTTAGGCAAGTAATTGACGCAGGGATTTATTCATCCTGATTGACACAAATACTTTACCTACGCCATTAAACCCTTCCGCCTCTCACGATGGCAGCAGGAATTGAAATCTCGTTGAAATCATCATCATCGTCGTCGTCGTCGTCGTCGTCATCATCGTCATCGTCATCATCATCATCATCATCACTGAACCCTTTGGTACGCAGGAATTAAAACCATATTTGTTTATTTATTTGTTTATATGTTTATCACTTTCAGTCTACATGAATTCCCTCCACAGAAGCAACAACAAGATACTCCTCCTCCATGTTGTCGAACTGCCGAATATTATTCACGCGGGTAGTTTAGCACAATCTGTTCCTGAATAATTCAGTGATGTTAATAATTCATTATTTATTACTTAATTTGCTGACCTTCCCATTTCCATTCCTCAAATCGATTTACGATTGCATTTCCAGGCACGATGTCGCTCACTGCGAATTCTTTGGCGGAAAAGTGGAATGAGGAGTGCATAAAAGGACAACAGTTGTTGGATCAAAGCGTGGATCTCTTGAAAAGCATGGGGGTGATTTGTGTTGTCTCCTGACTGATGTTGTGAATGTTGATGAGAAGTAGTGATGGATGCCTTGTTGAGACAAGATACAACTTCATTGAGGGATACAACATTTTTAAAAATCACTTTTTAATTTTTTATTCATTCAATCATCCTCATTCAACATTCTCAGCATGATTTTCATTTCACCACGACAAAAGTCTGATGTTTCTTTCACATTATGACAAATAATCATCGTCGTCGTCGTCGTCGTCATCATCATCATCATCATCATCATCATCATCATCATCATCATCATCATCATCAACATCATCATCATCATCATCAACAAAAGTGATCAAATAAATTTTTCAGGCTACCGAAGTAACTTCGCGCCTGGACAATGGATTGAAGCCAGGTCACGTGGTTGTTAGCGCGACAACAGAGGAGGACATCAATCTCATCGTCATGGGAACGAGGGGATCCGGGCTTATCAGACGCACTGTGTTGGGCAGTGTCAGTGATTACGTCATAAACCACGCCCATTGCCCAGTGGCCGTCTGCAGACCCCCTCATGAAAAGAAGCAATGAACCATAAATATCATCTCATAAAGAGTCATCCCGATTCTAATCGCTTCTTCAAATAATTATACAAATATGCTCAATTATCCAAACAAAACTCTCATGAATTTATAAATGTTATTTATCGCTTATGTTATCATAAATGTGCGTCTCACTGACTCAACTAATAATTAAAAATATAATATTAATAATAAGTGTAATATTATTAAAAGCAACATTGCGATGAAGTAATAGAACGGCGTTAAGCTTCAGACCGAATGTGTTGGCATTTATAAATTTGTAGTTTCCTCATTTGAATGTTTAACTTATTGAATATTATTGAAAATAATCAAACCTTCTACGAACGATGTTTGAACAAAATTTAAAACATTTGAGACATTCATATTGTGAATCAGTAAAAACTTGCAGATTGTAAAAATCCTCTTTTCTATCACTTTATATTTATACATTCTAATATATATATATTATATTATATTATATTTTATATTATATGTCGCATTTATATTTAATAGAAATGTGTTCCATTTTCTCAACGCTGTCTTCTGAGATCTATAAATATTTTAGTTGCCGATGAAATTGTTTTTATAACATTTCCACTTCCCCAATTTCCAGTTTACTCCTGAATGTTGGAAAGAATAAAATAAAATAAGCAAACAAGTATTTGATTTATTTAAACAAAATGATTGAGCTAGCGTTAAAAAAAAGTATTGCTTAAATGATTAAGTTGGACGAAAGCCAGACTTTGTTGAGTTAGTAAATTGTAAGATTTAATGTTTTGCATACGTTAAGAAATGTTTTAAAACTTTTTATGTTTGTGCATCTTTTAATTACAGTGTGCAGTGTCGAAATAAATTTAATGTAAACCAGCTTTTGTATGTCATTATGGTAGATCATTAGTTTCAAGAATCATTTATTACTCTGACAGTTATAAGATGCAGCATCACATGCAGAATCTGAGTGACAGTACTTTGAAGGGTATCAAAGTGGAAATGACCAGAGATAACTTGATATCTTGAGCAGGGTACTTACTAAGATAAAGTATCAACTTACATCATTGACCTCAAAGTCTGAATAATGACTTGAATAACTGATTTTTGTGATTTACTTTTTGAATTTTGAATTTATTTGAATTTTTATTAGATATGACAGACAAATTCAAGACATTTTATATATTTTGAAGTTTTTATTTAGAAAGAAAACAAAATTAAAATTTAGAATTGTAAACAATGTTCTGCTAAAAAGTATTTATTACGAAGCCTTAATTACTTTCCAATGGTTGAAATAACAATAAGATTTATGAGGATATTTGTTTAAGCTGAACAAATCTTAATTTGTAATTATTTATAATGTCCAATGGCACTTAATTTCAAAAATCTAGTTTTAAAATTGTTAAAATAGTACTCCTTAGTCAAGTTATGAATAATAGAATTGATTTGAAGTCCTTTTCAAGAGGCTTTTCAGTCTGATCTGATTCCTGATTTTGAGTTGGTGGCAGATAGCTTTGGACCATTCCAACTTCAGATATCAATGACTCCATCTTGCTTTTGAAGACATTAGACCATTCTTTAGATTCTTGCTGCTTTTCCTGAATCTTCTATGATAGAATCTTCTCTAAGTTCATTCATCTTTTGCAAAAGGTTTTGGATTTGCTGTCCTGTTCTTGTTTCTTAAATTAACATAAATGTAATAAACTAGTGAAAGCTAATTAGTAAACACAAGTGTATTAAATGATATTGTCCTTCTGTTCCTTACCTGTGCTAGATGGAAAGGTGATTTGTTTTGGATAAACTGGGAATTGATGAGATGCTGCCTGACTGAGATGAACTTGTACTCGGTGAAAAGTAAACATGTAATTTGTATTGTAACAGAGTCAATTGATCGGACAAATCTTATGCAAGTCAAACCAACTCTGAAGTGGCAGGTCAATTACCAAAATATGAAAGTTAAAACTTCTGAAATTTCTGAATTTTTCCTGCAGCATCTTAATAACCAAAAATCGTAACCAGGAAAATTTGTTTCTTATTAACCCGAAAAAATCTAATAAATTATCGCGTGTGTCCAGGTCGACACGTCCTTTATCCATCACTTCAGCCGGCGTTCCGCGGGAAGCACGTAGACACGTAGTCACTCGATGACGCTGCGAGAGGGACTCCGAGGACATATAGGTTGTACCAGTGGTGGGTCAGTTAGGTCAGGTCAAGGCGCACAAGAGAACCTCACGCACGTTCACCGAGTGAATATGTCTTCACGCATTGCTAGGGTGGGACTTACTTAAAAACCTATAAGCAAAACTTACTCCTAACCCGAAACAACCAGCATTCTCAGTCATTCGTAAGGAGAAAAATCAAACCTTCACGCCATTACATTACCTCTACCTGAGAAATGATAAGTTTTAGGTAACCGCGCTAATGGTGTTTTGGTGATTTACCACATCGCAATGGCTGGTTGAATTCGAAAGTGTCCATTCGAGGTTAATCACGAACTACACCTAAAAATCTAAGGCAAACATTCTATTTTCATTACTAATTCATCTCGAGCTATATAAAGACTGTGCCTCTATGTAAGTAATATTATTATAGTTGGCTAACTATCGACTCTGCTTGACTTTAAATAATTTATTAGTTGACTTTGCTAATGCTCGCCGCCTACTGATGGTTAAGAAAAAAATTAAGCATTCTAAAACATTACAAATTACTTGGAAATGAAGAATTTTCTGACTCAGACTCGACTTGCATCAAAGCAGAACGAACGCTAGACTAATTGAAAGTTGGACGGTTTAAGGCTGGTTTTTATATCAAATCCTAGGTTACGAAATTCTGTTCAAAGATGACGTCATCTGAACATTCAGGAGATCTTGTTAATTTAGATTTAACAAATTACCTAACCGATGAATTGTAACTCTTACAGTTATTTTTTATTTTGGTATTAATATATTTAACTGTCAATTTAATGGTGCTGGAGATGGAGTATTACAGCGAACTATTTTCTTCGAAACTTTTTCTCGAGCAAACGTTGCTATGATTGATTGACGCCATTTCTGTAAAAGTAGTTCCATGTCTCAAATTAAATCTGTTCCATTTCTGAAAGTATTTTAGTTATATCTATACTTTTATATTTTATTGATTTTACGTATTGAAAAAAGTGAGAGAGAGCGAAGGAAAAGTAATCTCTTGAGACTGAGAATCAAGATTGGCTACTTTTGGGGGCAATTTTTTAATTCTAGAAAAAGTTGAAGAAAGTTTTCCATCACCACCTTTTGAAAACAACCGAAATGATGTATCCAGTTTTAGTGTTTTAGTGTCTCAAATTAAATCTGTATTATACAATATTTGAATTACCCCTCAAAATAATTTTGGATGATTTATATTTTAAATGGTGATGTTATTTTAATTTTAGGTTTTTATTATCTAAGTTAACTTTAATAGTCAGGTATTGTCCAATTCATACTGGACACATTGCTCGGCTGGCTCACACAACTTTGAGGTTGGAAAAGATGTATGGCAAGATGTATTGCTAATGGAGTTCCATTTCATGATATACTAGACAAAATTCAAAAGTCCAGCTCCAAGAAACAAGTTTCCTACTATCGTTATGTCTCAAGGAAAGACCTTCAAAACTGTTAGAGTTAGGTGAAAGTTAGTATTCCATCACTTGTACTCTTTTCTAATTGCGACATAGCTTCTTGGTTACATCATATTTTTTTATTATTAAGCAAATATTTCTATTTTAAATAACTCCTTTTATGCATGCTATCGCATTTAATTAATAAATTGATATTTATTTTCATAAACATCTAATTAATATCATTGCGCTCCCTGAAGGGCTTCTTTCTACATTTGGAGCGCCGAGATGCTTGTCAAATGTGTCTTCATTCGTGGGCTATTTTCGATTTTTTTTTCATTTATTTGATTTAAGACAAAAAGATAAAACTCATCTAAACATAGAGATTCTAACAACACATTAGACCAAAATATAAATTATAAAAACAATATCAAGTCATTGAAAGTGAATTAAATTTGTCTGTATATCCGCATTAGTATTCTCCTTTGAAGATTTCGTTAGTAGATAAACAATTCTTAATTGTTATTATAATAAACAGAATTGTATTTTTGTAACAATAGATTTACAATATTGAATTTACTATTTATTATGCAGATTTACTATTGAACACGTCTACAATTTCTCGTTCTTGTAAGGTTTTTGTATTTTCTTAAATTTTGCAAATCCAACACAATTTCGTCATGCTTACAACAGATATGATGCCCGATGATGGATACACAGGCAAACAAATGCTCACTTAGAAATTCATCTCTTGCTTCTCATCCTTAACAAACTCAGGTCACTTTCTAGAAAAACAACCCCGTTAAATGAATAACAATCGAAATGTCACGAAAAGTCATTTTATGTAACAAATGAAAGTGCAGAGCACTTAGTTGCCTGAGCCAAAACAAAATGAAAATAAACCCGTAATTAAATAGAAATGAATCACAATTGAATGTTTGAAACTCAGCAAAACAACTTAAAGAAATGAACGCAGCATAAATATTGATGAAGACCTATGAGGATATAAAAGATATATTAGTGATAAAGATATGAAACAGTTACAAAAACAAAACATATTTACAAATAGATTTGAACAACATATTAAACTCAAACTATCAAATCGTTAAAGGAAATTTAACAAAATATTTCCTAACAACGACTGCTGTAAGCATATCCGTGAGATGATAAATTTGGTCTTTTCTCGTCTTGCTGCTTGAGTCCTAAACGGAGAAGAAAGTTTTCTCTTGTGGCTGCAAACATTTTATTGAACGTCCTTCTAAAGTGTCTGCTCATCGTGCAATAGAGGACAAAGTTCACAGAACTGTTCACCAGCACCAAAATGTCCCAGACGTCTCCAAGAGGTACGTATATGTCGTCGAAAATTTTTGAGTCGAAGCCACTCCACAGGGCTATGACACCAGGAGGAAGCTCTGTGGCCACAAATGTCAACACCACAGCTACAAGCATCGCTGTCGTCCTGTTACAATCGACTTCCGGCGATGAAGGTCCTGACGACGCTGACGACGAAATGTGATAATTTGCTGATCCTACGGTCATCGTGGATGTGCTTGGTCTTAGAGAGAAGTTGACGGAGAGACTGCGATTTTTGTCGTTCGTGTCGGTTGTCGGTGGATGGGCTGCTTTGGGAGATTGTGGCGTTTCCATGGTCCTGACTGGAAGAGAGAGAGAAGCCACGGAGAGTGCATGCCTCGCCAGTAGCGAAGTCGATCGTTGCATCCTCAGGGAAGTCAACGACAACGTGACTTTATTCAAGTCCTTTTGACAAGATACTGCTGGAACTGCCAATGAACTGCTCGATAATTTGGACAGGGACGTGGCTTTTGTAATGGACAATTTATCGCTACGAGTTTCCAATTCATTGCTAGATCGACTGGCAGAATCGACTTGTATTCCTGGATGAAGCTCAACCACAACTGCAAGTTTTGCACCCTCATCAATTTTTGGACTTCCGCTATGAAACCTTCCACTTCTTCTGGACAAGTTACGTCTCGATGCCTCCTTGGTAGCACGAAGCAAATTTTTCTGAGATCTACCAAAGGAAGACCTGTTGATGAGATTGTCGTAGGAATTAGTCATAACTTGTTCCTTTGGAGTAGGAAAATCCAACAAAGAATGGCTCTTGATGTTCAAGGTAGAGTGGCTTTCCAGATAATCGACCTGCAGTGTTCGCTTCTGATCGAAAGGAGGAGTATGGAATTGTTTCTGAATGTCGTCTTTTGGTGCTGCATTCGGACCTTGAGAGATGTGTTGTTTTGAGACTTGTTTGTCTTCCATTACTGCACAATACTTTTGAGTTTTGTTGTTTTGACCCGCACAAGAAAATCCACAACAACAGTAGCACCACTTATTGTGGCAACAACAGTAACAATTGCAACAAGTACTACTGGTACAAAAATAGTTGCTCTTTTCATTTTCGAGAGTCGATTCCAACGTCGACTGTTGTCGTTGTTTAATTTCCCGTTGTTGTCGTTTCAGCCTCTTCCTCTTTTCATTGGCTCGTCGCATGGTCTTCACCAAGAGAAAGCTTAGAATGGACAGCAAACAACAGGGAGCCAACTTCAGTAAAACTCCAAAGAGCCAAAAGTTGAAGGCCATGACCTCATCAGGTATGAAGTCGTTAACAGCGATCCAGTAACCCAATTTCCGTTCTTTTCCAGGGGGAACGAGTGCCTGTTGGAAATATACTTCATCGTGCAAATGAGATCTCATGATGTTGAAACCAAGAGGTAAGGAGTGGTTATCGATGATAGAGAAGGGAGTGTAATTTCTGGATTCCTGTTTCAGGAACTGGTCTTTGTTCATCCAGTCATCATCGGTTTGAATGGACTTCCTAGATTTGTTTGAAAAAATCTCCTCTCCATGAATGACGTTGAATCTGCTTACGTAATCTGATGCTGCGCTGCCAACTCCAGCGTAACTTGCGTATGGAATGATTTGTCCAGAGGTTTCATGTGCCCGGTCTCTTTCTTCGTCAAGGGAAACGGGTTTATGGAGGACGTAGAAAGGGGCGCAGAAGAAAACAGTGGCACCAAGGACTCCAAGGACTGACATCTTGACAACTCGCCACCAGTATGGAGTAAGGGTGGAACGTCTTCTTCCCTTGCGCTTTCAAATGACATTTAAATTATATTAATTTAGTTAATGAATTAAATAATTATAATTGTAAAATTGTTGATGTTAGTAGAGTAGAATTACTAGCACTGTCATATAGCCATAAACCAATTAAGACGTATGACATCACGTTATTGCAAATGACAACATGTACTAATCATGTTATTTTTCATATATTAATATTATGATATTATAATAATTATTATTATTTTATTGGCTGACCCTGGCTCCATGTGAGAGGAAGAAATGAGGCTTACTGACAACCACGTATCGGAAAACTGCCAACAGAACGGTGAGCCACATTGCAGAGGTGTGACAGGTGATAACAAATTTGTTGTGGAAAATCATGAACGTAATCCATGATCTGCACGGAAAAATGGTCATTTTTATTATTTATTGTTATTATTTTTATTTTTAATTATTGTTGATTACAACAGCGTGTGCAGTATAGATATCGATAGTTTTGATCATGTGCTCACGTAATTGAAACAAATATTTAGCTAATGAATAACATGCAATTCAGTCACTTCATTCATACCGTCGTAACCCTGTCGACAATTAATTAATTTTTGTAATTAAATTTTTATGGCCACATTTAGAATCTTCTGTAATGCAGCTCTGCAGAACTAAATTAAGGTTATAGCGTTCCCACACCAGATTCCAAAATCTCACACCAGATTCAACAAGTCTTACAGTCCCATACAAATTCTCAACTCGATTATTCAGTTCAGTTCTCTGAATAATTGCTCAATAAACTTACTGAACAACCTCCCAAGTTTAAAGACCCCGGTTTATTTCAACACATATTCCTGCTCTCAGGATGTTCGCTTTTTCTTATTAAATCAATCTCTTCTTTAATTCTGTGGTAGCGTCAACCAAGTCTTACATTGTAATGAATGTGTTAACGTATTTCGAAGCCAAAAGATGAAGAATCTTGGATTCAAAGTGGAACAATGAACGAAAAATGTTCGTGAGGAATGATTGGCGAGGGAATGAAAGGCCAAAAGATTTGTCATGGATTAATTTTGTCGCCATCTTGACAAAATAAAATCAGAATAAATTAAACTTTGGGAGCTCTTCAAGAGCGCTGACAACATTCACTTGCGTAACCAACCAATGCCACCACAACTTTTCCAAACATTCGACGCATGAATTTCAAATAATGAGCTTACATCGAGAAGTGGACAAGTTCTTCGAAAGCCTTCAAAAGCGTTCGTGAACTTTGTTAAAAATTTGCAAAATCTCGAATTACATTTCAATCTATTTTTAAATTCTTTTCAAACCTAAATCTTTTGAATGAACTAAAATCGTTTTTAAAGAAGAACAAAGCATTTGTTATAGAAAGAAAATAATAACGCAAAATATTTGAGAATTTAAAATAATAATTTTATTAATTGTGACAACGAATTTTATTTTTAAGTTTGCTCGAAAAAATAAATCCGAGGTGGACTGGAAAATAATAGAATTTGACTGAGAATTCGAAACTGATAAAACTGATAAATCATAACTTGATTTAGAAGCAAAACATCCAACGTGGCGGAGATTTGAAGCTTTAAAGCATAAATTTGTTTTAAGCATCGGGAAATTCGATAAAATTATAATCACCATTAAGATTTATCTTATTTTACCTTTTTAAAGATATCTGCCATAAAGTTACAAGCATGACTAATGGCTGGCGTTCAAATGAGCATCAAAGTTTTTGGAAGCACGTGATTCCCTTAAGTATCGATAGTCGTCATGATCACATGGAATGGACTCTAAAATATTTTGAAGTGAACTCATGAAGGCTTTCTAAACATGCGAACATCCATCAATCATGATTCACTTGCATCCAATTCCAGCCACTTCTTCTTCGAGTCGCTTCCATTGAGCAGCCGATTTGCATTTACACGGTGGACTTTAATGACGCCAGTGATCATTCCATCACGCCACCGCCGTCATCAACGTTATCATCTGCGTCATTATTATCACCAGCAGGAACCGTGGTAGCAGAGTCGTCCATGGTCGTAATTACACTCCGTCCAATGTAGATAAGAAGTGCATATTTTATGCAAATTTATCGTACATCAAACAATGGAATATATTCAAATGTATGCATACTCTTTCATCGAAGCCGAAGATTCAAATACAAACTCTAACGATTCTCGTAAAAGAACAAAAAATGATTTCGAACTTTTGGAATTTATTCACATTTTGTTTCATTTCTAGAATTTATGAAGTCCCTGACGAGAAAACGATTTAGGATTGATTTATGCTTGAGTGGAAAAGTGCCAATTTTTATATGGAGGTTCTTTTCAACTTTAAAATAAAATAAAGACGGCCTTTTGGAAAATCGAAAAGTAAAACCTCATTAATATTCTCGTTTGAAGTTTTTATGGTTAGCTGGAGAAATGAAAGAAAAAGAAACGAGGGAAGAATTGAAGGATGAAAATTCGATGGCTCTGAATAAATAAAAATAAAATAATAAAAGTCTGAAATAAATAAAGCGATGAAGAGGAATTAATAAAGCCGTTCTTATGGCGGCACTCGAGTCAACCACTCCATCACTCCACGCGACCACTTCCAGTGAACAGACGCCTCCCACGCAAACATGCATTAAAATTTAACTCCGGGCAATGCTTCGAATGACCAGCTTTTTCGACCAAATTGTGACAATTGTACCTGGTCACGTTTTCAATTTGCGACTTCCTTTCTTCTTCCTATTAACGAGAATTTGCAAATTCATTTGACAAATGATGATTTAATGTCGATTGGGTTCATTTATTTGTTGGTTTACACAATTTTAACAACTTTTTCAAATAATGGCTTCATAATACAAAGCAGATGTCCTCATGAGAGTCAGTCTCTCCTGACTGCTCATCATCATCATCATCATCTTCATCATCATCATCATCATCATCATCGTCATCATCTTTAGCTACCCAATTTAATATCTTTTTTATATTTTTTGCGACTATTTGAAGATGATATTAATAAGTTGATAGACGGTCTTCCTTAAATCGATGCCATTATCAGTAGAACAAACGAAAGATTGAATGGGTAGTGAATGAGTAATATAACATCTAATTGAACTACCACAGTATTGATTGAGTAATGTAACAGCTAATTGAACTACAACAGTATTGATTGAGTAATGTAACAGCTAATTGAACTACAACAGTATTGATTGAGTAATGTAACAGCTAATTGGACCACAACAATAACGCCTCTCTTAAATCAGGCACCAGCATTATCCGTACAAAGGAACCATGCCTTTAAAGTTCAAAATCATGTCAAGTTGAAGAAATATTTTAAGGCCTTTGTTCGCTCGCACTAGCCGCTTTGGCATCCAGCCATAAATAAATGTCTATTTAATAATCCGTTGTAATAATTAAATATTTTCATAAAAATATAAAACTGATCACATAATTGTCATTTAACAGATTGTACAATTTAGTGGGCATTCACTGCTTGTCTGCTCCTAACATAATTTAATCCATATCTTAATTCTACTTTCATAAATACAAATTGTATTTGTCTGTTACGTCCAATAACTGTAATTATTCGTATTTTCAATTGTTTAATCTCTTAATCAATGATTGTAATCAATGTATGTAAATCCATAACATGGTTGGTTAAATTGTCTGCCTATTCAACATTCAGCATGGATTGACAGAATGCGAAATATTTGATCGCTCAAGGTCATCCGCGATCAGATGATCAGTCACTCCACTGAGGTGGCTGACGACTTCCCCAATCATGTGCCTGAACAATTTAAATAAGATCGATTCATTGGATGGTCAATTATTACAAATGCATTTTCTTCTAAAGTTGGCTTCGAAATCTGAGAAAACGATTTGCTTTCTTCCGAAATCCTCAGCTCCGTCATCAAACAACGTTTTCCAGGCAATTGATAAAATTACCTCCAATCTTCAGGCGAAGTGATGACTGCAACAAATGTTTTTCCTTGGTTTATTGGAAGTGGCATTTTGCCGTTAGCCTTATTTTTAACATAACGAGAAACCAGCTGAACGACGAACAGCCACGTGTTTCATAATAAAAACATTACTTTACACAATTTTCATAATAGTGATGGAAAGTCTTTTTTTATGAACGATGTTTACCAACTTCTTTCACTGGAACCATTCATTTTTTTGCCAGGGACGCAAAGAAAGTCTACAGGAAGTAAAAGGAAACAAGACGAAGAATTAATCAGTGCATCGTTGTGTCAGATTTCAAAACCTATCAGCTTTTTTTTTTAAATTTCTCATATTTTACTTTCGCAGAGCTGAAATCGCGCGATTTGAAATGTGATTTGACGTTTTCCTAGAATTTTGACCAAATCTGTTTTTTGTTGTTGTTTCTTGCTAATTGTGGCGATGACGTTGATGATAATAATAAAGATGGTCACGATGATCGATGATGACTTAAAGCTGATTTGTTTTTTGTGCATTAATGACTTTTATTTGAGACGAGTGCATTTCAGGCTGATGCTAATTATGGTGCTGATGCTTTAAGAAAATGTTTATGATAATGACGACGACGACGATACTGATAATGATGACAACGGGGTACTCCTGTAGTACGTCTAATGTTTGTCTCCAGAGTAGTTAGTACCCAGTAACCATGACAACAAAAGGGATTGCACCTAAGATCTTAAGAAACAAAACATCCAATCTCTGGAACTGACAGAGGAGTCCATGGAAAGAAACTGGAGAAGTTCACCATGATTGCATCAAATTTTACTTTTTGAGAAACCTCAGATGACATTTTACATTATTCATTGTTCAACGGAATCATCGTAGATTGAATATCACCCCATAAAAACAAGCAGTTAAAAACTTTTTCGTGCAAAGAAGGTTTATGGACAAAAGATCGTTATATCAACGGCTTACTGAGTAACGAAAGCATTGTTTATACCATAATCGGAGGATTAGTTCTCGTAATCAGTTTAAACAAAGCCAACAATGCAATTATGCTTTCGTGGATCTAAGCCATATTAAGTCAGAAAAGCAGCTTTTCAAATTTTGCTGGCTCCAGTCTGAACCTTTCAACCAGAAGGGCCTTGGTAACGGTTGAAAAGTTTTGCTCACTTTTGATAGCAACTGCCCGATGTCACCTCGTCTTTGTCTCAAGTAGTCAATGACATGACCAAGGCTGTGGAAAGTTCTGCGATTATTCTAAATGGAAAAAGACTCCCGTACGAGAAATTCGCAAATGTAAGCCGGCTTAGACGATCTGAATAAAAGCATTGAAATAATGTTTAGTGCGCGTTTGTTGACGTGTGCAAGGAGATTGAACTAATTGCAATTGAAGGATTGAATTTATTGCAATTGAACGGGAGACGCAACTTTGTTTGCATGGAGAGGAAATTTGGTTAGCTGGGCAGATTCAAATGTAATACTTAAAATGACGAAAGTTCAAAGTTGAACGGGATCCTGAGAAATGAATGAAATAAATGCCGGAGATGAATGACACTCCGAGCATCTTTTTATTGGCCATGTTTTTCTTTTGAAAGCATCTCAGATTTTCTTGAACATCGGTTTTAATGAGGTGACCTTGACAGTTTCCATCCTTGTACTCTTCATCAGTTCATTGTTGCCAGTTCGGTTTTGATAAAGTTAAGTTTATATTGTCATTTATTTATATTATAATGTCATTCTGTAACAGTATTATAATTCGATATTAATATGTGATAATCTTATTATTATTTCATAATATCAGCAAGTTACTTCTAAATTGGTATTTCTACAGCATCATCATCATCATCATCGTCATCGTCATCGTCATCGTCATCATCATCATCACCATCATCATCATCATCATCACCATTACCACCACAGAGACGCTCAGCCCACCTGGAGTGACCTTTTCCCTTTTCCAGCACCGAGTAGCAGTAGAAGTAAACTGCATATGGCAAGTAAGATATCATGGTCAGAATATCGGTGCAGGCAACTACAGTCAGAAGGATGTTGGTTGGAGAGATCATGATGGGTCGAGTGAGTACGATGATGTTGATGATATTGCTGCAGATACCAAAACTACATACTACCAAACTCAGGTATCCGTGTATCCCCTGGTACCAGGTGTTAAATCTGACCAGCCACGCATATTGCAGTGGAGGTTCGGTAGATTCTCCCGCAGGAAACTCATGCATTCCAATGAGATCCTCCACTTCTCCCCCGCCAATACGATGATGTGACTGGATATCTTTAGATAAATCTGGAAAGCTTTTGGGGCCACCTTCTTCCACGGTCGGACCGGTTGTGAAATGCACTGGTTTAGCATTTGCTGTTGTTTCTTTGCCGAATAAATACGTTCCTGCGGTAAATACGAGCCCGAAAACAAATACAATTTGACGGGCGGATGCTTGAAAATAATGAGACATTTCCAGGTAATCACAACTTCTCCTTTCGATGGAGTGGAAGCGATAATAGTCGCAATGACATGTCTTTCACTTAATAAGTCGTCGACATCGCAATCGTTATCATCGTCATCATGGATCCATTTAAACTCACAACATGCATGAGGCGATGCTTTTAGAGAGATCTATTGGAAATGAAAGTGATGGTTATGATATTTGCAATAATAACAATAACAGGAATTTGTAAGTTTATTTTGTGTTTGCAGACCAATGTTAAATCAGAAACACGAGGATTCAACTTCACAATTACTCGCATCTTTTTCACTCACTCCTTCCCCATAATTGTGGGATTACTTCATGTCGATTGAATTTCCATTTCCAGATTTTAAATATTCTCCTTTGAGAAACGTTGTTCCATATTCACATTTGATCATTCGTGGCTGCATTGAGAGAAGCTGACAATAATCGAATTCAAGTGGTCATGAAAACAATAAAATAAATGAAATGAAATGAAACTTTAAAAATTAAAAACTTACTTCCATCGATGAACGAGAAGGAATTGTGACTGCATCAAATATTTTCGAGACAATTATGAACAATTTTGACTCGCTTTTAAAATTTCATTCAACTGTCGAATCTTCTCCGAGTTCCTAATCGCAACGGCATCATCATCGTCGTCGTCGTCGTCGTCATCAACATCTGATCATCGAGTCTCATAATCAACATCATATTATTTTCCTTTTAAGGGAAGAAAAAATTTCTTTATACATTCTTCAAGGTCCAGAAATCTATGTGACATTCTCTAAGTATACAAAATTCAAATCAAAGAAAACTTCAACCATCAAAGGAATTCTATTCAATCTTGCTTTATGCAAAGATAACCTTAAAGCGACCTGGAAACTGATAAACCTACTCATTCACAAGCAAAAGTCTAGCGAGCCTTGCAAGGTCTTCCTCACAAAAGATGGCACGGTTACTGTCTTCACCTTCTGACTTTGCTAATTCTTTCAACACCTATTTTGCCAATATTGGTTCGGATCTGGCCAGCCAAATTCATCTACAGCACTCTAAATTTGACATCTATCTCAAAAGTCCTGCTGCCCAATCAATGAGCATTCCGCTAACAACTGCTATGGAAATTACTCGCTTAGCAAAATAATTAAATGCAACTCATAGTTGTGGTAATAATGATGGCGTCTTTTCTCAGTTGGCTAAAAAATCAATCCAATACATCGCAACTCCTCTGGCTGCCATAATCAACTGCTCACTATTCTCTGGTCAATTTCCCAATCAATTGAAGGAAGCAAAGGTAGTTCCCCTTTACAAGTCTGGGAAGAAAGACCTTCTTGCCAACTATTGGCCAATCTCTATCCTAGACTATTTTTCAAAGTTCTTCAAAAAAGTCACTTACATAAGGCTTTAACAGCTATCTATCAAAATTTTCCATGATAACTGAAAATCAATAACCACTCCACCTTCATGCCACTAATTCATCTCCATTCCAAAATCGCAAGTGCCCAAGACAATAGATTTATTCATAGACTTGGCAAAAGCTTTCGACACTGTTCATTACCAAATCCTGCTCCGAAAGTTAGAGTGCTATGGCGTCAGAGTAATCTAGCTAGAATGGTTCCAGAGTTACCTCAACAAGTGTATTTTCTTGACACCATGTCATCAGTTGCACACATTTCTTGTCGAGTACCACAGCTCTCATGCTGTACTATTCCCTAATTTATCCTTATTTGTCATATTGCAATATTTTCTGGGCATAAAATTACTCCTCTCGTCTAAAACCCTTACATAATGCCCATCCAAAGGATATATTTAGGCGTAATATGTAATTTTAATAACGCTCATCAACAAAATCCTCGTTCACCGATAATAAAATACCCAATATTTATCACTTGAATACGTTTCAAACAGCTGTGCTTCTATACAAATTCTCACTAAACATGCTGCCTACTTCATTTGACAACTACTTCACCCGCTCATCAGAAATTCATTCCCACGACTTACGTAATGTCAATCGCTTTCGGAGTGAATTTGCAAATACCACCCTGAGACAATTTTCCAATAAATGCTCAGGTCCACGTATAAATGCATTCATACCTAAAGAAGGCACCTCATTACATCAATATCAACTTTCAAGGCTTCTTATAAATTGCACTTGCTTAACACTTAAATATCTGCTTACTCCTTCTTTCCATCTCACGCACATTCTTATCTTCTCTTTTTTTTTTATTAATTTCGTTTGTTATAAACATTACTCAATTGCTCATCAATAAAGGTGTCCCTCTTAGCGGGATGTGAATCCCTTTGGGTTGTTTTGTCTTTGAACATTTTTTTTGCATTTCAATTGTTTTTGCATTTTAGTTTTGTCTGCATATTCATAAAAATAAAATAAAATCATAATTGTAAATATAAATATTGTGACCTCACTGTTTATTGGCGAGTCAGTGGTACTAAGTCATAAAAACAAGTAATGGTTAATTTAAAAAAAATATCAAAACAAACAAATATTAACACCAAATTGATTTTACAACAACAATGCCAAATAATGTCGTAATCTCAATATTTCAATACTATATTAATCAATTTTACTTTAAACTTCCAAAATGGTCATGATTAACAATTAGTAATAATTATTAATTATCCATATAATACGAATTATAATAATGTACAAAATATGTTTACCATTAAACTGCTTATAATTTCAAGTAGAACATGTCCTGGTCTTTCTAAAGGATTTCCCGTTATTTAAAAAAAAAATTTACGCTCACAAATGTAATGTAATTATGTCGTTCTTATAATAAATATAATAACATTAACCAATACAAAGGCTACAACAATGAAAACCGAAAGTATCACTGACAAGGAACATTCAGGAACACGTGAACAACATTTTAATGATCGATGTCCGACGATGGCTACCATCATCTACATAGGCAAAAATAATGCTCACTTCGAAATTCATCTTTTGCATTGAAATCCAGTACCCAAGTAGATGATAGGATGGAGATGACTCCTTAATATTAGCTTCCTCCACGCTTAAGTGAGCAGACTCGTCTTATTGGAGAGGTGTCATCGTTATTAAAGCCAAGTCATAAAACTCTAATTTAAAGCATCATAGAGGTTGGGGCGGTAGTAAAGGTTAAGGATTTTTATGATGCATCTTTACAAGCACTTGTTGATCATATTTCAGATATTTTTACCTGCTTCAGATCACGGACGCATCTGCAAGCGGCATTCCGTTTTTAGCAGCAAATAAACACTGCACTTATCGGAAATCTCAGAAGCCCTCGCTATCCTCGTTACTCGATTGTGACTGAATTAATGAATATGATGAATCTCGTATCATCGGTGACAATCTTTCTTTCACTAGGTGATGTTTCATTCGAATCTCTGATCAAAGTACTTTCTTCAGCATTAAGTTCTAAGTTTCTTTTTTTACGCGTATTTACCTATTAAGTGATGAATGGTTAAGTCTTTTCCATTATTAAATCTATCACTGGAGCTGGCCAAGATTACCACTTCCATTATCGGAGTGTCGCCAGCAATTTATGATATCTAGGCGTCTCTCACTTGTTCTTATCGCTTGGAACACTTACAAGGACAAATGAATTGCAGTTCCTGGAACTGCTAGTGATGTGGTTATTGTAACGTGGTTGGTGGGGGAGTTAGGACGGAAACAACGGAGGAAGGCAGGGATGCGCAAACGAGAAAATGGAATTGCTAAGAATAGTTAGATGGTAATTTGCAAGTGGTTTATTAGGCCGATATCTTATTCACTTATTCATGCAACTCAGACCAAATCCAAGGCAATGCCTGTAGCAAGTTCATGACTTTAAGAATGTATTACTAATTTATTCAACAAATGAGACAAAAGTCTGCAATTGATGTCTTGTATGTATATTCTGTTGCATGATTTCTGTATTTATATTCTGGGATTCACACATGAATGCCTATTAATCAATTCATGTCTGAGCTTGTTCGGTGCCATGATCGAACATTCTTGCAATTGCTCTTTCAAGACAAAGTACCGACGTTAATGCTTATAAATTGGATAAGCACCACCCTTTTTGAAAAACTTTATTAAATCTTCAAAATTTTCATATTGAATCACATAACTGGCAAATATTAAAACGTGCTCCATTTGAAGTCATCCATAAAACCCACACATTACATTCCTCCATTCTTTACAATATACTTAACTTTCATTAATGAGAGATATAAGGCTGTGTTGCAACAACAGATGAGCATCATCACAAATTAGAAAAACCATGCAAATATCGTCAAGCCCATCTTTTGAGTTTATCGTAAGCCAACTCGTCAAGTGACGAAATAAGACCGAGCATCTCCGCAAGTGTTTCATTCAAGGAAACAAACAACAGGACAATTTACAACAAGCACTCAATCTCCTAGCTAGCTTAACACCTGTACTTTACATTGCTGCCAATTTTGAATTAATACTTTAAATTATGCATTGCACATTTTTGTGCTTGAAAAATTTGACTGGTTTTAATAAATGAAAGTAGAACACAAGAACCTTCAAGTAATCATTTGATGTCGACACTGTCGTGCGAGAAAGCAAGCACAACACGAAATCCCAAAATCATAAGTTATTCTAGAGAACACAATATGTTAAAAATCACAGTCACCTTGTGAATATACAAACACATCACATATGTAAGGCACATTTAAATCAAATAATGCATTTAGAGCTGTTGAAAGTAGTTGATTGTCAGACCATTAACAGATCTCAATGCCTCCATATCCAGTGTGCCTGCAGAAATGATGTGGGTGGACTCTATTGGAACAGGCAAGTATTCATTCTCTCTTTTCACATGATCAATATTGACTGGTGTGATCCAACTTGCATAACAACTATCTACTGACTGATTTTGATTACAGTAGAACTGGGATGTATTGGCTTTTTCAAATGGCTTTTCTTCATGAGACTCCAAATTGTCCCAAACTGGTTCAACTTTAATATTTTCTACAGCTGGAAAAACTACAGTGCTGAGGTTGAAGTAACTTTTAGAATCTTCTTGGTTTTCATTGTAAACATTTGGACTAGTAAATTCTTCAGTTTTAACTATGCTGAAATTGCTGGTAGTCTCCGTTGCTGTTTGTGAGTCATTCAAGGAGTGAACATTTCTACGGTGCCGTTTCAGATCTGGTTTGAGTTTAAATCTCTTCTCGCAAACTTCACATTCATATGGTAACTCTTCAGAATGTACGACGAGATGTTTTTTGAGATTAGCTTGCACTCTGAAAGTTTTCTCACAAAATTTGCAGCTGTAGGGTTTCTCCTTGGTATGTATCCTTAAATGGGCCTTTAAGCTGCCATTTTGTGTAAAACTTTTGTCACAATAGGTGCATTTAAATGGTCGCTCACCTGTGTGAATCCTTAAATGTATTCTCATGTTGCCCAAATTCGTGAAAACCCTGCCGCACACATTACAGCTAAAGGGTTTCTCTCCACTATGAGTTCTTTTGTGGTTAGCCAAAGTATTCGTCCTTGAAAATGATTTGTGACATTCTGTGCAAGTATACTGACGTCTGTTAGATTTATTAGTCATGTTATGTCGACGTCCAAACGACGTTGTACCCACGTAAACAAAAGTCAAAACAAACTGAGCGCTAAATTTGTCCCATAGAACTTACAAATTAATAAATGTATCAAATAAATATGGTTCCTTACATATTATTACATGCGATTGTTTTAATTATAGTTTATTATTTTATGATCTGTAATTGCAAAAAATATATTTATTCATGTTTTTGATACAATTTCGATTAAGAAATTAATGGGTGCTTATTTTAATACAAAGTCAATTATAAATTTAATAATGCTTTTAGCATTTTATATTTAAAATTTGCAATGATTCTTCGACAAGAACAAAGGGATGCTTAGACGCGTATGAATACATTTCAACTGTTTTATTTTGTTGAAAATTGTAAGCTGTTTGTTTCAAATTGTTTCTCATTTATGTCATTTAAACATTTAAAACAAATAATAAGTAATGCAATTTGATCCAATAAATTTTGTTGCGTAACTATTTCTTAAATCGAAGAATACATTATGATGAGGGTGTGATGTGACTTGGGACCTGGAACAGTTTTAGCGCAAAGGGGGTTTGAACGGTGCCGGCTTTCGACGTTCTCATTGCGTTGGTGCGATTCATTCGGTCAGTTATTTCGATTGGATTTCTGTTGATAGAACCATTTGACGACTAAATTTAAACCCAGACCTGCAACTGGTTAGTGTTTGTATCAATATTACCTTTTCAAAGGTTAATGGGGCCTTGCTCGAGAATAAATAGATAGATAAATAGATAGAACGCAAATTCATATTTTTAACTTGTTTTTGCGGGTTTACCACAGGTTAAAATTTTTCCGAGACTGCTTTGGCTGTATGCGTCTTTGTGCTAGTGTCTGCTCATAATGTTATTTATTGTCTTGGTGATGGCGTCGGGGCCGATAAAGTCTTAATGTGCTGTGCTGCTCGGAATCAATTTGATGAGACACCGGATTAAAGTCAATTGGGTAAAACGAGTATTGTAGCGCTCAATTAATTCCCTGGGGATTGCCGGAGAAACGGGGTGCTTAAGCTCGTTCTCTGCTCATGACGTCATTATCGCGGCTGGTATTTTAAGGAATCTATTAGTTCACGAAAAGGTATTTTTGTGTCGTTTGGTTTGAAATCTTGAGTGAGGATGTAAATATAAATGAAGGGCGAAATCCCGCTTAAAGTGGTTTAAAAAATTCGGCATACGCCCTTGATTACTGGCACCGACTTTTTAAGAAACTTTTTTTGTTATTGTTAGAAAACAATATGGAGTCTGTGCTTCGAAAATTGAAATTGATTAAGCCCAACAGCAAAGAAGAAGAGGCCAGAAGACAACTTCTTAATGAATTGTTCTCATACAAGAAGGTAGGAATATATTTGTGGTCACTGCAAGATGAATACAATTTTGTGAAATGCTATGTACAATGTACTTCAAATGAGCAGGGTCTGATACATGGGCTTCCATATCAACCATCCTCCATAGCCTTCGATTGTAAACTTGGGTTTTTGGCTATTGGGACTGAGGATGGTTCTTTGAGAATGTGAGTTATAAATTTTATACTGTTTTCATAACATAGTGGTTTTATTATTTTATTGTCCTTTCATAGAGATAAAATGATTGAAGTATCCCCATGTAATTGGGGGGGTGGTTAAACAAACACCAGAAGCATCCAAGCAGAACATTTGTATAAGAATGTTTACATGGGACTTTTATGTATATATATAAAATGAATGTGGGACTAATTAACTGCATGTTTGTGGGGGTTACATGATTTGAAATCAGTTTGATGGCTATGCTATTCTGAAATAGCATCAGGGGATGTAATTTTTAGAGATAATAATTTGGTCAAATTATGTGAACAAAGTAGCTCAAAATATAAAGTTTTAAGCTTAATCCAATGATCCATTCCCTAGCTATGGAAAATCTGGAGTGCAATTCTATGCTGAACATCCTAACTCCTCAGCCATTGAAAAGATATTTTTCCTTGAGGAGCAGGTGAGTGTCATGATTAGTGGTGGTGATGATGATGGTAAAATCAATGACGAGCAAGTTATGAAGATTGTGTGCAGTAGATATCTATACTAATGTATATATGTATACACACAAAATGTGCATGTTTAAATGTGTAAACAGCTGTCGATATGATTACTCAACATAAGCTTGTTCTTGTAAGCTTATTCATGCATGATCTTGTGATGATTATGAGGAGCTGCATGATTGGATGTTGCGTGTTTCAATTGTCAAATGTAGACTGCTTTACAATGTGAACATTTCTTGATATCATTCAAGAATGATAACTCTTCAAATCATGATATTTATCTGAGATCATATTTGCGGTTGCCAAGGTTGCCAATGTTCGCCGGTGTCTACCACCTACCACGCATTACCTCGTGCATGAGTTGACTTTAGATATGCATGGAGAAAATTGTTGCACTTATCTCAGTGCTCTGACAATTTTTTTCCAAAATTTATTTCGATGGAAATGTTTTGTTCATGGACAGGCTCGACTGATCACTCTGAGTAAGGACAGGTCGATCTACAAATGGGAGATGAATGTCACTGCTGATGGATATCCCATTCTCACCACTGTTGCCACTTTCACACCACATGACAAGTAATTGTTCTCTTTTTTTTTTGGCCATAATTGTCACAATGATTGAAACACATACATACAAATTATTTTGATAATTTGCTAGCAGCACTTGAAATGAGTTCATGTTAATCTTGTGGTGATGCATTCACCCATCATGTTGTGACTGGGTTTTGGTTTTGTGCCAATAATAATTTGGATATCAATAAAATATAATTAGCTTCCTTAACATTGCTTTGCAGTGGTGATGATTGAACCACTTGAAATTAGGTGAATGGGCAATTTAAGTGAGAAGTTGAAATATAGCTAATGTCTATAATTGTATCTGTAACCCAATGAAAGGGGGATGGCTACTTAAATTAGCTTCATAAAATAATATTGTCTTAATTACCATCTGGTCTGATGCACAGCTGCTAGGGTTTGATGATGATGGTGATAAAAATGTGGGTTTTCCAGATGGTTATTATAAAGTTAATTTCTGTATAACTAAGTCCACAGCTGCTCTCATATCTGTTCTCAGGCTGAGATACTGAAATAAGGGTTTTCCAATCCTTTCCATTCCATTCCAGGTGCTGGAAATATGCCAGCATGTTGTGGCATAATACTTTATACAATTGGTTTCAGTGTAATTGGTGGGAAATTTAATATTATTTGAAGAATCCAAATTAAGTAAGTGTTGTTTTAATTAGTGTCACACTTTATTTTCAATGCTCTTTAATCATTAAGGTTGTGTCAAGACATTTCACTCTTACACTCATCGGTCTCATTTCAGAGAGAAGATAGAACAATGGGTTGCATGCTTGACCCTGAACTCTGCTGACCTACTTTTCTCAGCCAATCCAGCAGGAGACATTCATGTCCTTGACATTGGGACTTTCCAGCTGAGAGAAGATGAAACCATCAAGCAGGAGGAACTACTCAAGATGTGGGTGTATTTATTGATCCTGCAATTGTTTTCATGGCACTGCAATCTTTGTGGATTGTTTCAGTTAATTCAAAAATCTTTTTAATTAATTCATAGTCTCGGTGGTGATGATGGTGATGAATATGGATTATTGTATTATTTACAGGCAGCTTAGTTTCTTTTGTGATTAAGTTGTCACTTGCACTTTAATTGGGCCTACAACCCATGAAGCTACATGTTTTGTTTTCATAGCAATCACAACAGGCAGAGTGATATGAAATGATTGTATGACAAACATAACTTATTGTTGATGCTTGTGTTTATGCATTTTATTAAGAGGAATTGCGTTATCATTTGTTATTTGCACAATGATTTGCACAACTCATTATCCACATAACACTTAAAGTGTTTCACTACTCACTTTTGTGAGTAACAACAACATTAGGCTGCAAACAGGAGTCAATTGAGCTCATGGTTTCCCCATCACTTGTTGTTCCCGAGAATTTCTGACGTTATTTCCTAACGGCCCACGTTAAAGTGATGCATAATTATTTTTTTAAAGCCGCTCACTTTATTTTCATGAATTTTTTCTCTTTAATGCCACTCACGTGATGAGTCACTTTAATGGGACTTTAAGCAGAATTATCACTCAGCCAGTTTACCATGGCACAGCACATTATTTGCTCTGTGCCAACATTAATAATATATATTTTTTAATATTTTTATTCCCATGATTTGCATATTTATTAGTATTTATTCTTTATAGATTGGTGTTTAGAGTGGAATTGCCTTTTAAATATGCTTCAATGTCAGTTGTAATAATTATTATTGTAAAAAATATATTATTATTATTGTTGTTATTGATATTATTATTACTCTTATGTTGTATCAATCAAGTTTTACGTACATTATAATGAAATAATTTTATGTAGTAATATAATCTCACTGCCTTATTTGGCAATTAAGTCTTGTTGGTTCAAAAGGATGATGGTTTTGTTGACATTCATTCTCATTAATTAACATGGGTATGGTAAAAGCTTATGAACCTTTTCACGTCAACAATAAATAATAATAATAATAATAATAATAATAATAATGATAATAATAAATAATTAATTTTGCACATTAACCTTAGTTTACTTAATTCATGGTTAAATTGAAATAAATAAATACAAATCCATTCGACAATGTCAGGAAAGGTGGGTGGTCAGATATGCAGCCCTATGCAATAATTATTATTATAATTAATTATGGGTGGAGAATGGCAGTAAACATCTGCAATCTCTTTATTCTTAAGCTCTCAAGCACAAGCAGTTATTTCAACAGTGATGAGCATCTTTCAAGGTTGAAGATGAGATGCTGAGATAAATGTTTATTGAGCCCCTTGCAATGCATGTAATCCATTGAGCTTGTGTCATAGAATCTTATTCCTGCAATATTCAGTGCATTCTGCACCTGGCTGTAATTGGTAACAAGTGACTATCATTTGTAATTAAATTGTTCTTGAGGTTTCACTTTTCATTCCCCAATTGCACCCTCAAAAGGTCCCATATCTGTTTCTCTGGTCATCATCTAGACTTAAAATTTGAAGTCTGAGGGTGAAGTGGATTGTAGTATAATATCAAATTACTTTTAGCAATTCTTATAATTAGGTAATGTTATGCAAACCATTCTCATGGTTTTATAAGTCAGTGGTAAGTGTCACTATGGTTGTCATCTGCAAAATATCACCATTACTCGAGTCAGTACTTGAGTCGAGCCTTCTGCTTTTGATTGCCACGTGAACAACGTTATAATGATGAGAAATAACTTGAAGAGATCAAAGTCCTTGGTTGGTCCTAGACATTTTTATGGAGAAAAAAAATTTTTTTGGTGCAGGTTATGCTCAGTCTGACTTCTTGAAGGATTTTGTTGGAGGAAGTCTATCAATAATTGTGACTTAAGCCATGTTCTTAAGACCTGCATGTCACATCATTGCACTAATTACTAGCATAATTTAAAGCCTCATCCCTTCTTGTTCTTCCTTTTTTTTATCTATCTTGAGCCTTCTGAGTGCATCTCCTGATCATTTAATTAAGTTGTTGTCTCAACACTTTCTCACACTTTAAAAAGATACAAATTTATGGGTGAAAAAGGATTCTTTATCAAAAAGGCGCATTCACCTTCTCAGTGCTTTAATCAATCTGTGGAACCCTGGCAAAGAATTTTCTAGCTTGAATGTTTTTTGTCTTTACTTGTTCTGCTTTTGTTACTTCTTCAATTTTCTGTTGTATGAGTTTCCACTCAATTTCTTCAGTTATTGAGAGTTTACCTTACAGTGGTTTGTATTGTAATTTTGGTGTTTAAAAATCTCGGATTTTTAGCACATCGTGTACTTTTATTGATATTATTATAATTTAATTAAAATTTAATTTTAAGAGCATCCGATGAGCAAAAGTCAAAAGTTGGCAAGATCAAGATTATAGCTCCACAGCCTTCTTCTGACAATTGCGTGAGTTACAATTACCATTGATTTATTACTCTATTGCCTGCTGTCTGAAGTCATGTGACAAAATTAGTTACTCATGCAACATCACAATGAATGTTGTAACCATGACATTCCAGTTCCTGATTGGTTATCAAGAGGGCATCATGATCTGCTGGAATGGAAAGGACAAGAGAGCAGAAAGATGCTTTGGAACAAATCAAGTAAGACTGCTTGTTGCATGTTGATATTAAATATTTTAAGGCCAGCACGAAGAACATGGCAAGTTCGCCTGTTTTGATAATTTAATTAGTGTACTGAACTTGATTGGTTAATTGAGCAATTGAGGCAATCTTACAGAGTCTTGAACTGTTGTGGATGTGACAACTGTTTGCCATTAAATATTTCTTCATATTTTATTTATGTCTAATAAAATATGTTCTATAATGTTAACTGCAATATGTTCTATTCAAATTGAGTGTAATCCAGTGACTTTTTGTAGCCTTTGGAGTGGGCTTCCTTTGACAGATGTGGCACAGAAATAGTGACTTGTCATGCTGATGGCAGTCACATGACATGGAATGTGGAGAACATTTTGAAGCACGTGGAAAACGCCACCACTCCGTACGGTGAGTCTGGGAATATCGGTGTGCTTTTTTAATGCATTCTCATCAGTAGACTCATTTTTGTTGACAAATTTCTTTTCAAAATTTCAGGGCCTTTTGCCTGCAAGGAGATCTCAAAGATTATTACTAAGAGTACTTCTAGAAACAGGTTTACTTACTACCTCTCATTAATTCTTGCAAAAGGTTGATAAGTTTTGACAAAGATATGTCCTTTGCAGCAAGTCACCCTTCCTGATATTCAGTGGGGGCATGCCCAAATCCAACTTTGGGGAAAAGAACACAGTTACAGTTATGCATTCCAACAAGCATGTGGTGTTTGATCTCAAGTCACGTCTCATCGATTTCTTGGTCTTGTGCGATGCCGACGAGAAAGAGGAAAAATTTGATAAAAGCGGTAAGCATTTGCTCGGAGAAATTAAAAATTCTTCAAAATGTGTTGATCATGTTGAATGATTCCAGCCTTTGACAACCCGCATACTTTGCTCATCTTAACGCTGGAGGAGCTGATAGTGGTTGATCTTGCCTCAGAGGACTGGCCTCTGCTGAACCCTTTGCAAGTTTCTCGAGTTCATAGCAGCCCCGTGTCTTGCTTGGCTCACTTCCCTTCTGTGGCCCAGAATATTTGGATCAAAATTGACTTTGTGAGGAGGAAAGCTGCAAAAAATCACCTTAAGGTTTATCAAGTGCTTATGATAATGATTTGAATGTTTCTAAACGAGTGCGATGTTTGGATAGGATTGGACAGTAAAAGGTGGACAGGTGACTTCCACAGAGAAAGATAATTCTGATTTAGTTCTCACTGGGTTAGAAATGTTAATGTAGCTGTTCTTCTTGACTCACGATTTCAGAATATGTAATATTTACTTTGAACAGACACGACAATGGAGATGTAGTGTTTTGGCAATCTGGTTCGACCGGATTGAAGAAGATTTTCACTTGGTCCACTGGTGACGTCTTCGAGAATTCTGGCAAATGGATTGAAGAGAGTCAATCTGAAATAACTGATGACATCTGGCCACCATTCAGAAAGGTGATCGGGAAATGTGTTGTTGTTGTTGGCATTTATGTGTTATTGAGACATATAAGTTGTTCCTGATAATTTGTCTTTGTCATGTGTTTGTGAATTATTGAATTATTCTCCTTACTTCCAATATCTACAGGTCTCCTATTTCTCACCAAAGCACGATGATCCACGACTTTCCATAACCAAGATTGCATTCTGTCCAGAGAGTGGACTGCTAGCTGTTGGTGGAGCTACTGGTCAGGTGCTGTTGACCAGTCTTGACAATCAAGACAACAAAACTCTTCCCAATGAAGCAGTCTTCATTGACCTGCTTGGTAAAGGACCCCATTCTGAGAGTTTGCTCCTCAAGAACAAAGTTTCAGAGGATCAGGAGCTGGATTTTGGCCTATTGAGTATTTCCTGTGTCCTTCAAGTCGATGGCATCCACCCATGTTCTGATCTAGCTCTCAGATCTGATTGGCAGCTGTAAGTTAGACTGATTCTTGTGATTGGATAATTCTCTGCTGCAGATTAAATTGATTGGATTTCTACTGAATAGCTGTTATCCAGACCTCTAGTAGTAGTCTTTTTGAATATATTTTGATCTTCTGAGTCATCTTTATGCTTTCAAATATACAAGTGGTTATGGAAAGTTGTTTGGCTGTTGAGAGATTAATAACCAATTTATTACCAATATCAGGATGGCTGTTGGAACATCCAATGGTTTTGTTCTTTTTGACTATTTGAAGAAGAAAGCTGTCATCAGCAAATGCACAGCTGTGACAGGTTGGTAGCTTTTGTGACATTTTGAGAATTGTATCTCAAAGTGACATTAGGAGAATGTTGGAAAGGTTATCATTGAGTTCATCCTCATTTATTCAGGTGGAAGGGGATCTGTCTCCAGAAGCAGATCGTTCCAGCAGTCACTAAGGGAGTCGATAAGGAGCATCAAGAAGAAACCTGCTTCGTCTAAGTCGCCAGAGGAGGTTCCATCCACTCCTCAAAAGGGAGTCGCAGAAAAAGCCGAAGATGCTGCAGTTGAAGTGTTGGAAAAGACTGCTGAGGTTGCGGGAGAAGTGGTCAAGGAAGTGGAAGGAGTGGCAAAGAATGCACAGGAAAAGATTGCGAATGGAGTGGAGAATGGAATGGAGAAGATCGGACTGAAAGATAAGGAAGAAGAGAAAGCTGATCAAACACCTCATCAGGAAGAAAACGTTAAGGTTCTCTCGCAGGAAATAAAGGAGCACAAGTGAGTGATACATTATTATTTCATTAGGCTCATGTACCCCACGTGGTTACCTGGTTATATGGTTGGACGAAGTGCCCTCAGACACTGAGGTGTGTTTTACATCTTCAGGATTGATCAAGTGACTCCATCCAAGAAATCTGAAGTGATTACCACAATAACCACCACGAACATCTCTACAACAACCACGACGGTCAAGAAAGAAACCGAGGACGGGGAAACCGTCGAAGTGGAAAAGTCGCCGGAAGAATCCGTCGCCGCGAACGGAGCGACGGGCGAAGAGAATGGAAAGAATGCGGAGAACAAAAAGCAGGAAGAAGTTCAGGCCGAACCCCAAAGCAGGGGATCAACACTTAAGAGAGAAGGAGTTACTTTTGATGTCACCTCGACCCCTTCCAAGTCTCCACTCACCTCGAGTAGCAGCGTGTCCTGCATTAAGTTGATTAGCACCTGTCTCAGTCGCTGTAAGCAGTTTTAAATCACCAATGGTCATCTTATTATAAAGCATTATTCCATTATTCAACTTAGAGCTGGGTTTGTGTGTTTTGAGAGGTTATCGTTGTCATTATTATTATTATTATTATTATTATTATTATTATTATTATTATTATTATTATTATTATTGTTATTATCATTATCATCATCATCATCATCATCATCATTATTAACAAAGCTTAAAAAGTGAAATGGAGAGCTAATTCATATTATTTTCCATTAATAAAGCAAACAATGCCACCAGTCCCACATTCTGGATTGGACTCAGTGATGGAAAGATCTTTGCTTATCAGATGGTCGTACCACAGGGCACAAACAGAGATCAAGAGGATGTTTCTGCTGTCCTTGGTTAGGCTTTGTATTTGATTTTATTTCTAGTCTTTCACGTGTTCGTCATTTTATTTACCTCTGCAGACTTGCTTTTCTTATTACTCCTTGTTATATTTAGCCAAGGAAATCCACTTGAAGCATGGAGCACCAGTATGCAACTTGCTTGTTATTGATGAAACTGGAAAACAAGTGGGAGGTCCAGTTCTTGAAGGAACCAATGGGCAACCGGTCGATGCCATAGCTCAAGGTCACAGACTTGTGGTGTGTTCATGGGAGCAAATCAAGGTTGTTTGAGCATGTTTTATAATCTGCTTAACATTGTGTAATGATTCTTTTAGATGTTATTCAAATGTTGAATTAATCTGTCCTGTAGATATTCTCCCTTCCTAGTCTAAAGGCTCAGAATAAGCACAAGCTGTTCAAGAACAGAGATGAAGGACGCATCTGTGCAGTGACTGTCCAGAACTTCAAAAACAAATCAGGTATTTCAGTAATTTAGCAACCTATGCTATAATCACAATCATAATGCTAAGTGTTTGAATGTTATAATCAACTAGATGATTCATATTCTGAAAATGCAATGGTGTGCATTACCAGTGCTGGTGATGTGTCCATCATCAGTTTACCCTCACTCAAGTTTCAGGTCAAAATTCCTGCCATACAACTTGCAACCTCTGATTGGTACATTTTAAAATGTCTTAGCTGTTTTCTGCAAGATGTATGAGTTAAGATTGCTATTATTTTTCATCCCATCTTTTTAGTGACTTGATTGGACAGTGTTGGTTTTTGAGCAATGGAATAGCAGTTTACAGATCGTCTGAAGAAGAACTGGCTTCGTTTTCTCTGTCGACGGTTTACAGGGCTCTGCCTCAATCTTCTCTGCCTTTGAAGGAGGGCATGAGAGTCCCTCCTGTCAGTGAAGAGCCAGCACCAGTCCAAGAGTCTGAAGTGGTTGTGGTAGTCCAAGAGGGGGAGACTTCTCCGGTGCATGAATCTGCAAAGGATGTCACCGAAAACGGAAAGGATAAAACCGGTTCCGAGAAAGGGCAGGATGATGATGTGGAAAAGAGTGCTGAACCAGCAGTAAAAACTACTGTGGACCTCAAGGAGGGTGGAGATAATGAAAAGACCACCGCAACGACCTTCGCCACTGGAGTTGCTACGGACGAAGGAGAGAAGAAAAAGCCTCAGGAAATAATTTTGGATGTGAAGAAATACTCGACGACGACCACTACAACCACCACCATCCAGAACGAATCGTCCGATGAACTTTTGGAGGACAGCGTCAAATGCCACCTCGGGGAAGGCGACGAGGACACGGTGATGGTGATGACCAGCCACGACATTGTCGAGAACAAGATGGTCATCAAAACCACTTTGCACACCTTAACGGACCCCCATGGTCTCAGCACGGAAACGAAGACCGTCGTCAAGGAGACTTCGTCCACGTGCATCGAGTCCAACTTTCAGGACGGGAATCCGGTTGCTGGAGGAGACGGTCAGTTCTACCTTGTGTTTATACTTTCAGAAGGTGTTTGTCGTTTATTTTGGAGTAATTTCATCCTTTCTGGAGTCTGATGGTGTTTGTATGAATGTATTTAATATGAAAGTATGCTGTTTCGCACCTAACAATGTGTTGTTGTTCTAGGGTCGTCGGTCAACTGAAGTGAAAGATGCTTAACGAAGATTCCGAGCTCCTTACGCACGGACATCACGACGAACTTTATTGGATTCGCGAACGTTGCACGCGCACGCCGAAATCATTATCACGCTTCTTGCTTGGTGCGTCATTTGTTATTATGGCTATTGGGTTTAATGCATTTGTAACTTTTCACAGATCACTGCTTTATTGCTTTTCACCATTGACATTGATATTTTTCAAACAGCAATTGTTTCGTGATGCGAAAAAGGCCATGGTGGTTGGGTTAGAGTTGCATCATTATCAGCATTAAGTCATGTGGCAGTGGATGAACTTTTGTTTACTTCTCGTTTCATTTGGTTCTAATGCACTTAATTGTTTTTGGCAGGCAGGACCATCAAGACATTTTATTCTGATTTCTTAAATTTCCATCTTCTGGTTCGTGGGATCGTTATTGTCTTCATCGTGGTCGTCGCCTTGTTGGCCTCGCATCATCTTCCCTTGCGTTCGGTAACTGATTTCTACCTTGATGTTGTCTGTCGGCTTAATGGATGTACTTTCTCTGAAAGCACGTTGTTTTACCTACAATTTTTTATATTTGTGGTGAAAACCAAAATGTTCCCTCTTTTTGTCATTCTCCAAAATTGCTCTAATAGATTCAAATTTGTGAGCTACTGCGATCATCATTTCTTGTATTCCTTTCAATTTCAGTGTTTCAGAATTGTTTTTCTGCTTTTTCATCGTTTTGTAGCATCATTTTACCTGTCAGCAATGTCTTCATGGAGCTTAATATGCTATTGTAGCAAAAGCCTAATCCATATTGCTCATGGTTTCATGCTAGCAGATATCCACATTCTTTTAAAGAATATTTTTGCAGTCTATGTGTTATTAAGTGTCAAATTTGTTCTAAATCTCATCTAGTTCTTTTTTGACATCAGCAACTAGTCTTAAGTGTTGCTGTCTTATCGAATTGCTATTTTTATATCTCGCTTTTTCAAATTTCAAGTCTAATTCTTCAGTTGGCTTTAAATTTTGTACGTCTTCATAAAGTTCTAGCCGTCTAGGTGTGGATGTAGTCTGTCTTAGATCTAGCTGGCCGTTCATCATGTTGTGCAGTTTGGCTTTGTTGTTGTGTGGGTGGTCAACACCCTTTGACCATTCAGTAACTTTACCATGATCTTTTATAGAGGACATTTCCATTAGCTTACTTGTCTGCTGTTTTGGGGATTGTTTTGTGTCACTCAAGTGAGAGTTTTGATAATCAAAATTCTTATTAAATTAGATTGCAATTGTTGTAATTACGAAATTCTAGCCACGAGGCTAAAACTCAATTTTCATTAATTTGCTTTAAAATATTTTTAGGCCGAGGAATCCTGGGTGATCGGCTGTAAGCGATCCTTTTGGGATGTTCTCGTCTAGCTGTTATTGTAACTCTAAATAAAATTTCCCCTAGTCTCTTCCAACATCCTAAAATTTGTATTATGCTTCGTGGTTCAGATCAATAGAATGGCAAACACATCCAGATAGAAGTGGGTGTCCTGTGACAAGTCTCCTGGTGCTTATATTTTAATTAAAGTTTAAATGCAAGCAATCGCAAGTTAGGATCTCAAGAGACTTAGTCCTGGAAGCAAATGCCGCGATCCGAGCTTTCCACGATGTTCTTCGGGATGTCAGTAATCATCGCTAATGCATGTAAAGCCGCTCGAACTGTCACACGGTGCATTTCACTCGCCAGCTTCCACCAGTTCAACTTCTGGAGTTTCGTCAATTAAGTCAGATGCTGGATGCTCGCGAGTAGAACAGTCGAATCTTGCCTCAACTGCCTGAATGAAATAACACAGCAGTTACTTCCCTTTCTTGCTGCTGTTCAGTTTTTCCGAACCCTCAACGGATTTTCTGGCTTTGCAGACCAGTGCCAGATTTAGGCATGGTCGGCTTGTGCCTCTGCACAAGCACCAAACCTCCACCTAGGTAAATCCAGCTGACATAGGCCACCTTTGCTTGGCCATTAAGGCAAGAATTAGTATTGTCGCAAACGCTGACAAGATCCAGCTCTGCCTCGTGTTGGATATTCAACGTTCTTGCAAGGGAATTGCAACTGGAGGACTTCCAGAGTCCTGCAATTCTGAATGCAGACATAAGAATCGCTTTGCTAGATGATGTACACAAACACAAGCACAGAAACATCTAAATCTTTCTAAGTGTCCCTCATTTGCGAAGTTTACCTGGTATCACCGGCGACCACCAACATAAAAAACGAATACTATTTTCAGCTTTGTATATAGGAAACTGTAGAGAACATTTAAAAGGCTTCTGCCAGTGGATCCCCAAACAGTACAACTTCGCCGAAACTCAGCGTCACCATGCGTCCCTGATTTATCCGCGGCTGGTTCCAACTGCAGCATTGGCTTTTCAAGACAACCTTACAAAAGACACTGGTTGTTTATTGGGAAAATCAAATGAATGGCAAAGTAGTTTTGCTTGATTTTTAAGAACTTCGAACTTTTCTCTGGAGGTGCCTATGCGCTACCTTCATCAGTCGAACATGTTGGTGGATACCATTTGCAAGGTCAACTTCATTTGAGTGGTCATTCAAGTTCACAAACAAGTTTGCAGTTGTTGAAGACCACTTAGAGCAGCAACAGGCAGATGGTTCAACGTTTGCTGCAGGTAATGATTCAAGACAGTTGTCTGTAAAAATAGGCATTTTGGTTGAAGTCAAACTCAATTGTTTGATTCAGTGTCCACCAAAAATTGCCTAGCATCGTTACATTAAATTTTATCAAAACAAAAATTATTTTACCAAAGCAACCATGTTTTTCACAATTTCCTTGAAAGTGCTCAAACTAATTATTGCTGAAGTGTATTGTTGAGATGGTCTAAAGCATTGAAATAAATTACAGCTGACCTTGCATCATTTCCTGCAGCTTAACCTCACCCTCCCCCACGCCTTGGTGGAGGTCTGTAAGAACTTCCCCCAGACGTTCCAGTGAGAGGATTGTAATCTGTAACATAAAATGCTCACGATTCATTTCCAGTATTTAGCATTATCAAGCCCCATTTACCCCAAGCAATGGATGGGGCCTAAACTTTAGGATGGTGTTTCTTTAGCAAAAATTTAAAAAGATCTTCTAATAACACTTCTTTGGAGGCTTGATATCAATTGTTTTAGGAAAGAAATCATCAAATAAATGAATACAATTAAAAGCACATGCTGCAAGACAAACACAACAAATTCAGACCAAATTTTACTCACCATCAGCCCTGTAAACTTTCTTTTTAGATTGGTTGGCCAAAGATGATGACGTCAAGCTTGAAGAAGGCTCAGATGATGATGCATCCCTCTGAAAAGTTAAATTTCAGCTTTACAACCAAATATAAAACTATTACCAGAACAAACACATTTAAAAATTGATTTTTTCAAGATGAAATCATTTGACTCCAAAAAACAATGTAATTATGATCACCAAAGGACACTCACAAATTTTGTTTTTGACCTGTAGCCCCTCCCTTCCTTGTGCCTCTCCCAATCTGCTATCCTATCTCTTCGTCTCTCTTCTTCTTTCTAAGTTCATTCATTGAGATTTCAATGTTAATATTTTCCAGAAAATTATTTAATAAATTAAACAGTTTAACTCACAGCTTCCTCTTCCTCCCTGTGCTTCATGGCATCCATGGAATATCTTTCCTGAAGCCTTCTCCTGGCCTCTTCCATGTCTTCATGTTTCCTCCGAACCTCTTCATTATCTGTAAGTGGATGATGCTTTTATGAGCATAATGACATCATGAGATACAAGTGTGTTAAAATTGGAATAGTCTTTACAGTGAAATATTCTTAAAGCAATTAGGCTTGAGGATGTTTAAGTTGATGTGTGTCTTTACAACATGGCAACAGATTTTTAAAGAATTTCTGAGCTATGCCATTCAGAATATTTTTTACAAGGAATGTTTTAGCAAATTTATGATTTTTCTCAAAGCACTAAACAGAAAGAAAAATCACACAAAACACAAGATACCCAGACTTACTTATTCAATAATGTAAAATACTGTAAATACTACAATTTAATTAGGGAATAATATACAAGATAAAATACACTTAAGAGAGAGCTCCAGTCACCGAGTACTCATACCGTATCTGTGCATAACGAGGTCGGACTGCTTCCTCTCCAACAATCTTTGCACCTTTGTCTTGTACTTGCTGTAGAGGTAATAGAGGACTACCACAGCAATCAACAAATACCAACCATAGATTTGAAAGAAGTTACCAACTGGAGAATAAAAATTGTTAGAATATCTTTAAAAATTAAACCACCTTTCATCAGGAATTTATTCATTTCAGATGCCTAGCAGATTGGATGTTTTTTTTATCTTAGGCCAGTCAACCTTAATCAGTCATGTTATGCATAATATTAACCACCGATTCAAAAGAAATGAACGTGTTTAAGCTAATTAATTTCCAATTACAACTTGCACAAAATTAAACTGATTTTTTGAAATTAATTTTTAATTTGGAATTGCGGACCATAATATATTCCAATTATTACATTCAGTCCAAAGTAAGTTTAATAACGAATATATTTTTATCCTGATATTTCAAGGATTCATCTACCTTAATAATTTTAATAATTAATTTGTAGGCCATAAACATGACGTCATAAATTTCATAGCACAAGCTTTTTTCAAATTTCACCTATTAAACATCAAATGCATAGGTATATAAATATTTACGTATTCAGAATACCTAAGAAATTACATTTTGATCTGTTAGATCGCCAAATAAAATTATTGACATGAACCGAATTACTTGCTTGCTAGTTTAACTAAAACCTTTTTAACATTTACAATAAACGCTACTCTTTTCTAACTGAAAAAACCATTTACTTGACGAAACGGCTGACGTTATGAAGAAAGGGTTTTTGTTGCGTATCTCTTCAATATTCTGCGGATCTTCAAATTCGTCTTCGACAACAGCATCATCCATACTGACTGAGTTGCCTCTATTACTTGATTGGTTGCCTTTTACCGGTTGTATCAAAATAATTACGTGTCAGAATAAACAACTGATGCAGTGATGTGCTCAAACTTTGAAACGATTTAAAGCGATATTTTGAATTATGTGTACAATAAGCAAATTATTAAAAGAATTTAATTCATTCAAATCTTTGTCACTAAAATAATGTCGTTTATTTTAAAAAAATCTATAAAAACGATTTATTCGAACAATCCAAAAAAACATGACTCCAAGGATTTCTGCTAAATTATGCTGGTAAATTATGAAACACTACACAGCTTTAACTACTATAACATCATTTTTTTCATACATTTGGAGCAACGAGGGGTCAGGGTTCTGAATCGCGAATGTTTATTCGAACAACAGGATTTTTCTGCTGCCATGCTTCGAGCAAAAACCTGGTTTCTATACGACACTGGTTTCCTCCAAAACTGCTGACCTTTGTCGTTACAGAAAGTCTCGTAATTACAGCAATTACCAGTTTTTTTCTTGGGGCAACACGCTAGTGCAATCCTCTTCGGTTGGCAGCAACAGGATTTTGAACGCTTCTTGCAGCAATGACTTTGGCAACTACAACATCTGTGCCCATTTTTACGACTTTGGCATCCGCATCTTTTCACAGGTATCATACGAATCCCAGATTTTGTACAATTCTTTAGATTGCGTGCGTATTTTTCTGGGATAAGTGCTGGAGTGCAACAACGATAATCGCAGCGTCTTTTTGGCAGACAAGTACAGACAGGTTGGCAAGTTTCAGTATTGGCACATGTGCATCTCAGATTTCCACGAGAACCTAAGTCACAACTACCCATACTTTTAAGTAGACGGGAGACAATCTCTGAGACGGAGTCCTTTCTCTCGCAACATTTCGGGACACATCCTTCCCCATAGCTGCAACAACATCTATTTGCCGTATCGTCGTCATAGTTCATGGTACTAGCAATTGAATTGTGATTTTTTCTTCTGCATTTGCACATTTCTTCCACGGGATTGTATTTCATCATGATGTCATAATCTAGTTCTTGGAAGCGAAACGGATCCAACAGGCAAGGATCTTTTTCAAAGTCCCAGATGTTGCAATCGCAACAGAAGGGATCTGTAACGCGTTTGACATCATATGCTCTCATCATTGGACAAATTGGTGCATTTTGAGGAGTGTACGAAATCGGGTGAAGAGCGCAATCCTAGGCGGAAGATGGAAACATGAGACCATTATTATAATTGAAATAGCAACTTGGAGATGAATATTGAATCATTTAGACCAAACTCAACTCCATCTCCGAGTTGTTCAAACAAGAAATTAACGAGCTAATCGAGAGCAAGACCAATTAATTACCTGAATGCAAGCCGATGAGTTATTGAATTGCGTCGATTCGAGCAATCCAAACGAGGAGGTGACGCCTTGCTTCAGTGTTTGAGGTTGAATAGACGATGACAAAGGTCGTTCCCACAGTTTTGAAGGATTGTTGTGAAGCTCCGAGCAGGGACGAAATAGGTTGCAATCACTGGATTGTTTCCGCGCTTTATTAGAAGAAATGCGCAAAGCACTGCACGAATGATTAGCGAAACGAGCATTGTTATCATTTAAATCTACGTGCTGTCCTTTGCAATCGTCTGAGGTTTTGCGAGCCTCCACCATCCTAAGGCTTAAAAGGGCTCCATCTTTTTTTAGCCTTCGCTTGATCTTGTCAAGTTTCCTTTTCTTCTTCGATTCATCCTTCTTATCGTGTCCTTTCCGGTGTTTATGCTTCTTGTGGCGACCATCAATGCCTTTGCTTTGCCTACTGTTGACTATGTAACGGAGGTTTTTCAAGATGCTCTGCCCAGCCACGTCACTCTTCTTCTTCCTCATGGATCGGTCCCTCCCACATTTTGAGCGGGATTCTCCTTTCCGAGCTATTCTCGAAATTTCTTGAAATCTTTTTATGGAGTCGAAAAATGTCGTTTTAGCCAATTTCGGCGTATTGTTCCGCTGAGCTTTTGATGGTTCGTAGCACGGAACTTCCCTATCACTCAAGACAGGACTAGTATCTCGTTTCAAAGACGTGCAGTTTTGAACGCTTGGAGTACAATTATCGGCATCGTCCAAAACTTCGATTTTTATATCCTTTTCATCAATCCACCATTCTTCGCACACGACGTGTCTTTTCAATTTAGGACTAATGTCGGAACACATCTTTCCGATATTCTCAGTCACGCTTGTGGGAAATGTTGTACAAATACGTTGCAGTCGATAATTCGATGTAATCTCTGGGTCCCTAGCACCTTCTTTTGCAATTTTTTTTTAAGCATTTTCACAAAAATGAACAAGATATTTCAAAGGAACGAGATATTTCACTAATCGATGGATTGAACTCTGATGTTTTCATATCTTAAACATGAATTTTATTGCGTCATCAATATACCAAAAATCATGAAATAAGTGATTCTAAATATTCGAATGATGAAGATTGTTTCTAAATAAATTCAGTATCACTTTGTATCGGTCTTTTATTCGTCTCTTCTTCCTCTGATGAGGACCTTTAGAGTTTTCAACAATTTCTAGGTATTGGTAGAAAATTACTAACAAAATCGTTCTTGGAACTCATAGCCAGGTAATCCTCAAATTTTATTACAACTTCTGTTGAGTGGTATCTCAGCTCCAGAATGTCAGAGGTTTGCACCATATTCAACCCCAAAATAATTAAAGCAGCAGGTATTTCAGATATTATATTTTATCATTTCACAGCGATGTTTATTAAGCTGATTTTTCCCAAATTTTCAAGCGAAATACAAATTATTAAAAATACATTAAAGTCATCAACGCCTCCTACACCAACAACAACAACTTTCCAAGCGCTTTTGAAGCTCATTCAATCGGCAGACCATGTCATCAACTCCTGTCGCCAATTCATCGCATTTCTCCCAAGTACTACCCAGTGGTCCGAAATCTTCGTCATCGTTGAAAGGATCGCATGGTGGCCTCTTATAGTTACCCGAGGTTTTTCTGTCAAAAATTCTTTGGACCCGACACGGCGACTGAAGAGGACGTGAATAACGCAGATAAGAAGGGTGCTTAGCCATATTTTTCCTTAGGAATGGGGGGCATTCTTCCTCCTTTGGCTCTTTCTCTTCTTTCTCTTCTTCTTTTTCTTCTTTGCTTTTTTCCGATTCTTCGGATTTACGCTTTTTCATGCAGCAAGGAATACATGGCCGACAGCAAGGCTGTGGTGGACAAGGTGGTGGACATGGTGGCATGTACGGCATTGGATATGGAATTGGAAGAGGCATCATGCATGGAGTTCGGCAGCACGATCCACAAGGACTAGGGCAACAACATTGACAGCAAGGGTTACAACCACATTGACCACAAGAATTACAAGCAGAATTACAAGCAGAATTACAA
>MPNW01000091.1:175326-196407 GCA_011800805.1 Hirudo medicinalis
CCGGATTTACAACCACCGGATTTACAACCACCGGATTTACAGCCACCGGATTTACAACCACCGGATTTACAGCCACCGGATTTACAACCACCGGATTTACAACCACCAGATTTACAACCAGAGTTACAGCCAGGTTTACAACAATTAGGTCTGCAAGGGCCAGGTTCGAAACAGGTTCCAGTGAAGCGATAGCCTGGCATACCTTGGCATGCCGGCAGAAAGAGGTTTGGATTAATATGGTTTGCGTTTGCGTTTTGTCTACTTCTGCCTCGTTTACGACTTCTGTGTCTTCTACCGCCACCAGCATTACCCCCATCACCACCCCATTCTCCAGGCTGTCTGCCACCAAACAAGCCACCCATGCCTCCGCAACAGCCCATGTTAATTGGGGGACAACCACCACCACAACCACCACCACAACCACCACAACCACCACAACCACAACAGGCACCATAGCTGCACGGTGTAACAAAAACACGCCGTCTGTTTTGTGGAGTTTTTCCTTTCTTCTTTTTCTTTTTCTTCTTTTTCTTCTTTTTTTTGGCGTTGTTGTTGGAGCCGAGTTCTATCGCGGAGTGGCATCTTTAAAGTTGAAGTTAGTTACAAATGTCATCAACATGGCTGAAACCTGCGAATTGCAACTTGAGCAATTTACAATTAGTCGAATAACTTATTCGATCCGACTGCTGTTGTTGCGTTCATTTACATGTAATTCATTACTAACTTGATGTAAAGGTTACATTACAGTGCAAATGTAAAAGAGCTCGTAATTGTGTTCATCCTGCAAAATTTTAGACACCCCAACAGCTGCACCCCACTGGGACTGTACATTTTCAAGCAATTTTTCCAATCAAGAACTCAATAGATACAATTCACAAGATTATTTAAAAGATTGTCTTGTCAAGTTTTGCATGGTAATTTTTATAAGCAACTTTGACTTGTTGAGGACGCTTGTGAATTAGCATAGAGAATCGCTTAATATTTGTGATAACAAAGTAAAATGTCTTCTTCCATGTAGGAATTGAAAGGAAATTATTTGGCTTTTATAGCGTAATATTTGCAGAAAATAAAATATTAGCAGGAATGCCGATGCAATGAAGAAGCATAACCTAAAACTCGTACTTATCATCAATGGAAATGATGGATTACGAAGAAAGTAATAAAGACGTTTATGGTCGAATATGAATCGGAGTGGCAATCAAGGAGTTATTTATCCCCATGCGTGGATGCCTTCACCCCCAAAATTTTGGACACCCCCCAGTAGCTGCAACCCCAATGGGGGGGGTGTACAATTAGAAGCAACCAAGTTACAATCAGAACGGAAACCATGAGGACACCCCATAATTTCGTGTCACTAAATAAAAACTGAATTTTGAAGAAAATTTAGTATGTTAAGTAACTATATAACTAATAATTTGTAATTATTTCTGGAATTTTGGCTGAAATATTTTCAAGCATTAATTTAAAAATTAAACAAAAGTGATTTTGAGGCGTCCAATAACTGTGAAAGACCCTTTCAAAAATTGATTCAAAAATGACCAAAATTTTTGTAAAACACGAAAGAAAAATTAATTAATAAGAAATAAGAATTTTCCATCCCGCTCTTTCCAGAATCTCCAAATGACGTTTTCCAGGTCAGATTCGGAGTGGAACTGCCTCCCATTGCTGTAAACCAGTCTTAACAACATTCCCCAGATGTTTTCAATAGGATTTAAGTCTGGGAAACAGGCTGGGCAGTCCACAACTTTCAAATTTTATTTTGGAAAATACCTTTGGAAATGTCATCTTGGAAGTGTGGATCGAAGCATTACCTTTCTGGAAAATAAAATTCCCTCCATAACAAGATTCTCCAAAGGCAGGAGATGATCTCCTAATATTTTGATGTAATCTACTGAAGACTATCTCCCATCCAGAAATGCCAATTCAATTAATCCTTCACTGGAAATTCCTCCGAAATCCTCACCGACCCTGCTCCATGATTTCGGCTAAAAAATGATTTTTGTTAATCTAAGGTCCTGCCAATAGAACTGATGACCATATCAGGTCCATCCAGATTAAATTTCTTCTCATCTCAAAGAATAATATTGCTCCAACCATCTCTGTTGGAGAGCATGGTTTTGGCCCATTCCACTCTATCCATCCTATGGCTTTTAAGAGCTGGAATCTTTAAACTTTTTCATATAATAAAATACCACCAGATCTCAAATAATTTAACACTGTTAAATTTCACAAATACTTGAATAAGGTTCATTTCTAATTTGATTTGCTGAAAATTTACCTGTTCAAGCCTTTCTTGCCAATAATCAGTTTAGGGTCTCCCATGGTTATTTTTTGTTCCTTATTCCTCAAGAGCTCCTTAGTAGTTTCAGACGATAGTCTTGGATCGATTGAGCTCTTTGCAATTTCCTTGAAGGCCTCAATCTGCTTCCTCTCCTTGTCAGGCAACATTTTACCTCCAGCCATTCATAAAATAGTAATTTTAAAAACTTCAAATTAGTTTTTAACTCTGTTTAGGTTTATATATCGATATCATCCACTTAAAATGCATTATGATTACATTACTATATGATAATTTCATGTTTTATTGGTTAGATGTCCTCATAATTTTCAAACGGCCCCAAATGTTATATGGCATAATTTACAAGTTATACTCATTGAAATTACTTGAAATTTTACAGGACGTTTTGAGTCCAATGAAGTTATATGTAAAATTGAATAATATTGAAGTTATATTTATCGAGTTATCAGGAAATTATGGGATGTCCCTCATGGTTTCCGTTCATGGATAAACAAAAAAAAGGTCATCAGATGACCAATTGGGCAGATGCACCCCCGGCTGTTGATTAACACCCCCAAATTACAAAGTCCCGCATAACTCCCTGGTGAAAATGTGCTATTAATCGTATTTGTCTCCGGAATTACACAAACATCCTAATAAAAGAAACTAGGAAACTAAATCATCAATGTTGACAAACATCTCACTAAACAAATAACCAACTTTCTTGACTTGCGAAGTTCAACGTAGAATCTGCTGACTTTATATTTCTGCAACATAATTGAACTTTTTAATATCCTGAATAGTTTATTATGCAATTATTATTATTAATAATATTATATATTTATATATCTACTTATTTTATTTACGATTTAAAACATGGAAACTATAAAAATAATTTAAAACACATTTCGATACTTCGTTACCAATTTTGAAAAAAAAAACTCACGATTTCCCATTTTTCTGCAAGAGAAAGTTTTATTTAATAATTAAATCAATATTTAATTATTGAAAAACTTGAAGAACCCATTAAAACAAAAACTTCACCTTCTTCATCCTTGAACGGAGAATCTAAAACAAAATTGGCCAAACTTTTCTTTAAATTTAAATTTGTTTCCGAGATATTCCTTCTACTGGGAAGCATTTTGTTAGGGCATCTTTCGACGATTACATTGACTCCTATATCCGATTGTATCTTCAGTAAGGTTTCCGATCACAGAAATTACTTTTAATGGCCAGCATTACCTAACAAATAACGTAGCCCTTCTTTTAGAAACTCAACTTTACAATGAAACCTACTTCGGATGTTAAAATAAAGCGCGAAGACACGAACAAACACACTCACTGTTATGTGCTGTGTTGTGTTGTCGATATTTTGTGCTTGCAAAGATGGTCGCGTTTAAATATTTTCCAGTTTGGTTTATTTAATTTTATTGGGACTAATGCCAATATCGGAAGACCTTGCCAATATTTTTAATTTTTTTAATGAAAATATATTTTATTTGTAAATGTTTCAAATTTGAGTTTATTATTCTAACGCAACTTTTACTTTTACTCTTCAATAATAAGCGCTGATTCCTAATTCCCTAATCTTTAAAATTATTATTATTTTTATAATCCATAAATTTAAGAACTTCATTTCATTCATTGCAAGATTTGCTTTTGTGACCAGAGTAGTAATATTATGAAAATTATCTATTTAAAAATACAGTCCAATTTGTTTTCTTCTCAAATTTGATAAAAACCCGTGAAGGTCATGTCCACATATCTTGAAAGACGGACTCGCTTCTTCCAATTTGTTCTCCTTGCATCAACCATTGTAATCAGTGGCTTAGCCAGGATTTTAAAATGATTCGAGGTAGGGGCAGACGTTTTATGTGTACATAAATATTACAATAGTACTGGTGGAATAGGGCAAACAATTAATTTCTTACTAAAGACACAAGAAAAGCAGACACTTGTAATTTCATTACCGTAATTTATAATAAGTAATAAATATTGATGTCGGAAGCTTTCCTAATCTTACTGGAGCTATTTGACTGAAATTAGCCACAATAAAAAAAAAGTATATGAATTTTAAAAAAAATATCAAAGGGTTTAATGGTAATGGTAGGGAGAACTTGCTCCCCTTGCCTTTCCACTATGGCTATGCCTATGCTTTCAATACAATACATAATTGTAACAATAGTGTTTAATTTTGCTACTTTCATTTACTGGAAAGTAAAGTAGATTCCGCCACCCAGCACGATCATCGATAGGCATCAGTTGGAAAATAATGGAAGCGGGTTTTGTCAATAATGATATCGCAGTAATAAATATTCCCCAGATTTAAAAGTAAATTCAGAATATTTGCTGGGACTTGGATTTATTTTATTTAGCGTTGATTTTTAATGTTGCCAAACTTAAAATAATACACGATATTTTGTTAAAATGTTGTCTAAAATCAATGGTTCTAAATAAATTTAAAAAACGGGCTATTTAATTACAGTGATTAAGATTTAAAGATAACATCAACGATGAAGTAGCATAACTCGATTGGACTCCACGCACGTCAACGTCTGGAACAACATCGGTTTACTTTAGGTCGGCATTTTTTACCTGAGCCTTTTTTGTTGCAAGGTGTTTTGCAATCCACTTTCGTTTGAAGTTCGGTTAGTTGTTTCGTAGCGCAGCCGACCAATCGACCGAAGCTAGCAATTTTATCCTTCAGAAGGAGCATTTTCACTTGCGGAGAATACTCTTGCGTGTTTAGACAACCCCCTGTACATTGCGCCTGCGGGCATGGTTTAAAAGGACACTTAGCCGTCACCGGGCAACAGTCTCCTGGGAAGTTTGTTGGCCAACATGGAGTGTGTGTATCGTAGTAACCCCTGGACCAGTAAAAGTCATAACCATATGTCGGTTGGCATCCCCCTTTAGGTCTAGGCGGATGAATGAAATATTTTGTCGGTCTTCCCTCTGGTGGAGCCTCTGGTCCTGCACCCCCATCACCGTCTTTGTCCCCAGCTTTCTCCTTTTTCTTACCTTTACCCTTCTTTTTATTTTTGTCTTTGGCACTGTTATTCATATTACATGTGGCGTCGTTAGGAGACTTTCTATCTTCCGCGCCTGAAAGAGGTTGCGAGAATTCGGCAAATTTGTTGGAATTATTGAACTGCCCCCAGTTGCTTCTAGCACTTTGTAAATTGAATGGGGGAGGGCAGTTGAATGGATGTTCAAACCTATGATGTTGACCTTGAGCAATTCCTTGACAATCACACCTATCTGGAGGGCGGAACTTGATCACTTTTTTCTCATCTTGTTTTCGATTCTTCTCTTTGGAAGAAGAGGTCTCTTCATCTCCACTTTGATTTCCCTCATCTGTCTGATCGTTATCTTCGTCTGATATTGCCTCGTCATCGCTGTCACAATCGTCAAAATCGTCGAAATCCATTGGATTGCAAACTTGTCTTTGGACCATTTGCTCAATAAGTTTTGGTACATATTTGAAACATCTGTGTTCTCTTTCATAGAAATCTTCTTCGCTTCTTGTTACCGTTTCTCCCGCTGAAAACGAGCACAATTTTCACTGCAATGGATATGCGGTCGGACTTGAACATTGTTTAAAGATTAGAAATATTTTTAACTGTCCGACATATCAAGCTTTAGCTTTGAATTTGTTGAAAAATTAAATCTAATAAATTTGGGAAGCATTCGATTTTAATAAAATTATAAATTAAAACTTAGAACTTTTAGAGACATCAAACATTTACGCACTTCAAAAAGCGCAACTTTTTAAAACTCAGAAAACTCAGTCATAACTCTTGCTTAATTAAGTTGGAATAACTTAGCATAAATTAGTTTTAGATACGTAAGCGTAAAATTTGATTTCTAAATATGATACTATAGCGCTAAAATACCTTTCGTACGCCTGAAAAAATCCGCCATTTCAAGAAAATTTCCTTTGTAGTGAGCAGACGCCATGGCTTTGTTGAAACTATCGTTAAACATTTTGCCAGATCGCTTAAATTGATCTAAATTCACTTTATTTATGTTTACGATTTTTAAAATGTAATTTTTAACGATAATTGTGTTGCTTTTGTTTTTTCATTGATGACATTCCCAGCCTTATCACTCTTTTCAATCAGCAAATCAGGAAATGTAAACAAGCATCTAAATGACGTTTAATAAAATTAATTACAAAGCTAGTCTATTTTTTGTAATTTTCCATCTACATAAGAAATTCCACGTGAAGATAATATCGAAATGAGAACAAACTAATTATTAGAGAAGTAAAAAATCAATTGATGATGCAATTCCCCCTCCAGCGTGTGGTTTGAAATGGTTGAATAATGTCCTTTTTTCTAGGACTCACGGTCCTTCAGTCTGTTCCAATCCACACAAAACATCTTACGTAGTTTGCCCGTTTCCATGATAACCCACCTAAGGGCACACAATAGACTAAACTAATAATAACTCTGGAAATAAGTTGGACCTCGCTATTCTCACTATCCTTATTAAAATAAAGATTTCAGAGCATTACCAAATTAAATGATTCAAGACAGCCTAATTAATAAGCGAAGATTTACATAAAAACTTTTAGCGATTCGTCTAATATAGCGATTCCAAATATGTCAAGCTTCACTCGCATAGTATCAACATTTGCAGACTTCAACTGAAAGAAACATTTATTATCCAAGGTTTTGATTTAAAATGAAAAGTTATTATTCCAAGGTCATGAACCTCGTAATCAGTTTTTCTAGGCTTTACCTTTTCCTCTAGGCTGTCCTCTCTCACAGCCCTCCCCCTGCATACGCCGAAAGAGGAGTTCTGATGGATCGTCCTTATATTCTTCGGGCTTGGGCTTCAACATGACAGTGGTATGGGCAACGCAGTTACATCGCAGCCTTTCCATTCTGTCGGTCTCCTCAAGATCTTTGAATGCCTTTAAGACGATTTCGTAGTAGGTTGTCCAATGAGGCGCGCATGGATTGATCTTATCTTCCGACTTGGTTGCTCTTCTTTTGCAAAAATTGATTCTTTTCGGTTTGGGACGTTCTTCTTCAGGTTCTTCTTTTTTTTCGACTGGCTTAGCTTTTGCCTTCTTTTTTTCGTCTTCAGCTGCTGCAGCTGTTTCTGGAGGTTGGCTTTTGAGATCCTCTTTGGAAGGAGCGGAGCCTTTCTTGTCTTTAGAACCTTTTTTGTCAGACTTTTTATCGGATTTCTTATCAGATTTCTTATCGCCCTTCTTGTCGCCTGCTTTTTTGTCACCTGCTTTTTTGTCGCCTGCTTTTTTATCACCCTTCTTATCGCCCTTCTTGTCACCTTTCTTGTCACCTTTTTTGTCTCCTCCTTTTTTGTCACCACCCTTCTTACCACCTTTCTTGTCTCCCTTTTTGCTACCTTTGTCCTCCTTTTTTGCTCCTTTGTCCGTCTTTGATTCAGATTTTTCTAATTTTTTGCTTTTCTTGCTTGCTTTGCTGTCAGTTGATTTGATGCTTTTTTTATCTCCTTTATTGCCCTTCGGACTTCCTTTAGGAGAAGCCGTCGCTGGACGATTGCAATTCCAGTTGGTTTTTGATCCCCGAGGAGCGACAGTTAATTGACTTTTAGAGACATTGGCTACTTCTGCTAAATCTTCATTGCTGGCGCCAGTAAGCCTTTCCATTGTTTTGTTTGTTTCGCTTTCAAACTTGGAAACGCTTATTAAAAGGTGCTGTATTGGAAAGGGGCTTAAGATATCGCCAGTTGGGTAGCAGCATATCGTTTTAAGACAATCATCAGTCACAAAATGCAGATTACAGACCTAAAAGTGAATAAGAGTTGTTCGGTAAAAATATAAGCAATTGTTTTCAATTTGTAAATCCTTTTTAGTTATTATTATTCCATAAATTTTTATTTATTTATTCTTGATTAGGGTTTTTACGAGAAATGTTGTGATCTTGGGGGTTGTTATTTAACGTCACAAATTGATGATTACGACGAGCTGAAAATGAATCACAATTGAAACAAACTTTTCAGAAATTTAATATTTTTTGTCAGATTTTTTGTTAATAAAATCAGAACGTTGTGTGTTTTGGAAACTAAAAAAGAATAGGCGGTTAAGAGCTCAAGAAGGTCAGTTAAAATCATCAGCCACAAAATAAAAATCTTTAAAAATTAAAATCAATATCTTTTATACAGGCAGTATTTCAAGCAGGCTTGGCTTAGATATCGTAGAGATGACTCCCAAGTTTACATTACAATTTCATGTCAAACTAATGTAAAGAATCTAAATTTAACAATAATAAACTTAATTACAAAAATTAATTAACGTCTTCGCCAGGGTTACAACGATATTAATCCTATCTAACCTTTCTTCTAAACCGATGGAGAAAAGTTTCCGGGGTGACAACATTCATTTTGTACGAATTTTGTAATGCATAAAATTCTAATTAAGGTTGTTTTTAATGTTTGTTTATGTTTATTTATTGATAAACCTCATCACATATTTTCTGTTTTCCATTTTGCGAATTAAAAGCCAGCTGGCAGATAACACGTTGTTTTTAGACACGTCGTGTGGATGTCAAAGTAAATTTAGAGCCATTGCATTATCTCAAACAATATATATGATTTATTATTAAATTAATTCCATACAATTTATAAGATTCAATTTAAAATTAATTTCAAACAATATATATGATTTAATTAATATCTTATATAATATATATATATAATTTAATCAATAGTTCAATTTAATATTGAATAATAACAAATCATGACAATAGAAACGTTCAACTTCAGCGCAAAACGACGTGAGTAACTTTGTTCTTCTCGTATTTCATCGCTCAGGGACACCTGCCTCCACTCGTCAAACGTTTGAAAAATTCATCAGGTTCCTCCACCTTTTTCGGCTCCTCTTCTTTTGGAATCAGCATTTTTTCGCAGTTGCTGGCGCAAGAGCAATCGAATTCATCATTTTTTTTTAAGTTTTTCCCTTTGAAAATTTTCTGAACAACAAGATCGTATGCACGGGCCTGAGGAGCGCATTCACTCAAAACAATTGATTTCTTCTTTGGAGTTTTAGTGCAAAAGGATGGTTTGGCGGGTCTATCCTCAGGTGTTTTGTCATCTACCTGCTTCTCTGCTCTTTTACTTTCTGCTTGTTTCTCTAGTGACTTTTTGTCGGCAGGTTCTTCATGTCTAGATCTTTCTTCATCTCTAGATTTCCTTTCCTCTTCTTTGGCTTTATCTTCTTCTTTTGGTGCTTTATCTTCCTCTTTCGGTGTCTTCGCTGCACTTGCCTCGCTGCCACTTTGAGAGGTTTGTTTCTTTGCAGCTGGTTTACCGGCTGGAGTGGGGGGTTTTGCAACGGCACCTGTAGAACCTGAGGGAGTCCCTTTAGAAGGAGGCTTGGTCGTTCCTGCGCTTCCTGGAGATTTCGATGGAGGAGCCGATTTCTTAGATGTGGTTTTAGAAGATTTTGTCTGGGTTTTTGAGTTATTGTTCCGGTTGTCCTTGGAAAATGTTCGACGAATGATTGAAGAAAACAAGAAAAGGCCATCAAGTTTCGTGAGCACGACTCCGATCATTCGAGTTTCCTCAACTCCCATATTGCCCGGTTATCATAAATTCAGAATTTCCCTTTTACTTAAATACATCGTCCTTACAAGGATGGCCAAAGCAGTCATACCTACCAGCACGTTTGTTTACTGACCGTTACCAACCATTGTCATTATTTGAATCTGAAATAAACTAAACTTTGTAGTTGTTTATGAAACAGCAACTTTTTCATTGAAATGTTTTTATTGCTTCATTTTTATTTCAGTATTTTCATTTTGATGACGTTTCGATTTTTTATGTCCAATTATTAGATTTCTCACCGACCATGGTAATGTTGTATTGGTTTACGTCAGATGATTTATTGGAGTGTTTCATTCGCGTAGCGCATTCTACAAACATTCAATCATCCAAGTTAAAACGACGTCCTTCATTACATCTTTTTCTTTCCCTTTTTTTTTAATTAACGAAATTTAACTGAAACACTTTGAGTTCGTTTATAGAGTTCAGATTTTAAGGGCGTTCAGTTATGCGAAAATTTGCAAAAGTCTCTTAAATTTAACACTTCACACACCTAGTAAGAGATTTAAAACGGTTTCAGTGTTACATTTCAGTATCATTTCATATACTTTTAACCAAAATTACGTGCCCAATAAAAATGAATTTTTAGGATTTTCTTTCGGGAAAGAAACTTCAACAAATAATAATTTTCATTAACAAATTAGACTTATTGGGAATACGATACTCAAGAAACTGTTGAGTGAATTGTTGAATTCATCTTCTGCCAGTTAAAAAAAAAACTTCAAAAGGGGGAGATGCAAACGTACTTCATTTTTGTGTCAGTGCGAGCTGGGTTTCGAACACAGCATATTACGACTGTTGCCATCATCACCGCCTGCAGGAACGAAAACGTCAGAGCTAACTTGTTGGATTCATCTCCCGCTTGTTAAAAAAATGTAAAAAGGGGAGATTTTCCTAAGAATAATTTATGGGACAACAAAGTTGCAAAGAAATTTCATTCCCTCGTTAAAACTAATTCTATTTAAATCATGAAAACTCTTATTCTGATGATTATTCTTTAATCTCTTAGAAATCCAAGTGGTCTCTGAATCAAGAAAGATGTGTTTACCGCAAGGACAAGGAGTACATTTGAGATCGCCTTAGCCAATAAAGAATAAAGTAACTAATTAAAAATTAAGCCACTTCTTAGTCGATAATATCAGAAGCTCGATAGATTTGTTTTCAACTTATCCAAAATTTATGTTCTCTTTCCAGAACTAGTTAAATAAATTTCTTTGATACAATTTGTTCCATTGAATTATTTGTTGTGATAATATTAATGATAATACTACTACTAATAATGATAATAATAAAGATCAATTCCTGATAAGCAAAATGGTGATGGAACATGCAAAAATGCACAAAAGATAGCATAGCCTGGATAGACTATAGAAAAGCATTTGACAGTGTCAAGCATTTTACATTTGACCTGAGAACCAACAAGATTGTCATGAAGAGAGGAATTTTTTAAAGGAGATTCTTTGTCACCACTGTTGTTCTGTTTGGCCCTCATGCCCTTCTCAAACATCCTCAACCAAATCAAGAACGGATACAGCATCGACACAAACAATAAGATAAGTCACTTACTGTATGTGGATAATTACTTAAATTGTTTGCGGCAAACAAAGCTAGATAGCAAGACATATCATTGGTCGATGGATTAACAAGAGACATAAGCATGGAGTTTGGACTGGACAAATGTGCCATAATGGAAATAAAAAGTGGGAAACTGGTGCAAAGTGAAGACATCAAACTCCAGAATAAAATGGAAATACGAAGCTTAGACCCCAATGAGATGTACAAGTATCTAGGAATGGATGAAAGTGATGGAATTATAAACTTGCAAATGAAAGAAAAGTCAAACAAGAATACTATCGACGAGTGAGACAAATCCTTGGAATACAGCTGAGCTTTAAAAACAAAATAACAGTCATAAACAGCATAGCAATCCCAGTCATGATGTACAGCTTTAGAGTTCTTGATTGGCTGCGGCCTGAAACCCAGCAACTGGATAGAAAAACCAGGAAGAAATTGACCATGGGAGGCGTCCACCATCCTAAAGCTGATGTTGACAGATTGTATGTCAAACGAAGAAATGGAGGAAGAGGTCTTCTTGAACTTGAAATGTTTTATAAGTCCGACTTTGGAATTGATGGCCTTGCATTCTCTTGGATACAATCTTACCTTTCTAACAAAACCCAATATGTGAAACTTGGCAACCACTCCTCCTCTCCAGTTGAACTTCTTGCTGGTGTTCCTCAGGGCTCTGTCCTGGGACCTCTGCTTTTCACAACTTACACTTCACCCCTGTCCAACATAATTCATGGCTTCGAAGTATCTTTCCATCAATACGCAGATGACACAAGTCTCTTCTCTATCCTCTCCAGCGANAATTGCACTGGCTACCGATCCATAATCGCATCATCTTCAAAATCGCCCTCATGACATATCGAACTCTCGCGACATCCAATCCACCCTATCTCCAACACCTCCTTTTCCGCCGTCATACATCTGGTCTCGCTCATCTTCCACCATTCAACTACACCAACCAGTTCACAAATCATCCCTCATCAACAGAGGCTTCTCGCATGCCTCTCCTGCTGTCTGGAATGCCTTACCTCCAAGTAAGAGATCAACCATCCCTGGAGCTCTTCAAAAGTCACCTGAAAACCCACCTCTTCAGGACACCAACATGAAGCTAATGAAGACAAAGGCGCCTCTGACGCTATGCAAATGGCGCATTATAAATTAACTATTATTATTATTATTATGACATTGTTAGGTTGGCAACTAAGTTCCCTCCGTTTTGCGGAATGTTACAATGTAAAAAAATGGCGGGAATGCTTAGTTGCCAACCTAATATAATATAATTAATATTATAATAATAATAATAATATAATAATATTATATAATATAATGATATTAAATAATAAACCATACCTTAAACCTCACCCAACAAATTTAAAGTTCATTTCCAATTTTGAAAATCGTTTCAAACAAATTTATAAATTATAAATAAACCAATTTAAGGAAAAATTGAACTTCTCATAAAATAAATCACAACCTGAATCCTAAAACTTGGATCTGCATTCAAGTGATTGAATATTTTCTGCATGTTGTCCCACTGGACATCCCAGTTGTGGTTGGAAGAAAAACTGAAGTCATCCCCAACAATCAGCAAAACGTTGTCATGTTTGACAAACTGGGCTTTCTTCCTCAACATGTCGAGCAATGCGAGCGACCTCGAAATAAATGTTAAGAGCGGCAAATGTCGAATTGCGAAGAGAGTGGATGATCTGACGGAAAGGACGCTTCTGCATTCTTTAAGTCATGCATTTCATTCATTATTCATTTATTTAAAGCAAATGGAAACGAGGAAAGTTCAATACAGCCATTGCCTGATGCAGCAGAACAACATCGATGGTGATGCATAGATTCCAGCAACACAAATTATTACTTAAGGTTCAACAAATATTATTCAATATTTAAAATCAATTATTAATTAGTATTNGAGCTCTTCAAAAGTCACCTGAAAACCCACCTCTTCAGGACACCAACATGAAGCTAATGAAGACACAAGGCGCCTCTGACGCTATGCAAATGGCGCATTATAAATTAACTATTATTATTGTTATTATCTCAAAAGACACAACAAAGTAGCGAGTTACATCCACTGGACTGCCAGTAGGGCGTTTGAAATTGCAGTGGTTGAGAAATATTATATGCATGAACCAGTCAACGTCATCAACACTGCCGTCACCATCATGTGGGACTCACCGGTCATCACTGATAGAACAATCAGGGCCAATAGACCTGAATTTTTGAATTGCCGTTTATGTAGCGGTGTAGTCTGGGTTGCGAACACGACACACACTGTGTCTACCAATTTCCGATAAACAGTTCCAAATTTATTAGGCCTACACCGTCTCAAAAGACTAATTTTGAGCCTAAAATTAATCAAGCGGCCATTCGAATTTATTGTTGCAACACACACGTGTTCCTACACCTAACCAATACATTTTTACTGACGTATAGAAAAATTTTATGCTTTGGGGAGAGAACTGTATTGGAAAAAGTTTAATGCCAAATGAGGAAATAAGATTATTGAGCATGTTATCATTCGATTCTTAGAATTCAACTGAATCATAGTTTGCAGGGGTGGCTTATTGTTTAATACGCATAGATTGCAAAAGATTGTCATCATGAGTTGATGCTTCTTCAGAAATCTTCGCACTCGTCGTCGTCGTCGTCTTCATCCTCTTCATCGCAAAGTATTCTTTTACAGCCATCTGGACAATATTCAGAGCAGAGCTGAACAGATGATTTCTTAGCGGAACCAATCTCATTGCAGGTGCTGTGCATGAGGAAGTTTCTGAACTGAGTGAACGACATTCCAGAAGGATGGTCCTGCTCCGGTTCGCAGTAACCTTCGCGATTTTTCTTGCATTCCACTTCCTGACTCTTGCGGGGTTCCTTCATCTCGCCCTCTTTGTACTGTTTCGAAACTCGCCTTGAAGTCGAGTGCCCTTGAGGCTGGCCTTGAGGATGGCCTTGTTCGGTCTTGCTTCTTCGTCTGTCCTCGGAAAATTTCTCTTTCGATGATTTCAAATTATCCGACGAACGTTTCGGGGTCGCTACCTTGGGGGAACGACCTCCTACGTCTGTCTTAGAAGCCTTGTCCACGTCAATGCTGTACTTGAGTGGGTGGCCGTCACCGTGATGGTGTTTCTTTTCAATGGATTCCTTGCTGTTAAAAAAGTTATCCAGTTCGTTCTGAGTCAGTTTGGTCTTATAATAAGGATCCATCAGACGAATGGCATCAATCTTCTCCCTCAGGCGCTGCAATGTCGGAATTTCTTCACACTGCTGAGGAGGTTCAGCAGAGATGAGATGCCTTGAAAAACTTCCGTAATGTTTGGACTGGTACTTGTTGTATCTCGGAGTGATTTCTTCCATGAAATCCCCGTGCTCCTCTCGATCATTTACTTCGAAGTGTGGGCGATGCTTCTTGTGGCTGTAGTGGTGGTATTTCTTGCTTTTGCGGCCTGAAAGTCACAAAATTCGATATTTTGATCTGTTGGCTTATACGTTGTTCAACTTTTACTGCGACAAATTAAATTAAATTCCGAGTAAATTGTTTGAGTTTAATATCAACAAAATTAAAATCGAGTTAAAATTCAATATTTAATTGCTAAAGTGTAAAGCTTAAATTGAAAAAACAGACTTGATGATCTGTTGTTGGCACGAGCCTCATCACTTCGGCTCTTGCTCAGATATTTGTCCTTTGATCTTTTGCCAGTGATGACTCGATCGTGTAGTGCTTAAAATCACAAGAAGATATCCATAAAAGGCTCTATGAGTTAGATTTAGCTGCTGACTTAATGTTTTAAAGGCCTTCGATTTTCAATATCCTTGCTACACAATCTTTCATTTACAAAATAAATCTGTTAATGATTGTCAATCTTATTTATTTATTCAAATAATTAATTAAGAGCATACATCAGATTTCAGTAGGTAATTGACCAATTAGGAACTTAATTTGCAATCGAATCCTACCGATCGCCGAAGAATCCATGATGGCGATTAAACGAATTTGTGTAATTTCTTCTCAATCAGGATAATATAAACATTCGTGTACTTCTTAACAAACGACATAAAACTACTAAGTCATAATTTCTATGCTAAATTATTCCTTTATTCAAGCGTCTCTCTTGTCCGAGTTATTGGCTGATTGATGCCTTCAAGGGAAAAAGCAGGTTGAACAAATGCTAGACCGATGTTTATGCTATTTTTTTATGTGAATAAATTGACGATATTTTTATACGCGAAACATGTTGCACGGTTTTTGTGGCATTTGTAAATATGTCGGCTGAATATCTTATTGATTGCGTCAGCAAAGAATATTTAACATCTCCCTTCTGTTCGATCAAAATGGCGATTTTTTTTTTCGTTGTGATCAATTTTGTTTTAATTTAAAAATTAAAGCTCTTCCAGAGGATGGACAAAATTTTAATTTCAATTTCAAACCTTCCCTGATCTTCCAAGGATTATCAGCAAGTAATTTGTAATGCTCGAGTAACTGATCTGCAATAATGGATTTAGTTTCGAGATACCCACACATTAGTTCTAAAACCATTAGATGTTACAGAATGTGTAGCATTTCCAGAAATCAGTTGAATGAAGAACATCACCGCGTTACACGTGCGCATGCAATTACTGATTTCGTGAATATACTAATTATGGTGTATTTAAATAATTAAAATTCTTTTAAAATAAATCCTAAAATCAATTTCTTCTAAGAAAACTTTGATGCGGAACATAAATGTCATTTATTCCGCTTAAATTAAGAGTTTCATTTTATTTTTATTAACACTCACGGGGTGGTTTACTTCAGACTTTCTACCACTTTGATTATCAGTGCTTTTTAATAACAACTTCAGTTCGTGTTAAAAATGCTAATAATATCCAACAGTAATAATACTTAACAGTTTTAGCATATAATACCTAACAGTTTTAGCATCGTCGTTCCTCATAAAAAACATGAGGTACAAAGGGACAATAAAGATCAAGACATATTTCCTTAGATCTTGAAGGTTCCAAGTTGATGACGTAATTGTCATCACGTGGTTTCTTTCTCAAAACACATCCAACACATCCGTCGCCACATTGATTCTGACCGACGCAAGCCAAACTTTCTTGTGCTTTTGAAGTTGCCGCAGTTTGATCTTGAGGGGAGCACTTGTCATCCTTTGGAAGGTTCGATTTGTGGAGTTGATTCTCTTTTAAGGCGAATTGTGAGATGTCAATTTGACATTTCATGCCACCTCTTTGCTTGGATTTCTGCCAAAAACTCATTTCTGGTTGATTTATTGTCTTGCTTTGGCAACTGTCAAGCGGACGATATCTGCTCATTCCACCGACGCACCAAGGAGCTTCTTTAGCAGGATCTGATTTCGTGTGGTCACAAATCGGTCCGCTATTCCTGTGAAGTTTTGATTTCATTTTTTGAAAGTCCTCCCCAAATGTTCTTGGATCGTATGAATCATCCGCTGTGACACCAATGGTGGTGGTTTTCGTATCGAAGCTTATTGTTCTTCGATTCAATTCGTTGTACGAGGGCTTTCCGTGGACATCACCTTTCTCCTCCATTTTGTTTAAATTCAGCACTTTAATACTGTTCCTACTTCCGTTAAAGCGCTTGTCCTTCACTTTTGAATTGTCTCTGTTAGTAAACACCAGCACAAAAGTGTCGTTTTTTTCAATGTCTAATTCTTTTTCAAGAAAATCTATGATTTTTTTCGTTTTTCCAGTTTTCATTAATTTAATTGGTTTTAGTGGCTTAACTTCGTCCTGGCTGCCTTTTAAACTTGTTGAACTCTTGCTTTTGGAGGCTTTCCTTTTAAAAAAATCTGATATACTCGAACGGATTGACCTTTTCACCTTAACTAAAAGTCTCTCTTTCGAAGAACTTTCCTTGGATTCATCAGTTTTCGAGTCCGTCTTACTAGAACGAACCTCGCTGGGAGACTTTATTGAAGTCTTTTCCTCGCTTCCTTGCTTGTCCACCAATTCCGCTTCATTTTCAGGATCTTCCTTCTTCTCTGGAAACATGAAATACTCCACAACCTTCTCAGGTTTTTCTCCCTCGTCTTCGTCGACATAGTTGCTGTTGCAATTGCTGGAAAACAATTTCGCTCGACAATAATTGACGTTATTCTTTGTTTCGTTGAAAATCGAGCTTGAGACATTCGTCGCTTTGGTTTCAACTTTGTTTTCAACCTTTAAATCTGACTCACTTCCAAAATCGACAACACTATCTCCTCCACATTTGCTTTCTAATGTGTTGTTAGTTCTGGCTTTTCTAGATAAATATTCACAGCCAGTCGAATAAGTGGGGTTTTGCTTTTTATATTCGCTGACTTTTCGATTGCATGTTTTTTGTTCGAACATTTTCTGTCTTTATATTTTCCAGTTAACTTGAAGTCGAATGAGTCATTCAAGACCTTCTTATTTCTTTCTTCTTCACACCATCGATGATTGGTGACCTTGACTCCTCTCTTCGAGGTGTTCTTTTTGATGTGATTCTTTCTCAGTTTTGATTCTGGATTCCGAGTCCTTGCTTGATAGGCATGACGAACTTTAAGGAATTTTATGCAACTTTCCGACTTTTCCAAGTCAACGACTTTGTGCATTCCTCGCTTGAGGTCATCCCCTCTGTAATTCCTGCTTTTTGATATTTCATTGAAACCAGTACTAGGGTCATAGATTTCATAATGCTGGATTTTGTTAACAGCAGAACTGCCGCTGGAAAACGTTTTCCTTTGTTCGCGGTCTTCGTGGAAGTTGGACGTTCGCTCCCAATTGAACTGGGTTTTCCCCTCTGTTGCGGAAATCAATTGTTTTCTTGTCGTGATGATGCTGACATTGGAAGTTGAGTCTAACAAACTTTTGTTTAAATGCCAACCAACTTCACTCGATACATAATCAGGTTTAATCTCCTCGCATAGAAAAGATCTCTCTTTGAATGTGTTTGTCGACATCGTCTCATATTTGATGTCCTTCGAACACTGCACGGCAACAGAGCATTTTTCGCAATCTCCGCATCCATTCTTCAGTTTTCGCCTGCTGGAAGTTTCAGACATAAAGCTGCCCTCCACTTCCAGAGAAGTATGTTCACCTTCAGTTGATGGCGAGCTGCTTATATTCACATCTATCTCACCGCTGTCGCTTGCTACCAATTTTTTTGGCTTTTTGAACGATTCTTCGCGGACTGGTTTGTTGAAACCACACGTCTGTTGACACTTATTGGTCAACAAACAGCCATCCAGGTAACTACCCTTGACGGAGTTGATCTCGTGATTCAGTGAATCTTCAATCGATTCATCGTCGAAATGTTTTTCCGGAGAACATCTGTGTGGCTCTGTTGTCATCCTGCTAGTTTTTATTTGCTTGAGCAGATCCAAAACGTTTTCCAGTTTATGAACGACAGATTTCTTTAAACAATTTTCCAATTTATAAATCAACAGATCAATATTTTCTTCCTTTAAATCCTCCTTAGCTAGACATTTTAGGCCTTGGTTATGGCTAACTCTTTTGTGTCGGTTCGCGGAACTACCTTCATCGATAATTAGATCCAGAATTTTTCTTAACATTTTACTTTTTGCATCGGATGAATCAGAAGATTTTTTCTTAGGTTTTGCGTATTTATTTAGACTTTCACTTTCTCGTGGCATCTTTAAAATGGCATCCAAGTCTTTCTTGCAGTTCAAAGACCTCTTCGCTCCTTCATTTGATTCTTCTCGTTCTTTGTAGAAACTTGAAAAACGATTTCGAGGTGACATGTGATCATCTCTTGTTGGACAGCACTGAACTTCACTGAATCTTCAAGGAATTGTTTAAATTAGTGGGATGCTTATCTCACTTCAATTTCATCAACCATAAAACCGTTAACCATTCCTGAACCCAAACAAAAACCAAATTTAAAGCCATGCTTTAATGCAATATCCTTCCTGGGCTGAATTATTTATCTTTATTCATTTTGATGTGGTCGTCTTAAAGACCGACTAAAAAATTTATAATAATAATTATAATATTATTATTAATTATTAATATTATAATAAAAATTATAATTATAATTTATAATAATGATAATTTAATGCCACTTTAAGTTCTAAATTATTATTTTAAGACAAAACTCACAATACGAGCATACAAAAAAGTTACCTGCTAGATAAAGTTTTATGAGCTGTTGCCGAGAGTCGGTTATTTTCGTTTTTCTAAATTATAACAAAATTGAATTTATATTTATTTCACTTATTCTGTTCTTTTGAGGATGAAATTAAGTCAGTTAAAACTTTCATCTCACTTGGAAAATGTTATTTGAGTCTATTTTATCACCTGCAGAAAAAATGTTTTAAATTTAATATTTTGATATTTCAATTTTATTTTGAAATCAAATTTCTATAAAAAAAATATGCATCTAATTGGCTCACTTTGTTCACTGGCTTTCATAGTTTCTGATGAAGTCGAGTGATTTTCTGTTGATCATCGCAAATGATTCGTGAAACTATGATGGTGATGATGATTCTTGTTGATAACTAACTTATTAAAGGTTATAAGGTAACAGTCTTCCTGTAGTGGAAATGTTGGAGCACAAAAGATAGGAAAGGAATTTTATTTTATTTGGAGAATCCGATGTTGTTCGATAAGATGTAAACATTCGTCATTTCGTGAAAAATGTTGTGGGGGTTTATTTAAAATTTAAATCGTTATGCATTTTTTTATTTTAAAATGTTTTTGTAAAGTGATGAATCCTTGTATTTATGAGGCTGACCTTGTAAGTTCCAAGGTGGCCATCGATAACGTTCTTATTACCCTTACTTTAAATATTTTACATCTTATTTGAATTCTTCTATTTATTTATTTTACATTTGTATGTCTTGAAAATTCTGTATGTCTTCAACATTTCATTTGACGTCGTTGTTCGATTGTAGATTCTCAAACCTATGCAACCGATGGGTTGAATATGACAATGTTTCTAATGTTGAACAATGATCTTTTAAATTTGTACAATTCCAAATCAATCGAGACAGATTCTGAGCGCAGTTAACACCTACAGTGTCAGAAAACTACTATCATTCTTCTGTTACAGTCACTCCACCACTCTTGTCAGACTTTCCAAGAAATTTAACAGTGTTTTTAAAAGTACTGCCCTTCAGTACTTAAATAAAAGTACAGGTAACACCTCAAAAATTTATTTAAGTAAAAGTAGAAGTACTTGTTAAAATTTGTACTCAAGTAAAAGTACAAAGTATGAGCATTTCAAAGTTATTTTAAAAGTTAAAAGTACTGAAGCTGCTTTTGTAATGGTCATTCGTCAACCATCTTAAGCTATACTATTGTAATATATATCATTCCATCATGTTTCAGACGTAACTCTCAGAACTAATGTAATGAACTAAACTGTTGAAATTACAAACTGGTACTACTACTTAGTAATAACATTCACTAATGAAAGTGTTTTTCCTCAAATAATGAATAAAGAATAGGCCTACAGAAGTTACTGTTACGTTTTGTAATATAACGATCAACCGTGTCGCCCTTTCCGCACTACCTCAATCTTGTCAATTAAACTCTGCCTAAACGGGCTCCACATACGTACTCCATATTCCAACTGCAACCTAATCAAAGCCTTACACAGTTTTTATTATGTGATTACGGAAAGATCC
>MPNW01000092.1:24859-46467 GCA_011800805.1 Hirudo medicinalis
AGATCTCAGAGAATCTCGAGCCCACATTGAAGAACTTTCCTATTCAGCAAATAATCACGCAACTGATCGTTACGCAATAACTGGCAGCAGGATTATTGCGTAAGCGTGGTATTTACAGTTAATACCATTCAGTTGAAAACTGATTATTTGCTGGACTATCCCAACAATAAACTCGGCATAAATTAAGCCCCGTCGTTTATTACAATATTATAAACAATGGTTTATTTACTCTCAAATTTTAGTCGTTTAATATTGTACTATACTTGCCATGCATATTGCATTAATTTTTCGTTTTATTTGCTGTTACTTCGTTTAAATTTGATACGTAATTTGTTCGGAAATGAGGCTTTGAAGATGGCTGAAATTGCCGAAACTGATCAGTCAGCCTCCGGTTGTCGTAACTTTCGCATGTTTGAAAAGTCAATAGAAACAATTGTTAATACAAAGTGGCCCATTAGATTTAATCGATTTTTAATGTGTAAATTTAATGAAATGTGCTAAATCACAATATCGTATGTATTATAAGTGATATTACATTTAGTATATATCGGCTTTTTAAGCAAATAAATAATTTTTTTCGTAAATGTTTTTTTTTTTAATTCATTTGAATTTTCATAATTTTAGATATATAGTCAAAATGCCTGAGGATTGTAAAAAACTGTTTGTGATGTGACAAAACTGAGGACATATTTGGATTCAGCACCCATAAAATCATCATAATAGTTATCAATTTTTTTAAATGTTTTTGTGAACTTAAATTTGGCAGGCCAGTATAATTGTTCGGCCCACTCCAACCTCACTTCTTAGTGTTCAAAACTATGCTCTTGACTGTTTTCTATCGATGTGTGGTTGAAGATCCTCACGCAACTGTAAACTGTAAACGGATGACTCCTTGTGAAATAATGCCGACTCAAAAACAAGCTTTGTTGATCATATCTCAAGCATCCTGTAGATCTGAAGAACCATGGCTATACTTACACTTAGAAAAGTATTCAAATACGTCCAAACGTCGACGCCAAATTTATATTTGCAATTTTTATTATCAAAAACTGATAAGTTTCAGCCTCTAAGGCCATCTGTAGGGTTGTTCGAGAAAATAGTTCAAATAAGAGTGAAGAAGTAAAAGTGAAATTAAAATTTAAATACAATTATGAAATATTCCATTCCAAATAGCGAGCTTATTTTAATAAATCATATTTGGACAAAAATATTGAGTCGCTATTTTATAAAATTATTCTCACAGTACAGCTTCAAGAAGTATAAAACTTGATATTTGATCAAGTCTTTAACATTTCCGCTTTGATACTGCTTCATTATAAATCCAATTCCGAAAGAACGAGTCACCTACCATCGAGTGCATAAGGTTACTGCCGAGTTTTCGTATCAGATACATGCTTGATTAAATGAGTAGACTTTCAGATATGTTGCATACCTTTCTGTTCTGCTACTGTTTATCGGTTTTAGTATGTTTCCGCTTTGAATAGTTTTCATTAGCTAGGCATTGCAAAAAGAACATCAATCAAAATATCACTAACAACCCATAAATCGCATTTCTACCAACACTCATCAGTGTTGTAATCTTCACATATCCCTTTACATGACCTCTTCTTTATAAAGAAGGGCCTAACCTCTGTTATCAGACACCATCAACTTTGTTCAAGGACACATAGCATGTCCTGCTGAGATCAATCGTACTGTGAGTAATAATTGGTCGTGGAATTGGAATGCTCTCAGCTTATTAAGTCTTCTGAAACATCTTCGAAGCTACCCTTAGATCTTATTTAAACTATCTAATTACCTGTATAATTGATTTTATTGTTTTTATTCGAGATAATTAAATGCTTCATTGTATAGCTTTTTGTCAATCATTTACATAGCAACGAAAGCTGGCGAACACGACCCATTATGACTTTTGCCGTTACCGCCGCAAGCAGGAACCTCAACCATCTGAGCTAACTTGCCACTGCCGGATTTAGGCATAGTCGGAATGTGCCATTGCACAAGGACCTCCACCAACCAAAAAAACCTTTTTTTTGCTTGTCAGGTGCAGGAGGAGGAGGTTTTTAACAGGACTGGCGCAGAGGCTTCTGTGCCTCCACTACAACACTGCACTGGGGCACCTCCACCTGGGTAAATTCGGCGCATCAACTTGCATTAAAATATCATAATTGCTGCATTTTTCTATTTTTCCCAGTGGATGGATAAGCCGGCATTGATTGCCCTTCATATCCTAGACGGATTGTTTGGCACTTGAAAAATAATAAAATATCAAAATTTGGTTATGTAGGATATATGAATAATTTATTCACAAGAAGGCAATGGAAAATTTTGTAGTAATGCATGCTGCAGTTGGAACATTTGTTGAACTGTTATAATAAATGAAAAAAACACCAAATTTATTATTAATTGATTATTTGATTAAATCTACAAGCTTAAAGCACCATTCTGTAACTGTCTTTGGTATCTTCCAATTGAACATCTGTTATTGCAGAACTAATTGTTAACAGTAGAAATATTACGTATGCCAGAACATTTGAAAGAATTTCAAATCAAATTTGAAAAGAAATTCTTGTAAATATTAATCGAGCCAATTTGACATTTGTGTTATTCTTCTTCAGTGAGTTGTATTACAGGAATATGTTTTAAACTCGATTTCTCTGTTTTGATATTAGGATTATCTTCCAAAGATTTTTCTGACTCAAGTTTTAAATTACATGCTTTTGGTATGGGTTCGCCATCGCTTTCGTGATCTGAATCAAGAACCATACATTCAACGTTTTTTTCAGAGGAGGTGGATTTATTTTTTCTCGTCAAATGTCGTTGTTTGATATTTTCTTCTTTTCTCACTTTATCTGAACTTTTTGAAATTAGCGGAAGCGGTGAATATTTGTCCGAGAATTTATATCGTCGAAATCTTTGGTGGCTTCTCGGAGATGTTCGTGTAAAACAGTGAGTGTGCCTCATTTCTAAAGTAGGATCAAATCTTAAAAACTCGTTAAATATTGCATCTGACCTTTCGTCAATACTATAATCTCGTTGTGTTCTTGTATATGTTCTTCTTGTATGTGATTTCAAAAACCGAGAAAATAATGAAGAAGCAAAAGAAGATGTTGTGGAAAGTAACGAAGTATTACACAAACTTGGCTTTACTACAGCTACAATTTCGGAAGACGCGCCTAAATGATTCCTGCATTTTGATTGTGAAAAGATATCAGCGCTTTGACATGATTTGTGATAATTTTTGTGACGATCCCTTATTTCTTTGACCAAATTGTCATTTAAAGTAACTTTGTGCGATTCATTTACTGGACATTTTGATCTTTCGTCAGCAACTGAAAACAGAGACAATGGAATTGCGACTAAGGTCTCATCAGCAGAATGAACACGCCGAGTTAAAATTTGAGAACTTGACAAAGGGGTCGAAATACGAGGTCGAAAAGTAGCCTCATCTTCGCTCGTCACATTGCTTTCTTGTATTATTACTTGAAACGAAGTCCTTAAGGACTGCTGGTTCTCCAAAGATTTATATCCACTATCCCCTCGCAAACGTTCCAGTCGACTGTTGTTAACATCGGTGATGGATCGAGAATTCTCTTCTTTGGATGACTCGAGCGAATACTGCCCCACAACTTCATCGGATGTTAAACAACTTTGTGGCTTAAACTCAAATTTTGAGGAATCTTCATATTTCAATTCACGTTCTTGCTCGAAAATCTTTTGCTGTTGTCGAGCAATGGCGTTTCTATAAATCTGTCGTCTAACACTAGGTTTTTTTTGAATTCCTATTTCCAATTCCATTTCCTTATCAAGATTCAACATTCCGCCAACTTCTTGAGTGCTGAATTTTGGAGTATCGGCTTTAATTTCTGAAACGTTTGGCGTTTCAGTCTTTAAAATTTTTATGTTATGTGTAACTTCGTGATCGCTTTTCTGCTTTTCGCGTGAAGGTGAAGAATTAGCTTGAATGCTACTTTCGTCTTCGTTGTGAGGTGTCGAAGATGCTGAATCATCTGATTCCAACTCATCCGCATCCGCCAACATTGCTCGAAGCTGCCATAACTCCTTTGACATTTCGTGCGCATTGCGTTTTTGTTTCGTGCCTTTTTTCGTAAAAATTCCTTCCGATTTTGTGTCATGAGCTTCACGAAGTGGTTCGTTGCAGAGGTTTTCTATGATAGATTCATCTATGTACTTTTTTAAATTATGCAATTTTTTTCTAAAACTTATTCTTCGAGAATGCTGATCGATACTTTTCAGATCATCAGAGGCAACTGGCGTATTTGATGAACATTTAGATGAGAGTCTAAAATCAAAAGCAACATTTGGCATGCTTCGAAATATTCTTGTGTTGGATTTTAATAAATATGCAGATAGATTCAAAGTATTTGCTAAGGAAACCGATTGAGCAATATGGCCCTGAGATTTCAATGAAAATCTTCCACTTTTTGCGGCCTCTTCTACATCCTGTATATTATCCTTTGAACATTGTTTCTTCTGCAACTTCAAATTGGTGAGATTTGCTACTTCATGAAATGTTCTCGGATCAAAATCTGTAGAACATTTTCTCCGTTTGTTCACATGTTTAGATTTATTTGGCTTAGGATTTTCATAATGGGAGTAAAATTTGAATGTTTTGTTGGAATCAATATGAATTTGAACAATGTTGCACTGATTAAAATGAGGCGTCTGGGAGAATTCATCGTCATCTATGATGTCTTTCAGTGAGTTAATTACAGGCACTTCCTTTAACGTCGACTGGGCATCCACACACAAATGTCTGCATAAAAGGATTTTATTAACGAGAAATTAATAATAACATTTATTACAATAAACCAACCCAGGTCGAATTTCTTTCGGGCGAATGTCTTCGATTGTTGGGAAAAGTATCTCTTGATTTCTAGAGACAATAAAATCTCATTTAAAAATTACAAATTTCCTAACCGAAAAAATTTAAATCTTTTCCAAAAGGACATTCGGAATACTTGTTTAAAAGCAAAGTTTTTTTATTGCATAATATAGATGAGCAGATTGTGGTTGGTATGATATTTATGATGTTTAGTATCGACATCATGCGAAGTTTCGTTTTGAAATATGAAACGTTTTCAAAAATATGAAGCCAATGTTTCATAACCTTGCCATCAATAAATGAGAATATATAATTTTATGCAAAATTTAATTAATACATGATTTATTACTTAATTTAATGAATGTTGAAAATTGATACATTAAAATTATTACATAAAACGTAATAACATATACCTATCATACAATTCCTCGGCTGTACGTTGAAGTGCATTGCATGATCTTTTGGGAAAACCCCTTCCCCTAAAATAATACGCAATGGAATAAATAACGAACGAATTTCATGGAGCATCACTTAATCCTCAAAAGGTTTCGCTACCATGACCCACACTCAAGGTCTCGGGGGTTAATGCACCCCAATGAATCTTTGATGAAATTATTTGAAAACTAGTAATCCCTAACATTAAAACTGTTAAAAAAAGGTTACGATTAAATTTTATTCAAAAACTTGGTCATGTTGATGTCATGACTTGTGTCATAAAGTCGGAGTAGTTTGACAAATAAACTCACTACAATTTTATTAAAAAATGTTGCTTTGCACACACTAAAGCATTTCTATTATTTTTCAGGCAATTTGTTTCCAAAATTTGTCTATTATGTAAATGTAAATGTTAGGGCCACAGATCGATTAATATTTTTAATCTCGATTAACCGTTCGATCATTTTAATCTTAGATTAACGCGTAATTAATCGCACCATCTTATTTTTCAAATAATTTCCCAATATATTTCATTTTTATCCAAAATCACTTTTATTCATGAAACAATGCTCACAATAATAGTTTAGAAATAGTTTTTTGTAGTTTATTAATTCACATTTAACAGTTGCTGAGGCAAACGAGTCTGTTGATGTTATCTGGAGCGAGAGAAGAACGTTTATTATTCACAACGTGTCCAGAAATGGAAAATAACCGTTCACATGGCACAGTCGTAGCTGAAGAAGGTAAGCGTTTGAAGGCTAGCTTGGCAACAGGGCCATGTGATTGTGCATATTTCCGCCAGCATCCAAATCGACACAATTCTTTGTCAATTTCTGGTTCTGGTTCTGCTCTAAAATGTGCTAATGCTTTTCTCAGCTGCTGACACATCACAGGAATCCATCCTTGACTTCGACAAGTGCCAAGTGTTACGATCGTATCGATTAAAAGACTAGAAGATTTACGAATAGACATTATTTAAACGACAAGGTACATGCGACACTACGCGTCTGAGAACGAAAACGGAATTGAGGCGACCGCTGTCATGTGATCATAACAAAGACAAAGAACACCAGTGTGCGGCGGTCTTTTATGCCTACACTACACTAAGAAGATCCGCCACCTAGATCCCACAAGCCTGATTGGATTCCGTCCGCACACCATATCTTACGCCCGGAAGAGAAGTTGCACTAGGACCTTGCTAACTACTGAATAGGGTGGGTCGATAAGTACAAAATTTTGGATTTAAAATCCCAGACAACCAAAAATCTGTGATCCATATTAAAGTGAATAATTAACAAAAATTAGTTTGTTTATAAATCATTATTTTCTATCATCTTTTATTTAAAAATAAGACCGAACGATCATGGGGGAATATCGGGGCGGGCCAATGACAACCCCCACGCAGTACCCTGCATTATCCCCAAGAGTAGATCCACCCCAGGTTGGATCATAGAAAGTTGCTGATATCTTTGCTCGTCCTTCCCTAGCCCAGAGTTATAATTGGTGGGTATCAAACTCCGAACATCAAACCTCTTCCGGTAGCCACTCCCACAGTCCCCGATTCTGGAAACGTTCCAGCATTACCTATGTGCTCCAAAATCGACTCACCTATGTTACTTGTGTCCAACGTATGTTTTTAAACGCAATACAGTACATACAAACAATAAATAGTTTAAAATATTTATTAAATTAATCAAATAATTTATTAAAAAAGTATAAATATTTAACGAGTTAATCTATAGTGTCAATTACTTTAACTTCACAAATAGTTACCGCATTAACGCAGATTATTCTGCAGCCCTACTAAATGTACTTCATTTATATAGCGCCATTTGCGTAATGTTAGAAGCGTTTTTATTTATTTGATTAAAGTCCGTTACATAACTAAGATGATTTGGACTTGTGTTAAAAGAGCTTTTTGTTAACCATTTATATAGCGCTCCTAACCAAGGGCACTTGAGGCACTACAAATTGGATTTTGAATGCAAGACACACGAGTGTTTCCATTACCGTCGCATGCAGGAACGATATCGAACTAACTTGCAAACCGGTCAGGTTTTGTCTTCTAGCATTCTATTCCTGCTTTCAGTACACTTTTTGTAGACATTGTTTAACAACCTTCCACTAATATCAAGTCAACAAAAGCTGAATCATGCGAATAAATTCTTTATGTTCAACGATCCTGAATGATAAATTTATTGTAATTGAAACTCTTCTCGAGCTCCGACAGGAATCCTCAGAGAGGACACCCCTTCTACGAACGTTTCGGCCCTTTAATCCTCTGACGCTCTCGGGGGTCGGGTTTGTCCTATTCATCATGTTATGCTGAGGACATTAATAAAATACTACTACTGGGGTCGGGCCGCACCCGCTGATCAGACGGTTGTTCCTGTCGGTATCTCCTCAGTTTGCACCACCGACGCTCGTCGGTATCAAGTATCAAGCCCAACACGAGTCACCATCTTCAACCGCCAACGAACCGAACGAAAACACCCAAAAAAATTAATTGTTTTATTAACTTCCGTTGCACAGCTAGATGATTAGGACGGTGCTCCCGCAACAGGTTTCGAATCCGTGCTGCCATGTTGAGGCGATTAGAACTAGACATGAGGTACTTGTACTCGTACTCTTACTTGGACCTTGAGAACCTTTGTCTTTGGTAATTGATCTCGTGTATTCAAAAATGAACAATTATTGTAGTTCATTAATATAGCGCTATATGCATAACGTCAGAGGAACTTTTTGCTAGCCATTTATATAGCGCTCCTTCCTGAAGGCGCTTATGGCAGTGCAATTATTGATGCTTACTTGGTTCAATGCCTACTACATAGGACATAGGAATTATCAATGTTATTTAAACGTTGTCCATTTTGATTTCACAAAGATTATGAATTTTATGTTATAGTGGAGGTTCCTACATTCAGTCCAATGTAGGTAGAAAGTGCATATTTTATGCAAAATACTCGTACAAACAATGGAATTTATTCAATTTTGACATTACGTCATCTTACCACATATAAAACATCTTGTAAAATTTGAACTTCCTAGAATAATTAAAACTTGTATATTAATTCAAAATGTGTTTTTGAACCATCCTCCATACGAGCTATAAAATTAATTTAACGGGGGGCAAATGAACTTCAAAGAAGGTTTCTGTGGTATATAAACATGATACATTTAAGAAATTTTCTTTTTTAGTTTATTAATAATAGTTTAGTGATGGGTAGAGGTAAAACATTGTTCGAAAATGAGAAGGGGAGGATTGAAGCCTCTTTCCCTTCAGGAAAGCGAATTGTTCAAGATCGAGGATTGCTAGAGTTCAACAGGTCCATAAATGTTATTTCTAACTGGAGAGACTGCTGGTGAACAAAGCTTAATTCATCCGTAATTATTCATCCTTAATTTTCTGCCAACCAGCTAAGAAAAGAATTAATTTTAACTGTATCTAAGAATACTACTGTATTAAATTACTTAAATGCAAGCGAGATTTTAAAATATGAAAAGAGATTGAAGGTTCCAGCTTTACAAGAACACAAAGCCAGTGTTCAATGGGCCAAAACAATGTTATCTATTTTGGACTGGGTGAATTTGTTCAAATTATTTTAGATTTCGTAGTTTGGATAGGTCGGGATTCTGGAACAACAACGTCTTACATGACAAAGACCTAAGAAGGCCAGAATGTGGCTGAGGAGACCGCACACACAACAGCTCCATGAGCAGAGCCTGGCTGAACTTCCATTAAGTACGAGTCTCCCATATTGGGGAACTTACTAGAGTCGGATGTAAATTTTTGGAAACCATAGGAATGGTTGGGTCGTGTTCAACATTGTTGACAGTTTCGATGAAATGTCGTTGTTTGCGGTTGTTAGCCGTATTGATTTAATTTTTAACCAAGCGTAAACATGATATCCTCACTAACTCCAACTTTTACGATAAAGTCCTATCAACAACTTACTCAAGTTGATGAGGACGTCATTGCAAGGCTGTTATGCTTAATTCAAATGAAAAATAGAACTTACGTTTGGAATATATTGTGACGGCTTTTTATTCGGCAGCATAACAAAATTGTTATGATTAGGATTATTCCTGTGCCCACACCTCCCATAAATATCAACACTGTCATCGTCGAAGGAACAGTCATAGCGAATCTGTAGTTTAATAATTATTATTTGCAGTAACGAGTGAAACAATGTCATATTGTTCATAATTTCTACCTAAAAACTGTCTATACTAATGCCACGTTATTGTAATCAATCGTTGCCAGTGATGTGCAAATGTTTAAAATTTATACTATCAATGAAATTTAATAGTTGCTCCTCCTACGAGAAGTTTGCATAATATTATAATAAATGATGGGACTCAATATAAGCCGAATTTATAGTTGGATTTATTCAGTTAATAAGAGGGTGGTATTATCTGTAAATACCACACTTACGCCATCCCTGTTGCCGATTATTGCTTAAAGATCACTTGCTGATTATTCGCCGAATAGGAATGTTGGATATCGAATCGTATCTTCTGAAATCTGGAATTTTGTGGGATGCTATCACCTTAATTATCTGTCATAGAGCTGCCTTATAAAGATTCTAAATGTAACAATATAAACCGCAACTCATCTACACCAACCAGTCCATAGATCATCCATCGTCAATCGAGGTTTCTCCTATGCCTCGCCTGCTGCCTGGAACGACCTTCCCCCATCATTCGCTCTCTATCAAAACTCGAGCTCCTGAATTGTCAGCTGAAGACCCATCTCTTCAGGATAGCAATTAACCGAGAACCACGGCACTTCTAAGCATGATCAATTATTACTGATCTAGTGTTTGAGACTTAAAAAATCTTGCATTGACTGATTTCATCAAGTGCAATATTAAATTTAATCTTAAAGTGATAATAATCAATTTTTCAATATTCTTTGTCATGTCACGATTTTCCACGTAAGACTTTAAGGACTATAAAAACGGATTTCTCATCTTCCGGACCTGGTGGCATCATGCATACTTTACAAAAACGGATAGAATATATCCAGCTTAGCAGGTTAACCTAAGGTTAACATTTTCCGAAAGTCTGCCTTTCATTCACATCTCAAACACTGGAACTTAGAAAATGCTTCCATTCACCAAAAGGGAAAAAAATTCGACAACTGTTGAGATATCAAAAACAATGTGCAGAACTTTATGATACCACAAAAGGAATGAGCGCACTTGAGCTCACCTTATTTGTATTTATAACACACATTAATAACATCGTCGTAAATTCTGTAACTTTATGTTGCAAATTGTTTTTAGGAAGTGTCAAATCCCATTGAACAACTCGGAATAGCAGTCTTAAAAATAAGAAAGTTGTGGTCATTGAACTTGAGAATGTGAAAACCAGCTGATGAATCGCTTGTTTCTTGTGTATTCGAATTATTCTTGATTCCATATTTTCGTGAGTTTTTGAACGATGACTGGCTATTCATCGATTGAATTTCTTGCCAATCTTCCTGATCGAATAATTTGCTTTTCCTAATGCATCAATTTATTGCTCTCCTTTTCAGTTAATATTTTACGTCCAGTTATTTATAAAATAATATTTCTTAAATTCAAATTCAATTTTAACAATTCTCGAGTTTACGCCTGTAATATTTGCATATTTCGTTTTGATAACATCACTTAAGAACCCAAAATTTGTTGTGAGCACTGCTTTAGGCCATTTTTAGAGACTAAAACATGTAAAAGTCACTCACCATGGTAGAGATGCCATTATTGCCGATATTTCAATAGAAAGATTTGACATCCAATTAAACGTAAGTCATTTTATGAACATTTCCAATAATAATCTTGAAATGAAGATATAAATTAATAGGTGCGGAAATTACTCTTAGAATGAAACAAGTGCAATCGGAGCTTGCTACTCTTCTGCTTCACGAAAATCAATAGCCCACCGCGGCGTTTCATGGCTTTCATAAATATTATTCCAAATTACCTTGTGCTCGACATTAATTTTTAAAAATACAAGTAAAAAATGAAGGACCTCGAAATAAAACATTGTGTCGCATCGTCAAAAATTAACAAGAATTGCCTTCTTTCAAACATCATAGGATAAATTTTCACGGAATCACATAACAACAGAGCATAAATAGTTTCTAGTGAAGACCGAAGTCCCTATTATAAACATTCTCTATTTTTAATATTCGTATACGATTAGCTTGATGTTTTCTGTTCTACCTGCATGGATGGTCTCCTTATCTAACTTATTCCACAGAAAGTCACCCTTGCATTAAGATAATTATTTTTAAGATCCCTGCTGCATTCTTGTGCAACTGTTTGTCTATTTAAGTTCAACATAGCTTGAAATTTTTAGTAGAACTGTTTGTGTCCTTAAAAAGCAGTTTAGGTAAAACTCCCTAGAAAACACGATGTGGCCTGATTAAAAAATTAATGAATCATCTCAAATTTCATTTACTTTTTGGACTTGTTAGATTTAATTTGCAAACCACATTTGTAAACCACTATGTGATTAATTCTAAAAAAAACTATTGAATTCTCTGGATCGAATTGGTATATACTGGTCTATTTTTTATTCTAAAGCAAACTTTTTGTCCCGAGGCTAGTTTTAGGCTAGGGGCTTTCCTTGGACTCAAACTTGAATTTTTAACGATAAATTTATTTTTGTCCTATTAAATTTCTATTAATTTTTTTTTACTTACTGATGCAATGTCGATATTGAGTTGCACCAGAAATTTTAATTTGTTATTGTTACTGTCAAAATTGGCAACTCTGAGATCAAAGGTTATAAACCGGTTAATGATAAAGTTAGTGCCAAATTCTAAACTGATATTACAAACAGTATTGCCCATTGGATTGTCAGTGGTGTCAGTGGTCGATCAATATCCATCGTTAATGATTCTGGTCTTCAACAGGTGATATGCGTCATATTTCAGAATATGAATACAAGTTGCCCACCAGACAAAATATAGAGAGCGTTATTGATAGAATGTTTCAAGAGAAAAACCTTGAACTGAAAATGAATGTCAACAGAGCCAATGCAATTGCGAGTGAATTTTAAATAAAGAGTCGAGAGAGGATGTGTAGAAGTTTATTCGTTGTTCAATTGAACAGAATCGTAACAAGCAGACTGATGCAGATGAACAAAGTGGGGAGGATAACATTCAAAGTGCAGAGCCAGAGCCGCCGCAAACGAAACCACGACTGATGCTGACTTGTAATGATTCAAAATCTGAGTCTGAAAACGACATGACTGGGTGCCATTGTTGACAGCGATTTGCAGAAGTACCAAGAGGACCCAAAAATTCCGGAATCACAAGATCCTCTGCTTTGATGGAAAGTTAATTCCTGTTGTTTTCCGAAATTGGCATTTTGTGTTTGTACGGTATCGTGCATACCAGCCACACCTGAACCATGTGAGAGACTGTTCAGCACATTCGGTTATATTGTGAATAAACTGCGTGCATCTTTAACTCCTGACGATGTGAAGTTATCTACTTAAAAGACTGGTCGAAATCTATGGAATGAATGAGTGAACTGAACAATAACAGTAATTTTTCCTTTTAACAGGTTTTTCCTGGCTTAATAAAAAACATTGATAAAATCAAACTAGTGGATTAAATTCGATTGTCATTTTGTTATCAATTTGATAGTTTTTTAACTATTAATTAATCGTTAATTATTGTACGATTAATAGTTAAAGAAATCATTAATCGTTAACAGCTCTACAAAATACCCAACAGTTGTAACCCTGGATAATATATTGCTTTAAATTTGTGTGATTATGTCATCGGAAAGCTTGGTCCAAACAAGAAACGTGTTTTAGGGCAGTGAAGAGTAGAAGCACTGTGAATCCAGAAGCCCAAAGATTCCAGAGAACCTTCATCTCAGATTCAGAAATACTTGGCTAGGCTATTCAATTCTATTCATGTGCAATTTTGATGTTGCAGGAGATTATTATCAAATCTCTATATTCCATTCATATATTCTTTTCTAAAATGTTTGCAGGAAAGCCTTCCAAAACACAGATTCATTCTGGTTGGATGAGAATGAAAGATCTTTCTCTAAGTTACGTCGTTTAAAAACGTATTTGAGAAATTGGACATCTGAGAATAAGTGGTTTAAGTGGATTAAGTGGTTTAACTCTTCTGTATTTGTATAGAAACTTGACACCAACAGTGGAATCAATTCTGGATAAAATGGCTGGAAAATAAGGAAAATTGGACGTTATTTTTTTAACTACTTCTTATATAAAGTGTTGCTTTGACAGATTTGAATCTGTTTAAAATTTTGAAATAAATTCGGTAATTCAAAAAAATTGAATTGGTGTATGTCTTGTTTAATAGACAAATTATGAAAAATAGTTCATTTAAATTTAAAGAATTGGCATATAGAGTTATTAGGGTGCCGCTCAAATATATGCGCTCAAATATTTTTTTTAATTTTAAATGTCCCACCCCCCAAAGTTGTTCCTTTTTATGATGCCTAACTTTTATGATGCAGTAACTGTGCCAATTTTCATCCCAATATATTGATATTTATTGGTAGCTAAATGAGGTCAAACTTTACAATAATTTAAATGTTTTGATAAAATTGGATATATTTTTGTCACATCTGCATCACAAACTAAAATAAATTGATGATTAAGCATTTTTATTATTCTTTTACATATCTGTGTCATTAATATTCTTTAGTGCTTATGTCAGCAAAGTAATTCAAAAATGCATCTCGAAGAACAGAAGGAGTTAGAACAACAATTTAGTGGAAATTTTGATGACCCGTTTCATATTTCACATGCTGAATCCCTAAACATTACACACCTGCCTGAAGACAGTGTAAGAATACATTATTCCTTAGTGCTTACGCCTGCAGACAAAGATTTCCTTCAGGCTCAAAGAGAAAAGGGGAGACGTGGTTGCTGCAGTCAACATGGTGCTGTCTCGGAAAAAAAAGCAGGATACGAAAACGGCTTTTGAAGACAGACACGCGAGGCAAAGGGAGCTAAGAGGATGCTCAAGTGGAGTTTAGCAGCAATATTGAGAATGAGACCAGTACCAATAGCAATACTGATGACAAACTCGATCTGCCACAAACTCCTAGTCAACCAAAATGCTTCTGGCTTATCAATGTCATCAGTCCAGGTCTAGCATCTGCAGACAGAACTAAAGTCAGTGATAGGAATGCAGTGTACATTAGGGTGGGTCGACAAGTACAAAATTCTGGAATTAAAAATCCAGACAATCAAAAATCGGTGATCCATATTAAAGTTATTTTCTAGCAACTTTGTTTTTTGATCATGTTTTACAAATCTGCGCGTGGAGAGATCGCCTAAAATCAAGTATATAGAAAATAATTAAAATTTTTTAAAAGCATTAGGGACATTATTGAATCTTTTGTGATTAATTAGAACATTTTATTTTCATGTTTGGTCCAATAGAACACGATTTTTCCGATTTTTTCCTTTTTTCAAATCTGCTCATGGAGGCTGAAAGCCTTTGCTCAGGTTTTGAAGATACTTATTATTCGTGAAAGGAGGAGCTTCGTTACAAAAGCGATGTGCTATAATTTTATTATTTCTTGTTTTTAATGTTATTTAATGCAATTTAATAAACTAATAAATTTGTATTTAAATTTTGTAATTATTCTGTATGTACTGAATTAGCTAGATTAAGAGGCATTTCTCACACCATTGTTAATTCCTGTAATTGCTGAATGAGTATGGATAGATTATTTAGTGAAACATCCTGATATATCAGGAAAAGTCAATATCTGTGCTAAACTCCCCATCATTATAAGGAGACATTGCTGATGAAATCTTTAGTAATAAACTTTTGCCAGAGGGAGACTGTAGGAGCACACGCACACAGCACAAAGATGCGCGAGGTCACTGGAGAACATGGGCAATAAGCCTCATATGTAACAACAAAAAGCGAGCCCTAGACATGAAATAAAATGTGAAAGTAAAATATTGTCGTGATCAGTAAATCAAAGAGCATCAATTTATCAGTGTCTGGTTGAATCAATGGTGGAACGACCCAACCTAATGTACATTGCTGCAGTAGCAGAATCACTTGGACATAGTCCATCAGCACTAGCATTAAGCAAGGAAACAGTCAGAAAGAGCAGACGTAATCATCGTGGAGTAGCAGCCAAAAAGATTCGAACATCCTTTGATCTAACTTATCCATTAACAGTGCACTGGGATGGCAAAATGTTGCCTGCTTTAATTTCAAAAAACAAGTTGATCGCCTTGCCGTGCTGGTATCAGGAGATGGAACAATGGAATTGCTGGTATACCAACATTGCCAAATGGAACTGGGCAAGCAGAAGCTACTGCAGTGTTTAATCTCACTCAGGAATGTAACCTCGCTGACCACATTAAGTTCATGTGTTTTGATACTACAGCCAGCAACATAGGAGCTCAAGCTGGTGCATATGTACTTCTGGAAAAAAGCTTAGAAGAGATTTGATCAGCTTGGCATGTGGGCATCACATATTGGAACTAATTGTTGCAAAGGTATTTGAAACACTGATGGGACCATGTAGTGGACCAAACATAAAGTTGTTTCAGAGATTTAGTGAATGTTGGAGTTCAATTGACAAGACCAGGTATGAAAGTGGACTGGATGTAGATTTCATTGCATCTGCCCTCATGTCAGTTAGGGATGACCTTATTCACTTCATTCGGCATCAACTAACGGAGTTTCAGCCCAGAGACAATTATCGTGAGCTTCTTCAGTTGTCGCTGTTATTTCTTCGGAGCAGAGTCCAGTGGAGAAGTACACAGTCGAGCTCCCGGAGCACGCCATCGGACACGTTGGATGGCAAAACTGATTTATAGTCTTAAAATTTACATGTTTCGCTCCCAACTCCGACTAACTCATTAATAGAACTAAAGATGTTGTAAGAAGATTGTTAAAAATTATAGATAATGTCACAGTTATTCTAAAATTTGTGTATTTGTGTATTTCTAATAACGTTGTACCTTTGATATGGAATAATTTAATTTTTCTGCTTGTTTCTTGGGTTTTGACATCTTAAGTTAAAAAAATGACACTCAAAATCAATCATTTCATTCACTCACTAACATTTTTCTACGATTAAATTGGCTAAAATGCTGTATTAATAATTAAGGTACTAAGTCAGTATCTTAATAGCTAAATGATATCGTACTCTACGAATTTTACTAATCTTACTTATCGCTAGATCAGGAAGTGTGGGACATTATTAAGTTTCTGAGTCAGGAAGATTGCATCTTCTCGCTCCTTACTAGTATATGTGTTAAAAAGAATGGCTTATTCTGAGCGGTATCAATCCGCGATATCAACGAAAGAAAACTTAAAGGACAAGTGTCTGATTAGCAAATTCGACGGTTCAGATAGTCAAGGGAATTATAAACAACCGCAATTTCAAATTAGGAAGTTAGACAATCGGCCACCAGTTGCATCGCAGAAGCCAGTCTTAAGACGCTTTGAAGCACAATCCAAACTCAAGCAATTGAAAGCATTTGATCAGAAAAACTGTGACGAGTTTCCATTGCTGGAAGAAAAAGAAGAGCACGCCTTCACATCGAGCCTTGGACCTCTCAAAAAAAAGTATGAAAATTCTAAAGAGCAACCTGAAAAAAGTTCTTTCAAATGTAAATCTTCGGAATGCGGTTCTGGATCATCAATGATACTGGAACGAATTCAAAAGCTTAAAAAACCCCCAATTCGAAACGACGCTGATGAGATCTCGGGGGTAAAACAATGTTTCATTACTAGAAAAGAAGCGAACGGGTCGGATCATATCAACCCTGAACTTCCAAAATTAAAAAATGTCACCTCGGACGAACACTCTGTAAACCATACCGGGGAGAATCCAAAAGTCGGAATTACACAAACTCTTCCCAGATCAAGCGGTCAAACGAAGTTATACAGACTTGTCACTCTTCATAACGTTAATAGCAGAGCCCCCAGAAAGCCGGCCCGCCCCCCAACAGTGAACTTGGATTCTATGAACAAAGACGCCAAAGCGCCTGGGGAACAAAGCTCAAATCTCGCCCATCGTTCTCGACCCATCTCGATCTTAACAGAGGAGCAAGAAAATGAGGAAATGAGGTCTTTTCCTGTTGGGAAACTCAACGATCGCTCCACACAGCAACACCAAACTACACGAAGTGACGAAGAATCCGAAGAACTTTACCAAGAACTTGATTAACACGCATTGGAGGGGCGTGGCATGGCCGAGGTAATTTCCATTCTATCTAGCACTGTCGCTTACAAAACATGACTCCTTTGCATGAAAGTGATGTATTTCTCATCTGTTCCAATCTTTTTAGCATCATTTCAGACTTTATATGTTAAGTTTACACCTCACATGTTACCCTTTCAATTGTGCTTATAAAGAAATTATGCCTGTTGTTCAAAACGTTGCAAACCTATGAAAGGCTGCTTACTAGAAACACATCTTAAAAGCATCAATTATTTCCAACACATTTTTATTTCATGCAAACAGTTAAGCAATAAAGGCAATTTATGCATGATTTACATTACTGAAACCACAACTGATGAACATAAACACTAAAACAAAGTCATTCTGTTGGATCTTTGGATCTTGCAGCTTTAATTAGTTGGCATTGATAGGTGGGGGTACCTGAGGGGCCAGTGAAACAAAGAAGCAGACAACAATAGACCACAAGGTTGATACAAACTGTGGAATCATCCTCTGAACTTCATTGACATTCCTCTAAAATTGCATAAATGAGATTAAATTCAATCAAAAGCCTTAATGAAAGTCATCTTAAACTCACATTCTCACCATCTCCAACATCCTGCTGTTGCATATTTTCATGTTGTCTTCTGAAATGTGGAACAGTCAGCCATCCTGCTTGGTAACTTTACAAAACAAACAAGAGGTCAAATCGACTTGGATAAATGACATGGATTAAATAATCCACAACTCAAATTAATATTACCGATTTAATAATAATATTATTATTATTATATTATTTAAGAACATAAGGTAACATTATTTAATAATATTATTTAATTAGACTCAAGATTTAAAGTAAAACCATACAAAGAATGCACCAAATTAATAAATTAATCTCAGTCTACAGAATAGTTTGAAGATGTTTTAGTAAAAAAAATAAGAAGAAATCACTGAGAAAATAAAGTAATTCCACAATATGTACAATTAATGCAACATTAACTTTTAGGAGATAACCCATACAATGTCAAGCAACTCACATGAAAAAAATAACTGAAGCAATAATGAAGGTGATGAATCTGACTGGAGTGGAATAGAAATACAGGATGCACATGAGCATGACGAATCTCATTATCACATAAGCCCAGTCCAACCAATCCCTATTTCTGTCGTCCTCCTCATCATCTAACAAGAATGCACCACCCTGTGCATTCATCACTTGAGCAGGGGGCTGCTGACCCACCTGCCGAAGATTGTTTTGTGGAAAAGGAACATTTTCCACCTCATTCTGCTCTGCAGGCACAGTGCTTGTTTGAGGGACATTTTCCAAGCTGTCAACAAATCTCAAATTAAGATTCAGACATATGTAAAGGGTGCAATCTACTAACTATTGAAAATACTGGTTCATATATTCAGCATAAACCTGGTAAGTCCACATAAATTGGTTCAAAGCATGACCAAATGGGAGAGGGGATAAATATGACCCCACAGTATCATCCAACCTTTGCAAAAGAAATTTTTTAAATTATGTTGAACAGAATTATTGAATGTTATTAACACTAACATGGGATGAGCTGTGTTATTTTCACTTGAATCTGATGGCATAAAGGCATAAGTTACATTGTTCGACATATAATGTAATGATGTCTGATTAGAATTTGACTCCAGGCCCATTGTTTCAGATGAGAGTGCCTCCAAAGCAGAATCTAATAAGTATTGTCTTCTCTGCATTCCTAAAAACTCTTCATTTTCAGGCAGAGGTGAAGATAGTTGAGTTGAAGGCATTACGAGATAGACTAATTGGGCATCATCTAGGTTCTATTAAAAAACAGACCGACGTATCAAAAATACATATTTACTATTAACAGAAATTCGAAATTCTTGAGTCACTTCAAATAGTAATCAGAAAAAAATATAAATTCATAATCCATCCAATTTAAATTGGAGGTAAAAATTTTAAAATATGTTAGATGCATAAAAGAATAAATATTAGTATAAACAAGTATTATTAAATATAGATGCACAAAAAATAAATATAAGTCAAGAAGTCCAACCTGCTCAAAAATATCTCCAATGATCATATCATTACTGAGAAGCTTTCCAGAATGAAATAGTTCAGATTCTTGTGAAATCTATTGATTAGCAAAATATTTGTTTACATTTAAAGTACGACCATAGTCGTAATTAAATAAAAGGAAGCAGCAATTAAGTTTAAAAGTAAAATTATAAAGGTTTCTCAAACTTAACACATCAATAATCTTACTTCATAAAGAATCAGTTACACATTAAAAATATAACTGACTTTTGTGCTCAATATTTTCGACAAGCGTTTCTTTAAGTCGATAACAAACCAACAAGCCTGACAATTAACAAGTCGATCCCCAAATCTCGAGTCGGATGACCTCACCAGTATTTTAATTTCACCGGACATCCGGACCCTTCCAGGTACACAAACGAGACTACGTAGACAAATATGCATCGGCGTAACCAATGAACCATAATTATTTTAAAATCAGCTTCCAGAAATTTTAATGATGGAGATTGATAAATTAATAAAATATTGTATTCTAATAAATTTAATTTATCATATCATAAACGACTTTAACATCCTTTTGGAAGTTGCAAATAGCCCGATGAATTTAAACTAAGTTCGGTTTGCATCACCTTATTTATTGTGAATTACATCTACAACTTCAACAATTTATTAAAATTAAAATTCACCTTGAGTGACTTAGTCTGAAGTAGGTATATCTTAGACATATCTAAGATATGTCGCTGATTGTAATGTAATTTTTTCTTTTTTAACGTGAGTTATACTTAACTCAAATTGTTGTATCGATACTACGTTGATACTGTTTCGGAATTGATTCCATAACAATTTTAGAACAAAATTTAGAAAATACTCTTTAATTGAATTGGCGGATTTACGCAGGTTAGACCCCGATGCAGTATGATGATGGAGGCCATGGCCCATGGGTTACTGCACCAGACCCGTCGAGTTGAGAGATTTCGAAATATGGAAATGACATGTATCTGATACATGATGGCCAGCAATTGTAGTGCGGGGCGTTTGTTCTCAAAGATGAAACTCACAAAGAACAGACTTCGTACATCAATGTGCAATGATCGGGTGTCTCACCTGATGATTGGAGTCTGACATTCTGGTCAACTTTGATCAACTTTGAGGACCTAGTAAACGAATTTGCAAAGACGAAAGCACAGAAATTTCACTAATTTAACACTATACGTTCAATACAGGAAAAGACTTTACTTGTAGTTGTAGGCTAGACAATGACAATGTTATGACAATGCTGATTCCAGTGGCCGGTAGACCAAGTTTCTGCAACTTTGTCTAACTAGTGGTCACGCCTATCCAAAACAAGTATAACAGGTATTCTGGAAGCCTCTGGAAAGGTTGCTCAGGCCATTCAACAAGACAGGGTTTCCCTGACAAATCTCGCGGTTATGATGGTCTGATGCACCGACGTCAACGGGGTTGACAAAGTTGGCATCTGCATTCGCTTCCTAGAGCAAAAAGGCGTCGTTGAGATGTTTTAAAGGTGTTGGTCTATTGAGTCCAAAAAGGCTGACAGTATTCTCAGGTGCATTGTAACAAATTTGGTCTTAGTCTAGATCGTTTGTGTACTGCATCATTCGATGGTGCGTCAAACATTAGCGGTCATCGAGGCAGTGTAGTCTGTCTCCTTTGGAGGAATTTTCACCCTGGCTTTTATTTAGCACCCCCAATTACAAAATCTTGCATAACTCTCTATCTGGAACAGATTCCCCCTTTCTGTTACCAGCACTGGTACAGCCGGGTTTCACTCTGCCCTGAAAACTTTCCTTTCTCCTTTCAGGGAAAGCTACGCTCAATATTGAAGTGTTTTTGAAATTCTGTATGGACATTGTAGCGACATCGGCATTGACGACGAAGACGAGTTCGCTACAAAGTTTATTTACAACAACGGCAACAATGCTTCGACTGACAACATAACTGCTGGAGTAGCAGCGTAGCGACGTGGCGGGAAGAGTAGGAGAGAGAAGGGAAGAATGCCCTGACTTAGCTTCTTAAATAGCCAGTCAGGACAAAGGAGGATGTCCACAAACAAAGGATGCGCGCCTGGTAAGTCATCGCTGATAGGGTTAGG